>JAHLEZ010000017.1:1200000-1767622 GCA_020726505.1 Leptodontidium sp. MPI-SDFR-AT-0119
AAGGCAGAAGCATCAAATCAGATCGCAGCTGTTTTTGTTTCCAGTCTACGGTTTCTGTGGCCGTTTGATCTTGGGGATGCCTGGACGAGAAATCGACACACCGATCTTTATTCTTACTCGAAGCTCTTCGATGAGTATTTCAATGATGTCCGCACTTGGTCACTAACCCGGGATTTCTTTGAATTGTATCCGAGTCTATGTGGGCACGTGCCGTGCTAAGAGCATATGGGGAGACTTACTTAAATACGGTGGCTTGATGGGTGGGGGCTTTACGATAACATGGATGAAAGACTCTCAGAACAAACAGCTCGTGACATGGAATTGGGGAACGGGTTCTTCATTATCATTCCAGCGAGCGTGATTGTCCCATTTTGCTGGAGTCAGTCAGTCCTCTGTAGTAAGGACAGCCACCGGTTATTTTTCACATCCAAAATCAGCATAGTTGTGTCAGACTTGACAGCCTCTCATGTCATATTTCCTATCGAGAAAAAGCGGACCTAACAAATCGTTGCCGCCCGATGTGCAATTTGATATGATCAAGTAGAACCCCGTCTTTAGGTATGACAATGCCATGATCTTGCCCTCTAGTTTAGCTCTTGCCCACCCCTACCATTCACCTCTCTTTCCTATCTTTACGATATATCTACTTACCAAAACTGAAAGGACAGCCCATCACCGCTGCACCACCACTTTCTGCATACTTCCTCATCGCCTCAGCCTGTTGAAGAACCGGCTCCCTCGACTTCTCTATATGCTCAGACGGCCCAATCTCCTCTGGCAAATAGCCTGAAGTCTTCCACTCATCACCTGGCACCAGTCTCCCACGAGATGACAACCATATACCCAGTTTCTGTAACCAGCTATCCTTGACATACCAAGGCTCAAAAGCAAACCGGTCTCTCTGTAGCCGGCCGTCGGGCCCTTTTTTCGCTAGAGGATCCACACTCGAGAGTCGCGGTAGGAAAAAGTTCCTCACCACCCAGCCACGTGCCTTCAAGATGAAAACGACAAGATGCTTCACATAGGCCGGGGGTTCCGGACTCCCAAGCGCAAGCCTGACGCGATCCTCTAGAAGCGAGTTGGCAACATTCTTCGCAAAGCCTCTTGCAAATGGCGGGACGCCCCTCAAATACAACTCCATGGTCGTCTCGGCACAGATCTTGTTGTCATCGGAGTATACCATGTTCTCCTTCTCGAAGGCAACCGTCCACTCTTGCAGCTTCTCCAGCGTCGGCGGGATATCCTCGATCCCCATACGATTCCCCACCTCCTTCCAGTACACAAACATAGCGACCTTCTCCAGGTACGTCATGGGCCGCCACTCATAGTCCTCGATCCACCGCTGCGGCTCCAGAACAAACATCGCAAGCGTGTGCGTCATGTCCCTATTCTTGACCTTGGCGCCATACCTCCCATGCAACCAGTTCACCTTACTCAGGGCCCTCAAAGCCCTTTCAGAATCCACAAACCCAACGACAAACTCCGTGAGAGCGACGCCCGTGTCCTCGGCTCGCTTCCCGACGTTCTTGGACGTCGTCAGCTGGCGCGTGGCAACTAGCAAGGAAGTACCAGATGCAATGGTGTAGGTCTTGACGAGGGCTAGGGATGTGCTGAAGAAGTGCATCCATGGCATGTCGTAGAGCATGGAGAGCAGCATGATCTCGTGCGCGGATTTGTAGTCCATGGAATAGGGATCTTTCTCGAAGCGGGCGTACTTGCGCTTCATCTGGTTGATGGCGCGGTAGCGGAGGGCGCGGACGATGGCGAGGTAGGAGACGGAGGCGATGGCGAAGGTGGTCAATGGGTTTGCTTTGATGAGGGAGATGACACCTGGGAGTTGGATTTGAGAGAGCTGGATTTGGGAGAGCTGCTGGTGGAGGTGAGAGATGGAGAATTGGGGGAGGCGGATGCGAAGGTCGTTCATGTGAGTTCGGATGTCGAAGGTGGTCTGCATGGTGGCGGTTGATTGAGAGTTTGCTGGCTAGCAGGTAGTAATTGAGTAAGTAAGAACAATAAATACGGTAAAGTAGGCGGTACTGCACAGTCAAGTAAGTGAAGTGTCCTTGAGTAGTAATGCAAGCAAGCAAGCAAGGAACATTCTTTTCGTCCAGGCAGCCAGCGGATAGATGCTTTCTTTATACATACGGCCAGACCGGGTTGACAGATTGTGTGTGGCTGTTATCTTGTCATCTTGTCGTCTCCTATCCTGTCCTTTCACATGCCGTCATTTATTTATATCATGACTCCGCCATGTCCGAGGCTCTGGAGTTTCGGATGAAAGTAGCAGAAGACGAGTACGAAGTCTATGTCCTGGGTCACGTTCCTGGCATGCAGGCTAATTGGTCGCCGTGGTGGTGCAGCTGCGGCTTTATGGTTGGTTGGCTGACCTGACTCGGATTTGCTGACTTGGGGTTTAGGAGACAGGCCTGTGGCGCCGAGGCTGTGGGTGTGGGGTCCCCGCGTTGAGGGCGGGGACTAACCCTAACGAAGTACGAATACGAAGGTAAGGACAGGGGACGGGGAGGGGAGGGGGCCAATGGGAGAGCCTCTCTCGACTTCTAGGCAGCCAGAACAACCGTAGCGATTCGACGAAACCGAGTCAACTTGCATGCGATCTGCATGCCCCTCGACTACCGCCTTTCACGTCACCAAACAGATGGATGCATTTTACAATCTTAAACTTTCTTTGTATTTACGTAGCGTCTCGACGATCTACTTCGTAAGGCTGGCTTGGTAGGTGAACTGTATAGAGCTGTACTATGCTGTACTATATTATTTTATTAGGTAGGGGACCGTCGTGTGATTTATAAGTTGCGATTGAGTCGCAGCTCTGTTTCCTTAGACAAGCCAGTCACCTACTTCAACTCTCAAAACCTCATCAATCAATCAATCAATCAATGATGCCTTTCTTGCCCACTCATCTCCCGGCTCTCTCCGTCTACTGCCTCAGTGTTGTCCTTTCTGCGACTATAGCCCTCTCCCAGACGACCCTAACCGTCCCCAACACCATCGTCACCGCCCCCAGCACCGCGCAATTCTTGTCTACCGCCCAGGGCCTCGATGCGCCGAAAGTGCATCCCGTAAACGCGACGACGTTTGACTGGTGGTGTGAGTATATATATATCCCTTCCCCCCGTTTTGTCGATCCCCGATAAGCAAGCGAGCAATCAGGAGCTGACATGCCCCCTCTTGTCTAGATTTCGATGCAGTCTCAACAGACTCGCAAGAGTCGGTCGTGATCGTGTTCTACATGTCCACGGATCTTGGCTTCCCGTTTCGTCTACCAGGCGCGGCTATCAGTGTCGATATATTTGTTTCGTTCGCAGATGGGTCGCTGCTCTTCTATCCCATCAACAGTTTGCCGGGCAGTCTGGGGTCTGCAACGGTTGTTAGCGAGGGACAAGGCGCGAGTGGCGTCTGGAGCAATAGCGGCTTTTCGTTTGACGGCGAGGACGATTTGTCGAGGTATACGGTGACGATTGATAACCCGGTGCTGGGGGTCAAGGGGACGTTGGTTCTGGACTCGGTGCGTTGTAGAGTTTCTCCTCTCCTCTCGAACTAATTGGTCCTGCTTCCTTCTCCCCACATATACGTTCAGTTGTAAACAGCTGTCTCTTCTGACATGCATGTCACTTTTCGAGATTGATGAGTGAGAACTAGCTAGCACTTCAAAAACTGACGCCATGAAACAAACATAGGTAGCTCCCGCGCATTATCCGTGTGACCCACTGGGAGCAGGTGCCAACCTCGAAGTATCACCACACATTGGGTGGTCGAACGCTATTCCCGACGCGAATGCCACAGCCGACTTCACCGTGTCAGGTAGGAAGCTGCAGTTTGATGGCTATGGCTACCACGACAAGAACTGGGTAGATCAGCCATTCGCCGCTAATGTCCATAGCTGGTACTGGGGCCATGGTCGCCTAGGTCCTTATTCCATTGTGTGGTTCGATGTCGTCGGCGCCGATGGAAATGAGTACATCAGTAGCTATGCTGCGCTGAATGGGCAAATCATAGCGACTTCTTGCTCGCCTGGTAGCATCAGGGTGCGGCCAACGGGGAGGAATTCGCAGTATCCTCGTATGTGCCTTGAGTTTCCCTTCTCTTCTCCTCTCCTCTCTTCTCTTCTCCTCTCTTCTTTCCAATCTTTTTATCCTTCCCGTAACCAGATTCTCCGCTCCGTTTCTTGTTGTGGAGGCAGGTGGTTGAACCGAGAAAGGCACCAGCTAACGAGACCGTAACTGGCAGCTGTGATAACGTCCGGCAATCCAGATGGCTTTCGAATTGACCTGGATCTCGGAGCTGCCCACGGAGGGATGTTAAGCGTGAATGTGACAACAAAACTTGCCGTTTCGGATGTAATTCTGTACACGAGGTGGATTGGAACGATGCAAGGCAGTGTCAGTGGCGGACCTGTGTATAATGGCATTGCGTTGTATGAGGAGTTCAAGATGTCTGCAGTCTGAGGCGGGTGACAGGCTTTGGATGAGAGTCGGATTGATGGGGCTGATCGACCTGCTGCTCTTTTTCTGTTTGAAGGTGACATGAGAAGAAAAAAAATGACAGGACAAAGCAATGGAGAAGACGGCTCGGATGAGAATAGCTCGTGATGATGCCAAATGTGAACTGGGTATTATTCTTTGAGCGCCACATACTTTGATCCTTCTTCGTGAGTAATTTGCCTCTGTCAATTTCGTCCCCGTGGTTGCCAGGTCCCAATAACGGTTGATTCAACAAATTAGGTGAACACCCTTAGGGTAGCTACCTGAGGTTTCAGGATCAGTGCCTTCGTCTTGTCAGCCTGGCCAAGCGTTCTTGCTCAAATAACTCCGAAAAGGAACATTCAAGGTCCCGGCGCTTGGCTTCTGCAGAAGGACTCCTTTGATAGAGTAATGCTCGGTCAAGCCCCCACAAGTTCGAGCGAAAATCGGCCGACTGTCTTCCTTGTGGGTAGAGAAAGAGCCACAAGGCCAGCGCAATTCCGTGGGCCTTTTCAGCTTGTTCATAAGCTTGTCGTTCCGAGTATGCTCTGCCCAGGTGGTTGTATATGCTGCACCAATCGTCCACCTCGGACCACAGAGCATGAAGCTTGTCCGAAGCGTCAGTGCTAGAGATCCGGACAGAGGTTTTCATGATATCCAGAATGGGAAGGCGGCTCTCGACGTATTTCTGGGCGACATGCTCGATAACATCCCTTTTATTTTCCTGCCGAAGGTCATCTATACGTGTGCGCCATGTGTCTGGGTACCCGCCAGCCAAGGAGCTGCTCAAGTAGGTAGTATCATGCATAACCATTTCGTCGAGTGCTTTAACCTGGTCATTTCCACCATCAGCGACCTCTGATTCAGCCACCTCTACTCTGCGTATCAAGAGTCCCGGATAAAGGATGGTCTTAAGCATATGCCCACGTGGCATACCTCTAATGAATGGCGCAATGCTGTGATCGATGATTCTTCTTGCCTCGGCCTTGCTTTCGACATCACCTTTAGCCGCCAGAACGAATACTGCTCCGACCGTGGCAGCGAAAGTCTCCTTGTATCTTTGGAAATTTTGGACTCGGTCTATTGAGTATGCGTCCATGATATTTCGAAACAACTGCAGGGACTCGTCTAGCCGACCTTCTTTGCGAAGACATTCAGCCCACCACACTGTCGCGTGAAGTGATGCAAAGTCCTGTGCGCACGTTTCTGCTTCTAACGTCGCCTCTGCAGGAGGCATCGTTCGACTTCGTACTTTGGACAAAAAGACTTTCTTCTCTGCAATCAGTCCTCGAGGACAATGGTTCATATCATCTTGCATGGCTGAAATAGAACGCTCCAGATATTTGATGGCTCTTTCTGTCTTTCCAGCAGAAGCCAACATTCGACCAACTTGGTACAACAGTTCTGCGAAATCAAGGCTTGGCAATTGGCGCGCCCTCATATACTCTGTCATCGCGTTCGAGAAAGCATGGCCTTTTACCACAAGAGCATGACGTTGAGGCATCAATTCATCCATGACCAGTTTTCTGACCTCGGCACCAAGTACGATATCTTCCCAGTCATCCTGGGGGCCTTTATCCGCGATCGCAATTTTGCTCAACAAATGCTTGGCGAGCCAAGTAACGTATTTGTGCCGCTCCTCAATCGGTAGACGGCGAGATATCCAGCTATGGACAACTGGATGTACCCAGCACTCCCTTGACGTGACCAGGGAATAGTTGCAAAGTGGTCCAATAGAAAGTTGTAAGTGGTGACTGGGCTTCCTTTTCAGATGGTTGCTATAGACTTCCGAGAGTAAAGTAGCTGGACATTCTTGCAGAGGGAAAAGGTTTTCGATATTGTCGATCGGAGTGGGGCCGTCTTGATCCCTGAAGACGTATTCGCCTTCGGAGAGACCCCTCAATGTTGAGGATTGAGAATCCAAAAATCCTAGCAAGTCGAGTATCATTGCTGGCTGGGACTTCGACTCCGGATACGACGGGCCTGCTATCTTTCTGTAGGACATCTCCCAGGTAAGTAATACTGTCTTCTGCTCTTTGTCCACAGAGGTAGCCTTTCTCTTGAAAAGTTCATCATGATTGTCGAGATCCTTGTATAGAGCAATGAACACCTCCATAGGGCACTGTTCCTCTCTCATATATGATGCAGCTTGTACGATGGCCAATGGAAGACCTCCCAACATGTCTAGAAACTCTCGACACATGGCTTTGGGCGATTGAGAAGTAAGCGCTGGTGGTATGCACTTTTCCAAAAGAAGAAGTCCATCTTCCACTGTCATTTCTCCCACGCGGATGCCATTTTGAGGAGGCACAATGCCCTCGCCGACAAGTTTTGACTGTCTTGTTGTAATCAAAACCTGGCCATGGGCAGCAAATGGGATATAGTCCATCAGCCTGAATGAATCAGAATCCGGTCGTATGGGATCTCCCAAGAGGAACTTCAAGTCTTCGGCATCGTCGAGAACAAAGAGCCAGGGTCTTGTATACTGGGTCTCCAGATGCGCCTTGACTACCTCGAATGTCTGGATCTTGTTGGATGCCACCGGATTGAACTGCGGTATAATCATCTCAGCAACAGCGAGGTAACCCAGTTCGGCGTTTTCGAAATCGCTGGCTTTGATCCAGAAAACAGAACGTTCCTCGCAACATCTTCGCGCGAACTCATATGCTATTTGACTCTTTCTAGAAACAAGGGTTGGTGGGTTAGCCCATGCCAAGTGGTTGCATATCGTCGCCAAGGGTATAGCCAATCTCACCCAATCCCTCCTAGGCCATGCAAGCAAACGCTTTGATGGGTCCTTGGTGACGATTCCATGAGTGTTCGTATGTTCGAAAGTTCCGTCTCCCTTCCTGAGAATATGCGATTGGAATTTGAGGTAGACGAATGCCTAGGCAGAGTGGAGATGAATTCGGAAATCTGAATATCTTGAGCTGTTGGTTCGTGGTGTTAGCTGGCACTTTGTACGAAACTAAGATGCTTCAGGGATGCCCAAGAGGTTATTCTACCTACGTGCTAACTCCTCAGTACAAAGGCTGCGACTACACTTCTCCAACTCGCTTTCCTGGCGTCCCAGATATTCCTGTGTGAAGGCGTCGATATCATCCATTTTGTGCCAATTGTCCAACGCCACGGAGTCCATACCCCAATCAACATCAAAGCGGTGGTATACTCCGGCTTCACTTAGTTCTTTGCCTTTCCTGTCGCCAACAAATTTCTCTGCTTCATTATGGCAATTGAGCGCAAGGTCGACGCATGTTTGGACAACGTGGTGGAGTCGCAGGTTCGAGTTATTCAGCCCTGTAACGCGTATCCACCCAGTACCGATACTGACGATGGACTTGAAAGCTGCAGTTGGCCAAATGTACTCCGCTTCGTTGATAACCTTCGCTATCGGATTGTTGAGATGTAAGGCTCCGTCAACAAAGGTAGCCTGTGATACATCCGAGCTTAATTGAGTGGGCTCGAAGAACAATGGAGCAGCAGATGTGGCCCGAGCTGCTTCCCAGATTGTACAGTTATAGTTTTCTTCGCTTGGCTTCGATGTAATGTATGATCGGAGTAGTACGGCATGGACTGTTCTGGCACGAGTAGTGGAGACGAAACTAGACTCGATGTTAGCCTTTCCTTTTCTATGAACCTAGGAGTCTTGGGTGAAGGGTCGTAAGATGTTTAACGTGAACTCACACTTTGCAATTCGAATTATCAGCTTCGTAGAGCTTGTCGTCTTCACCAAACCCCCGAGCCGTGAGTACGTCTCTGATTGCCTCCTCGAGCCTTCCAGCTTCAAAGAACGGCTGCCCAGTAAGCAATGCGCCACGAACTCTGGCGAACCAGCTGGGGTTTTGCTTGAAAACGGTTTCGGAAATATGTCGAAACACCTGGATGCAATCGTCAATCGACATTCTCAATCGACCGAGCATAATGGCGATAATGCTGCTTTCAACTTAGCGTCTCCTCTGAAGACAGAGATCGAAAAAGGCTCGAGAAGAGACCTTACCCTCCTGTAGAAGTACCACCAATCAGATCGAAGTAGTCGCAAGGTCTGGGCATCTCCGGCAGATGCTCATCTCTTTGAATTGTCCGAAAAAGACGCTTCAATATCAACAATATCGCCATGCCCTTCACCCCGCCACCATCGAGCGACAGTAAGCGGCGAGGCGGGCCACTGGCCCCTACTGTCGACATATTGCGGACAGTAATAGCAGCCGCTGAGTCCGACATGTCGTACTGAAAACCCTAGAGAGCCGTGTAAAGATCAAGTAACATCCTGCCAGGCTTTTGGAGAACAATGAGAGATGTGCCTCTCGATGTCGATGTTTGATGTTTGGAAATAAGCCTGGCACTAGGCAGCAGCAGCAAAGGCTGGCCAAGGATGCCGTAACTGGTCAATGCAGCAGTAGTCGTTGAGGGTTTTCGCCAATCAGGCCCAACAAACGCGGCTTCGGTGGAGCGTTCACGCCCGGCTCATATGAAGGTGGCGTAGAGAGGCACCCCGTTAGGCGAAATCACAAAATACCGAAAGCAAGGAGGCACAATTGAAGAGACGGCTTGATGCTGCGGCGCGAGGTATATACATCAAAATTAGTATGCGTTTTCATATCTTATTCTTAGGGCCCTTTTTTCGCTAGCGTTTGATCGGCTTAACAAAGGCACATGTTTTAGGCTTTTTATAATAACTACTATAGGCCAGAGGTTGCATACCGAGGCTATATTACGGGATTGTTTACTTCGATTTGACGGGGTCTAATTAGCTTCAATTACTTACTTTACCTGCCTGCTTCTTGTACCTTCGTACTTCGTACCTCCTAGCTCTCTTCAACGGAGTCTGGGAGGGGCTAAGGCGCCCCTCAGCAAGGCACTTGCGTGCCTTGTAACTGGTTTAGAAGTAAGGGGTAATCTGTAGGGAGTTGAGATACGTGCTCCAATCAAGCATATCTTCTTCATTTGAGTGCAAGTGACCATCAGAAGAAAGGCTCTAGAAGAAACAGTCTTCCGGGGTATCCTATCCTGTCTCCGATCATGTTCCTGCCTGTGGGCTGTAGTCAGGGGTGCCTTTCGAGGAATTTCTGGTTAAATCCCCACTCTCGACATCCCCATGAAAATAGACAGGAGTACCAGGACAGATGATATGCGAGGACTAGATTTGGGTTAATGATGATGATGAAGTTTATTCGCCCGGTTCTAAACCTAAAGGGCCCTAGTCTATATTACATAATCCACTTCGTTCAGTGTTTCCATGACCTCCTGAAGCCCGTACAGAAATGCCTCTTCCAGTATCTTCCACTTTCGGTAATTGCCTTGATCAAACGAGGTCTCGTGTGTAGTTAGTAGCAAGTGAGCTTGAAGATCATTCCTCCAAGTGTTCAATATCCTATCGTCGGCAACTGAAGCGAGACCTACTGGGGACACGAGGGTACTAGGGGTTAGTCGGGGTGAGAGAATGAGATAGGATTTACTATTGTGGGGTGTTAGCTGCCTGTACTACGTCCATGTCTAGTCGTCCTGTGGCAATGGCAAACTTGATCGTTGCTCGTACTACTTCCATATTTGGTGTCCATGTCTCCGGGTCAAATGGTGCTTTCCCACCCAAGTAGAAAGAGAGGTTGCCTCTTCTTGTGTCTACTTATGCTAGCATTTGTGTTCGGTATACATCCTATCTCGCGCATTAGAAGAGGAAATACTTGACGGTTTCCCTTACTTAGCCGCATTAGTATTGGTCTAATTCCGCTGCTCCAATCCGGTGGAGGTATCCATTGAGTCGTGCCATTCCCGTTCAGAGTTGTGCTAATACGCTCGCTTCTCTCCGCTTGAGGCCGTCGTACAGGGTACGAGTGTGCTTGCCTGGCAGTGCTATGTCCATTTCTCTCGAATACTTTCCTACTCCGTCTGGCAGTGTCCTTGTTACTCCTGTCGCTATTACATTGTTTATGATTGTGGACTTGGCTTGTTGACATTGCCCTTGAGGTGTTCGGCCCTACTCCGTGGCCTGTCGTGCTGCCTCCTTTGCTCTCCTGCCTTACTCGAAACTCCCTTACGATGGGACCCATATCATAGAGACGGAGTTGCCTCCTTGCCTCAGCATGCGAACTAGCTCGTAGATTTCTTTAATGCTGCTTTGTCCTAATTGATGTCTTAGTTGACTCGTTGCCAGCAGGGCTCCTTAATTACTTGTAATAATAGTGATCTGTCTTCTTACCAGATGTTGTGGTAGCTGCTTCAGTGCTATAGCCATCGCTGCGAGTTCCGCCGTGTATGGGTTCTATTCCGTTCTTGCTCCTAGGGTGACCGAGTATATAGTAGATTCTTTGCCTATTATAATGCCGAGAGTGTCGTGGATGGCCCCTCCTATCCTAACTATCCCTTTCCTTGCGGACGAGCTTGTCGCAATCCGTATGCCGCCAATGGTATTCGCAATGTTTGTCGTCTCCTCCGTTCTAAGGTTAATTGTAGCGGGGAGTCGTTCCTCCCACGGAGCTATCACATAGGGCTGAATGACCTCCATCCTATCTGTTGGCATGTTTTAGTGCGCATAAGTTATCCTTTGCAATAGTGAGGTAAATCTCTGGAGTTCTCTAGTGTTTAGCTTTAAGAGCGAGTTCGTCTCCAGTAACGTGCGGAGGTTGACCCACAGCTTCGTAGCCCTCTCTGCATGCCGCTCATCTACTGTACGTATACTGGCCTCGGCTTCTGCAACTGCAGTTGCCACTGTTCGAAAGACTCCTGTAATGGCCTGTGCTCCGACTCTTTGTATTCTATTCATTAAGGCCACGCCTTTGTATCCGCAAGCATGCATCCAAACGTTCGAGGCATAATCCACGACTAGCGCTACCGTCGCTCCAAACAATTGCCTTGTAGTTGAGGGGGAAACTAGCCGCAGTCGTTTCAGTGCCATAGCGGCCAGAAGGCCCTTAGTCGTTGCTTTTCCGATGTGCTGCACATACCGGAGTCCCGAGTCCATGATCACTCCCAAGATCTTGGCCGTTTCCTTTGGTGCGATTGCTTCACCTTTAATAGTGAACGGTCTGGTGCTAGTTCAGTCCGGCCGCCTAGTGAAATGAATTATTACTGTCTTGTCCCCTTCGAACGTGGCTCCGCTCCGCCTCTCCCATTCCATTGCTCTATCGATGA
Source organism: Leptodontidium sp. MPI-SDFR-AT-0119 (assembly GCA_020726505.1). Lineage (NCBI taxonomy): Eukaryota > Fungi > Ascomycota > Leotiomycetes > Helotiales > Leptodontidiaceae > Leptodontidium > Leptodontidium sp. MPI-SDFR-AT-0119. The sequence continues at coordinate 1,211,610 of JAHLEZ010000017.1, forward strand.
TGGCTTGAATCCCCTCTCTATTCGCTTCTGCTGATAGCCCTATAACCCACGCGTTATAATCATCTACAAATGCCATTGCTCCCCCATTTGTATTCACTTTGTATTGAACTAAGTCGGCATTAAAAAAGAGAAACAATATTAGCGAAAGTGGTGACCCTTACGGTAAGCCTACTTGTGGCAGTGACTGTTGTTGAGAGGTGTGGCCATTGACTAGGATAGTTGCCGTACGTTCTGAGCAGAAGGCATCAATCCACCGCACTAGAGCCGGCGGGATGCCTCTTGCTGCGAGTCTCTATAACAGTCTGTCCTTGTACACCCCATTATATACGCCCTTCACGTCGAAGCTAACCAAGCTGAGGACCTTCTTTGATCTCCATACATTATAGATGTGTTCTTGCAGTAGTAGGAGTGCCTGTTCAATAGAACGTTTCTTTCTAGCCCCGAAGTAGTTCGTGGGGAGCAGACCAAAAGTCTCCACTGCGTGCGATACTCTTTTAGCAACCACAGACTCTAGTGTCTTTCTAAGTGTGGAGAGTAGCGAGATCGGCCTCCACGCCTTTGCGACCGTGTAGTCTCCCTTATTCGGCTTCTTTAGTAGTATAATCTTGGCATTTCTCCACTGCGTAGGGAGCTCCCCTTCATCCAACGATGTCTAGAAGAGGAGCAACACTCTGTCTTTCACTACTGGCCATACTTGCTTCTATACTATGGCTAGTAACCCATTATCTCCTGGCGCCTTCTATGACTTCGCCGCAAAAATTCTCCGTTCTACTTCTTCCATCGTCAAACGAGGCATCGAAATTGCAGTACGTTATGGTCGTGGTCCTTTATCTTCTATCCTCGCTAGTAGTAGGGGAAAGAACGCGGACAACAGTTCCTCCGCTTGTTCTATTTTATCTTTCGTGGTAGATCAGTCTCTTCTCGTCAGTAGTAGTATCTTGTCAAATACTGAACTACTATAGGGATCCAAGTACTTTGCCGCTTGCTATATATTTGTGTCCTCCGCGAGGAAATCCTCCCAGTGCGCCTTTTTCTGTCTCCGGACGGCATCATGGTATTCCTTAGTAACTTCATTCGCTTATTGTTCTAAGCCAAGAAACATGCGACCCATCCGTCGTTAAGTTCTCGCCTGGTTCCTCTAGTACGTGTAGACTCGCCGGAGCTGCGTGAGGTCTATTGTCCACTATCTCTTCGCGTATAGTGAAGGCTTGGCCTTTAGGGTAAGTGCATAGACTGCCTCCAGCACCGCTGTCATCAACCCATCAGCCTGTTACTGTACACTGCCACCAAATGGAACGAAGCGAAGAGTGGTAGTAATCCTGGCCTTTATGTCGGTCCACGGAGCATTCTTGAAAAGTAGCCTTACTTCAACAACTCGTTCTAGAGTCGTGACGTCGAAATTCGTCTGAATTGCTCTGTGATCAGATCTATGCTCGGTCGTGTGGACTATACACTTCACCACTGACGTTGCTAATTCCTCGGAAGCTAGTACTAGATCAATTGTTGACTCGTGATTCCCCCGTTGCCACGTCTTCGTGCCCCTCGGGAGCAAGCTACGAAGAGTATACTCACTCATGAGGTCGATGATCGGATCGGCCTCTCCTTGCCTTTCCCGTGAGACGTCCTCTCCTCCCTATAATTGATCATGCCGGTTGAAATCCCCGGCAATTACTACATCTACTCGGGTGCTGATCCTCCTGCGTGTTTCCTTTATTACTTGGTGTAGTTCGCAGATCGCAACCCTCAATGCCTCTGCATCCTGCGGTTTAACGTAGACTGACACTACTAGTATCGACTGGTCTGGGAGTCGCAACACCGCTGCCGTGAGGTCCGATGATTACATCGGTACCTGTTCTGCTTCGATGTCCTTCCGAATCCAGAGTATGCTCCGAAACGCCTACCTTTCCTCACGTTGGACTGTGGGTACTATTTTAGTCTAGTTTGGGTGTCCCATAGGGACTGTCACTAGAGTGCCGTCGATGATCCTCGCATATGGCTCAGATATCGCCAACACTCCATAATCCTTTAGTTGTTCATCACTCATTAAACTGTGTTACACCTCTCGCTGCTTCCGGACATTCAATTGAAGTATTTAGAAGGTTTTATACATCCCGGGAGCTGTGCCGTGTTCCGCAGTTCCCGCTAAGCGATTCGTGTGGCCCTCCGCATGTAATACACTTTGGTATTACTGCTTGACATTCACTGTGATAGTGTCCTACTTGAGCACATCTAGCACAAACTTGCGGTTGCGTGCATAAGTATGCCTTGTGCCCTATTTCCTGACATCTATAGCATTTCTGCGGGCCATATCGCGGCTCGAAAACCCTAGTGTAAGCTGACTCTCCTGCGACATAGAAGTATTAGTCTTATAATAGTCGTGCTGCTTCGCTACCTTTTGTGACATAGACAACCATTGATCCGTAAGCTTTCCCCGTGTCCTTCTTACTAAGCCATCCTATCTTGGCTATGTGTACATCGTTTTCCTTCCCAAGGATTTCGGCGGCACTGGGTAGAACCTTTCCATCTTAATCGAGAATGGCTGTTCGGTTGGCATTGTCTACCTTCACGGGATATAGTTGGTCTTGTAGCACCTTAACCCCTGTCACCGCGGTCTTCTCCGCTACTTTCTTGACCCTTTGAAGTTCGGCTTTATCTCTGCACGTTACCCTGATGCGATCATAGTTCCTGGCGTCCTTGATCACGGCGACGCAACGCCAATGCTCCTGCCCTTCTGTTGTCCGGATTTCTTCTTCGATTGCCTTCCTAATCGCTCCTGGTTGTGCCTTGCTCTTGTCTTCCTCCTCTACTCTGGACGTGTCAACTGTGTAGTACAACTCATCAGCCATCGATGGCGTAGTTGTAGCAACAGCTTGGCTGGCTGAGAACGACAAATCACTTGATCTTGTGAGAACTGAGGCGTACGATTGCTGTGGGGATCTGCCTGGTCCTGAACCTTTGTTTGTGATCACTACTATCTCTGCCAGTTGTGCTTTGGCCTCTACAAGTTGGGCCTTGACCTCCGCTAGTTCTGCGATAAGTTCCACGTTGCTGGCTTTTACTTCCTCAATTGCCGACAGAATAGTGGAGAGAAGACCGCCCTCCGCCTCTTCTGTTCTCGTAGACTCTCCAGTCGATGCATAAGACAGATTCTTGGGTCGGCGTCGCGTGCGGTTCGGTCGCGGCGCGTCAGGGGTCCCATCCCTCACTTCGATCACATCGTCTGTATCACTCTCGTTGCTTTCGTCCCAGTCCTTTGCAGCACTAGGCCTCTGGCTTAATGTTCCGAATAGATTGCCGTTAACTGATTTTCCGCCATGCCTTCTCTTTTCCAGTTCCAAGGCCTTCGGGGTCTTCGTTCGTTCGCGACGCGACTGACGCGTCAGGGTCGAATCCTCCACCACCCTTTCCATCCTCCCTCTCCTAGTCTGCTTAATCGAATAATAAATCGAATACTCAAATTCACGCTAATACTGTCCCCAACGACTCATGGACCTCCTGTCTACTCAAGGCAGAATTTAGTAGTCCGATTTGGGTTGACACAATTGTTCCAGCTCAGAATACTCTCCATGTCACGGGACCACGCGCGTTGACATCATGTGATCTTCTTTTGGTTTAAAACGCGAGGAATCGCCAATCTTCATCTTTGATTCCTCGCGCTACGTGGAGTGACCAGTTAGAGCGGTGGCGTGAGGTGCTGAGAAACGACCCCTTGCGCCCTTGGATTAAAGTGTGAGTCCTATGGAACAAGAGCCGCGCCTATGGGCAATCATGAGGTCGACACTGAAGTTAATGAGGCTGACGGTGATACCCCATCTGGAACAACAGGCAACCGCCGACTCTCTAGTTTCCCTTAGACTCCTCTTCCACAACCACAAATTCCTTCCACTGAGTATCCGACTGATATATCCCCTCCCAGGCGAACCGCCCAAACTTCCTCTCTAGATACGTCACCACGCCCCACTGCCCTTTCCTCACCGCCGCTGCCCGCACGCTCCCGAACCTCCCGCCCTTGACACCCACGATATCCGACTTGTCGAGCCCCACGTCCTCCACGAGCCATTTTAGCGCCTCGATGTTGCCGCTCTTAGCCGCCATCTGCGCTATGGTCCCGTACTTGCCCCCCTGGGCGGTCACAGCGGCACGGACGTCGGTCCCTGCCGCCGCTGCCAGCATCTTCAGGCAGCGCAGGCTCTGGCGGCCGGCCGACCACCCGTTGGTCGTAAGCTTGGCGGCCGCCTGCAGCGGCAAGCCGTACTTACCGCCGCCGCCGCTCACATCCGCCCCCGCGGCCAGCAGTGCCGCAATGGCCTCGTCGTGGTGTGCGTACGCGGCCGCGTTGAGCGCCGTACCGAAAGGCCCCTCGGTCGAGACGGCGCGCGCGTCCGCCCCGGCGTCGAGCAGCGGCTGCACCATGTCGGAGCAGTAGCGCGCCGCGGCCTGTAGCGCCGAGGGAAGCGCGCCTCCGCCGAGGTTGGGGTCCGCGCCTGCCGCGAGCAGGGTTTTAGCCCCTGAGGCTACGCGCTGGGAGAGCGCGGCTGTTAGCGGGGGTGGGTGGAAGGTCGCCTTCAGGTTGATGTCGAGGTTGGGCGCGGCGTTGCGCAGGGGCCGCGGGTTGGGGTCCGCGCCGCGCTTGAGGAGGAGGTCGAGGATTAGGCGTCGATTGTTGATGCCCGACGCCTGGTAGACGTGGATGTTGTTGACTACCGCCGTCAGGGGGCATCCGTAGTTCCCGCCGCGGTAGTCGGGGTTCGCGTCTTGGTCCAGCAGCCAGATGACGAGGTCCAGGGTGGCCCAGTGAGCGGTGTTTTGAAGTGCGGCGTTCAGGTACCGCTCGCGCTGGGTTGCCGTCATGGGCTGGGCAAGGAGGCAGGTGAGTATCTTCTCGCCTCCCCAGACGGCATTGTGGAACGCGTATTCGCCAGCAGTGTGAAGGTCCGCACCGTGCGCCAGTAGCAGCTCAACGAGTTCAAAATTTCCCTTTGTGCGCGCCGCGGCGCTGAGAGGGCTGACGTACTCTTGGCACAGCGCGTTCGGGTTTGCTCCGTGCTCTAGAAGAAACTCGGCCATGCCGATGTCACTCTTCTGACATGAGCCAGTAAGCGCATTACGGACTTCGTCAGGGGCGTAGTCTATATCTGCCCCGGATTCGAGCAGTAGTTCGATAAAATCTTTCTTGCCCGTCGAAGCGGCTTCCTGCTCAGGGGGCCATAACATCAGTCACATTTTTCTCCAGGACGAGACCACAGCTCAACCTTAAACGTCGTTTGGGGGGGGGGGGGGGGGGGTGGGTCATACTAGAATCGGGCTTTGGTATGATGTGTGGCAGTTCGGGTTCATCCCATCGGCCAACATTTCCTTGACGTCCTCCATAGCGCCAGCCTGGATCAGCTCGACGAAGGCACTTGCGTCGCTGTTTTTCAATACGCCTCCCCGCTCTATCAACAGCCGGTACGTCGCCTTATCTTTTGACCAGCGGCTCATCGCTTCCGCTGGGGAGCAGGCATTGATATCAGCCCCATGATCGAGTAAGAGCGGAACCAAAAAGCCCCGTTTCCTCGAGACGGCCCTCTGGATGCTGCTGCAGTACTCCACCGAGTCATCAATGGTGGCGCCCTTGTCCAGCACGTGCTTGACCATAGACTCATCCGTCGACGCAATGGCGTAATGTATCACATAGCCGTCGTCCCCGAGAGGGCCGTTGATATCCGCGCCTAGCTTAAGAAGGAGATCGAACATGGCTTTGGTGCCTTCCTTGGCCGCCCCTTGCAGAGCAGTGCACTTTTCCCTGCGGTTGACCAGGTCAAGACTGGCCCCATTCTTCACCAGGTATCGCAGCACATCCCCACTTTCATCGCATTTCGCAGCCCAGTAAACGCTGCGGGTCGTTAGCAGATGTCCTTGTCAAGCAGAATCTGGATGGCCGGGCTGGACCGAACATACGCTAACCCGTTGCCACCGTTGACGTCTGCGCCCTTGTCTAGCAAGAGGTCTGCCAAATCCAGAAACTCTCTCTTCTTGCAGGCGTGGTAGATGGCCGACGTAAACGGCGTCTCGGTCTTGGTGTAGCGGTTTGGGTCGGCGCCGCGGTGCAAGAGGTCTTTGGCTACGTCAAGCATCTGTTTCTCAATTGCGCAGAACAGGACAGACCCGTCTTCGACCATGGCGTCGATGTATGCGCCCTTATCTAGCAGCAGCGTTAAAGCTCCTAGAGACCTCTCCTCGAGGGCCTTGTGCAGCGCTGAGCCATCGCTTTTCTCCCACGCGTCCACGTTGCCATTCCTTTCGAGCAGTCGCTCCAAAAAGTATGGGTGTTCATCGTACCGCCCCACGGCGGTCAGGAACGCAACATCTTCGAACTCTGCATCCCGGTCGAGTAAGATCTTGGCCATTTCGGTCTCGCCGGTCCAGATCGCGGCTTGGAAGCAATTCCTATACAGCGAACCTGTTCGGTGTCAGCATTGTAATCAAGTGGGCCAACACTCCAGTCGAATACAATACTCCCAGCTTTCATATCTGGTAGAAGCAACAGAGTCCAACTGAGCCTTACCTTCTCTGTTCGGGTCCGCCCCAGCTTCCAAGACGGCACGGAATGTCGCGACATCCCTGCTCTCGACCGCAGCCTCCAGCGCCGTGACCCCTCGGTGGCCGCCCAAGACGTTGACCTCGGCCCCGGCCCTCGTCAAGATGCGCACCACCTGGGAATAGCCCCCGTTAGCCGCGACGCTGATAGGGTAGCCGAACTCGCCGCGGCCGCCCTTGTTCACATCAGCCCCCTTGCGGAGGAGCAGCTGCACCAGGGGCACCGAGCCCTTGAGCGAGGCAGCGTACAGCGCCGTTCCGTCCGAGTCCTGCAGCTCGTTGATGTCGGCGCCGGCACCCAACAGCATCACCACCATTTTTGTATCGCCGGCAACCGCGGCTTGGTATAGCGACGAGCCGTGGTCGCGCGACCCTATGTTGAGGTCGGCGCCGTTCTTGATCAGGAGCGCCACGACGTCGTAATGCTCCTTGGAGGCGGCAGCGACCAAGGCCGTGTTGTAGGCTCCGCCCTGGGCGTTGACGTCGGCCCCAGCGTCCAGCAGCTGCTTGACGGTTTTGATGGAGCCGCCTAGTGCTGCCACCTGTAGCACGTTTCCAAATTCGCTGTTGGTGAGATTGGGGTCTGCTCCATGCTTGAGTAGGCATTCGACAACATTGGCGTGGCCGTGGAAGGCTGCTGCACCAAGAGCGGAGCCTAGCTTGCCCTCTCTCGAGCTTACTTCCGCGCCTTGAGCGAGAAGCCACTCGACTAGAGCAAGATTGCCGAGCGAGGCCGCCCAGTAGAGCGGCTGGTGGTAGTTATGCGCACCGGTGCGCATCTCTCGGGGATACCGATAATGGTTGCCGATCGAGTCGCTGAGGGCAATGGCATCCGGGACGGAGACATTAAGCCAGTTGACGTATGCGTGACTGCTGAGTGGGTCAAAGAAGCGCTGTACTGTGTCTTGCAGCTTGGGCGACTGTTGGTTCTCGGCGCCTGCGAGGTACCAGTGGGACATCCAGTTGCGAGCCGCGTACTCCAGCAGGGGCCACTCGTTGAATTCGAGCTTCGGCGCGATCTCCCCCGAATTATAATGTAGCAAGTAGAACAGGCACGATCTAGCCAGAGTGGCGTTTGCTAACCTTTCAGAGGTTTGATAGTTTGCCAGCGCCCCCTTTCCCAGTCTTGGAGAGACGATGTACTCCTTGACGGAGAAGTGACTAAGAGAGACGACGATGAAAGTGCTGCTAGTACCTTGAGGCAAAGACGCTGAGTAATATCCCATCTCGGTGTCTATTTTATCGGTGAGCCAATTTTTGACACCGCGACGGTGATCAATGGTGGAAGAGGTGACAAGAGAGCCGCAGAGCTCGATGATCATGTTCTCATCAAAGAATCGAGCGCGTTCCACGTCGAAATCATCACCGTCTGGCTGAACTACCGCAGCCTCTGCAAGCTCCTGAATTTGGAGCGGCCGGGAGGAAAAGGCCAGCCAGTGCAGGGCTGACTGGACGAAGGGCTGGTGAAGTTTTGGGACTTGTTGCAGTATTCGATCGTAAGTCTGATCCAGCGTCTCCGGCATACGCCTCAGCTCAGCGTGGACCATCGCGGGTGTCAGGCACTTTCTCATCGTGTCGAGCTGGCACACAGCCCACCGGAACCTGTAGTGTTGTCTGTTAGGTCTTGCGTGTCGAGGACATGGCTTTGCAGGCTCCAGTAATAGTAGATGGAGCGTAAAGGGTAACGACGTACATGCCATTGGACCCCTTCACAATTGCATCCAAGATCTCGTCTCGAACAGCCGGCTTCCATCTAGATAGCCGAGCGTCCCGAGAAATGGAATTGCTGACGTGGATTCTCACATCTGCGTCGACTGCCGAGCTCTGGATCCAGACCGTGTTAGACATGGACGGTTGCAACACAGCCTCGATGTCAGACTCTCTTCTGCTCGTAATCAGGAGGCTCAGGTTGCTAGGAAGCGGACTCCGGGAGTTGAACAGAGCGTCAAAAAAGACGGGCCGCTCGTCCTTTGGACATTCGTCAAGAGCATCAATCAAGAGGAACGTCCTTTCTGAACTAGAGATTTCGGTCATGATCACAGCTAGCAGTTCATCTAGGCCAGGCTCTGTGAGTCCGTTGCACTTGTCGTACAGCGCAGCGGCAGAGTCGGAGATGGTCGGCTCGCAGGAGATGAGCTGGTAGACCACAGATTTCAGAAAGTTCGCCACGCTCTGTTTCTTCAGATCCGAGAAATCGAAGTAGAAGTAGGCTACCTTGACGTCCATTTTGTGGTTCCAGTGCTGAAGAACGTGGTCGATGATGGTAGAGCAGAGAATCGTCTTGCCCGCGCCGGGGATCCCGTGCAACCAGAGAGACTTACCAGGCGTGTCGATCCAGCTCCTGAACTCCTTAGCCTGAAAGATCCATCTGGAGGTATCCGGCTCGTGACTGCTTCGAGACACCTTATGGTTCTGCTCGGGATCGCTGGTCTTATACCACGAGAGAATGGCCGCCCGTTTGGATATTGCTTGCAGATCGTCGAGCTTCTGAGATTGTTGGCTAAGAACACGAGTCTGGTAAGTGGACAAGGCGAGGTGAAGCGTCACTTTCAGCTTGCCGATTTCGTCCAGCTTCCGCTGAATGACGGAGGATTCGAAGGGCCATTTGACCTTCGTCTTCAGGCCTGGCTTGGCAAGAGGCTGTAGCTTCTGAGATATCTCCTTCATTGGTACTTCGCAAGCCTTCAGAGCGCTTAAGCAAGCTGCTGATGCTGGTATCTTGTGGCCGTCATCATCCAAGGACAAGCCATCGAGAGCTTGGCCATCGTCCCGCGGGAGAATTTCATAGAGCTCTTGCAATGTCGATTCCAGCCCCTCGATATCGGTGATAATGCGGGCGATATCGTCATCTGCATCCTTCACCTGGCTGCGGATGCGATAACAAGCCAGCAAGATGGCCTGGGCAACCTGGACTACAGCGATCACACCCGCTGTCAGACTCAGAGGATCCATGACTGCACTTTAACCTTTCCAGTTGGGAACTCGAGCCGCTCCCTGAGCCCTTGGTCCCTACCGATAGAGTAACCGAACTTTTCTGCCTCCTAAAGACTGACCTGGCTCCGGGGGTTCAACTGTGCCCTACTGTGGCACTCCCTCCTGTCGTGATAGCTCGCTATGTTTTTGTTGTTCGTCGACGAGGACGTGAGACTGAAGGATGAGGTTGAGATATGAAAGGCGTCCATGGACTGAAGCCTAGGTACGGCCCCCTTGTGGCACGGGTCGCATCCAAACCGTTGCAGGCCAATCATGGCACCACTTTACCCCGACGCCATGCAGATGACCATCGACCGGGGAAAGGACTTCGCAACATGGAACGGTCGCGCACAGATAAATGCACAACATAAAGAGTCCTACCCTCGCCATAAATATTATCAAGTATATACACACGTGACACTTAGCTGCTGGAATACCAAGCTTTTCTACACCCAAAATCCGGCTTTAACTTTATGAAGGTGTATCAGAGCGAATTTTCAACGGTTAGTAATAAAAAAGAGATAATATTAATCGCTGAATTGAGCTCTTTAAAATGCATTAATTACATTTGTAATAGCTAACGTGGTTGTTCAGATAAGAAATGGCCTGATTACGACGTGCAGCAAACCTCTTGGAGAAATACACCAAAATTCACAAAGATGAAATGGACAAATATTTGCAAGAAGTAGTGCGTTTCCCCCTTTTTCAAGGTCTTTTTCTCACAAGATTTACACAGGGGGAAGATGCCTGGGACCTACCCCAACTCCTCAATCAGGCTCTTCGGTGACGACCTCCCAAAATCGGACCAAGAAGCAATTGGAGAGATTCAGAATGTATATCAGACGATTTTGAGCAAATTGAACAATGGAGGCAAGTTCTTGGATGTGGGAAGTAATGTTTGCTCAAGATACAAGCAAACTCGTCTTTGGTGGTGCCTTCTGTTTATGGCACAGATCTGAGAGGAGAATATTTTGAGTATAGGCATAAACTCTTCCTCGATGAGAATCTCATTCCTAAAGAGCAATCTATTGATGGGGATATTTTGGAGGGAGGAAGGAACTCGGCGGGATTGGAGAGGAAGATTGATGTGCTTAATGTGACGCATTTGATTCATGTTTTGGCACCTGACCATCGGAAGATGTTGCTTAGGAGATTTATGAAGGGGGCTGTTAAGAGATGGACTTAGCGTGATGTAGGCAGGGAGGATGACGGGACATTTGGACGCGGAGTAGAGGAAGGGCGCGAATGTGAAGAGTATGACGAAACATGAAGGCGATATCTGAGAGCATAATGCAGAGAGTTTTGAGAACCTTTGGAATGAGGTCGGTGAGGAGTGTGGGCAGAAGTGGGATGTGAAGTGTTGGTTTTGGAGATTTGGCACTCATTCTGGATTGGGGAGGGAGGGGTGGCATTGGGAGGAAGGACATGGGATTGTTACTTTTGCAACGACAGTTGAATGAAGAAGTAAGTGGAAAACATACAGATTTGGTGGAGCTAAAGAACGTGGGAGATAATAGTGATTCGTATAGACGGAAGTGTCGGTCTGGGATGCGTGAACTGACAACAGTAGGCGTGTCCTTTCTGTTTGGTTTGCCCAGTAGAACCGCTTTTCAGTGTTGCACAAAATCAACTATCAACCCTCCGCTCCGCCAAGCACCTTTCCCACGCATCATTCCAAGAAGAAGAAAACTGATCATAGGTGTGGAAAGAATGAATGTGAGTTTCGATAGCTCGTTCCTTAAATTTCATCGTCAATCGATCGCCAAATTTCCTCCATAACGGCAAGAGGGTCTTGAAATCCGGTGCTTCCTGCGTGTCGGCGATGAGAACGATGGTCAAGCTTTCAAGACTCTCGAACTTCCCCAAGAACTTGTGAAGGGAAGGAATATTGGGCCACGCATTGTTTTTTCTTGGCGTTTGGGGGCGATGTATTCCTCTGCACGATTCGTAGGCTCGTATCAGAAGTTCACCTCGTGTTCTGGGAAGGATGATTTTTGCGTGTTTTACTAACTTCTGCAGATCTGGTCGTTCTTCGACAAGGCTGTATGCAGACATCCATCTCTGAATGGGATTTTCGTCTAGATATTGCGGCATGGAAGCTCCGATTGAGACTGAGTCGACGAGAGCAAAGACTAGGGAGGAGACTTCGGCGTAGGTCTGCTTATTGACGAGAAGAACAGGAAGTGGTCCGATTCCGCTGAGTTTTAGATAGCCTGTATCGCTGGAGGGGGAGTAGACTGCGGCTGTCAACCATTTCCGGGGTGGAGGGTGCCATTGGGAGAATGGTGGTCTTGTGTCAGGCCAGTTTGATTTGTCGGCATTGGGGTGGGAGAGGGCGTGCCAGATGCAAAGGGCGAATATCTGGTTGCGGATTTCACCAGGCAGAGTGTCGAAGGATGGCTGAGATTGTCCTGGTTGTGACATCCTGGAACGTGGGGTCGGTGATTCCAACCAGGGTCGAGGAGAGTTGGTGTATTTGAAGGGGGCTGTTTGGTACCACACAGGACGAAGACAAAACCTGGAAGCGCTTTCAGCCTTCCAAGGCCACAGCAGCAAGAAAGATTGCGCGAGAAACTGTGAAAGGTGCGAGACTTTTGTCGAAGTCTTAGATGCTGACGCTAATGAGCTAGGCTTCGCCCGATGGATGGGAATGCGAAACTTGCGATGTGGTAACGTTCCGCGGTCTCAATTGGGAGCGGAAGGATTTGTATGCTGGGACATGAGAGCGGAACGAGATAGCAAACTAAGTCCGCTGTCCGAATGGAAATCGAGAAGGGGAAGTTGAAAGAGTAATGGTGAAGGTTGCTTGCTGCCTCGTGGCTGGGCGGGCACTGCAAACCCACCACCAGGCCTGCCTCGCTTCTCAGCCGTCACAACTAGGCCAAGATAGGGCTGAGCAAGAGCTTTACCCCCTTACACATAACTTTATTATTAAAACGTCACAAGAGACGTGCGATATATCGAACTAATTATGCCCACTTGGATATTAATTTCCCTTTTCCAAAAAGTTGTTTGAGTCGCATTTGAAGATATGACGTAGACAAATGTAAAGACCTGTAAATGCGGCTCTCCAAGTCGGCCTCGCTGGCTCGAATTCTTCAAAATCCTTGATTTTACAAACACCGCGAACTCAAGGTAAACATAAAATAGATAAAGTTAAAGCAAAGGTGGACATAGTCAATTGCGTCAATTTTTTTTAAGCGAAATAAAACCAATTAGAGGGGTCCTTGATCTGACAGCCGCAAGAAAATTCGTCACGTTATCGATATGGCTCAACCCCAAACAGCGATGCGGGGGTCGACATAAGGGGCTATTTGCAACTTCATACGAACCTGCGGAAGCAGAACAGGATAATCGACTGCCTAGCAGATCTAGGTTTCACTGCACTAATAATCGCAGCTTTAAAGCCGAGGCCGTATCCACTCCTAGTGTGGAGATGAGTCACGTGCTTGATAAACGCTTGCACTAAAACTAGCGTGTTGAATGCTTGGAAGATCCTCCCCCAATACCGCACGTTTCCGACTCCTATCACTTCTAATATTCTTCCTTCCCGCTCTTCTTTCCCACCTCATACTGATATAATGGCACCTCTCACGAGTGAAATACCCTCTCGCGATGCCCAAATCATAGATCACACGCGGAGCATGTTTCGTGCTATCCTTGCGGAGAATTGTATGGCTGAGACCGATGATGCGATACTAGAGTAAGATATGGTCATGTTCTTCAAACTCAGTGAGTAAATCTGTGGGCTGAATACGATCAAATTAACTATACTTAGCACGTTCACATCGAATCAAGCCGGGATAATTACACAAGTTGAAATTATACACGACAACTTGAAACAAATTTGTCGGTCAACATCTATGATCACCCCAAAATCAGGCAATACCAATGGGATTCAGATGGTGTGCGAAGTGGAAGGCCTGTTAGTCTTGGGTAAAATGGAGATGGATGTAAATGTGTATCGACGGGTCACAAGAAACTTGTCCAGACAGAAGTTTAATGGCCATTGTTTAAAACTCTAGGTCTATATCATTTGCATTCTTGCAACTTAATAGTTCCTATAAGTTGATTGCCTACATTCACGGCAATAATATCCTGCCTTTCTTCTCCTGGACCGCCAATGGAAAATTCCCAGCAGATGTACCAATCATCCTGTCAGTTGGCGGGGTTGTTTGCAGTAAACAGGATTCGACTGATTAATTGAGACTACAGCTACTGAGGCTTTATAACCCATCTGAACGATAGGCAGCCGTAGGCTCCAATCTTAAAAGCTAGGTACAAATGACACTCATGACAGATGAATCAACTACGTGATTCATCATGTGACCCACCAACCAACACCCATTCCCACGAAGCAGCTGGAGCCAGGGCTCCTTACTTTTTACGACACTTGTAAATCACTTGTAAATCACTACAAAATCAAATAATTCTTTCAAAATCTTTTCAGATAGAGCTTTGCTTTATAAATTATATGTCTATTAAATTTTATTATCTTGAAATAAGACCTCATCTGAAAACAAGTACTTGAAGTGGGTGACTCCCGGCCTCACCAAAATTAAGCGAGGCTCAAGAGCTGGCCGCACCGCACCGCAGCGGATAAATGGCCCAAAAAGCGAGCCCTCAATTATATTAAATTTGGCTTTTCATGTTCCCTCTCTTTCTGTTAGCAAAAGCTTTCGATTGGCGTAAGCCCTCGAATTCCAAATCCCGTCAGCGATCCTCCAACTGCTGGCCCGAAGACTCGCATCGTCGCCTGTGAAATTTCGTAGCGAGGTTCAGACAGCGAATCATGTCAGTGAACAATAGGCCACCATGCATGATGCGACACGGTACCCCATGGAGCTGAAACCGAAATAGGTCTCTAGATAGTCTAGATGCTACCCTCCAATGATAACCCTGCGAACGGCTTAGCTTATATATGAGGGGAAGCGCACTTTCGGGGTTCCGGATTTTTCTGTTGGTGTTGTCTTCTATCGTACAACGATGCTAACATACAGCGCGATAGCGTTTCTGCTGCTTGCGCGAACACTTTTGGTGTGCGCAGACAATGTGGAAACGCCAGACTTCATTACTTTCACGAACCCACCGCCGTATAATGGCTCCGTGAGATCCAACTTCAATGCAGGGAAATCAATGAACATAACCTGGGTGCCAGGAAGCAGCGGTCCCTCTGGTTTGGTCTCTATTAGACTTCTCGGCGGCGAGTCAAATGTAACGATCGCCCCGGATATTGCGAGTAAGGGAGTCCGAAGAAATTGTGGATGAATATGTCGTTGATCAAAACGCAGCTGGCATCCACCGCAACGTAGGGAGCTTCAACTGGACTATCCCAACCATACTTCCCGTGTATCCCTTCTATGATCTCGAAATCGTTCTCACGACCAACGACTCGATATTTTCGCAAGCAAAATCGTTCTTCACCATCGATTTGAGTCGTCAAGCTGTCACTTCCTCCTCGACATCGATATCGTCGACATCCTCATCAACACAGTCAAGCAGCCAAGCATCCAGCACTTCTCTCCCCCCCGCTACAACTACGAGTAGCACTCCCACCAACACCCAATCTCCATCAACAGGTAGCAGTCTCAGTACAGGCGCCAAAGCAGGTATCGGTGTCGGTGCTGCCGCAGGTGGTATAGCTATCCTCGCGCTTCTTGGCATATTTATATTTCGGCGAGGCAAACGTGCCGCTACTCAAGCCGAGGAAGCGAGTAAGGTTGCTGCGGACAAACCGCTCACGGTGAAGGAGCGGGCAGAGCTGGACGATACGAGGAGGGCTGCGGAGTTGGGAGCTTATCCTCCTTCGCAGATGCATGAGATGGCTGGTGGGGATTACTAGGTGGGGTGTTATAGAAATCGGGTAACCAAAGCACATGAGAGGAGAGTGATGTTTAATATCAATGATATTTTGCAAACTAGTGGGTTCGAAGCCTCCTTTTATTATCGAGGTTCGAAAGCTTCAATTTAACTATTGAGATATACAAATTCCTTTTCTTCATCTTTTTTTCTCAAAATGCCACGACAAGAAAGAACTATTTATGTAAGCACTGTAAATAAAAGAATTAGGTTAGAATGCTAACGCACACAAACAGTTGGGCTCCCTTCCCATATCCAGGTATCGTGATACGTGTATCTGCTGGTTGGCCGCCCCCACCTATCTATAAAAACGAACGTCAAGTCCAAGACAAGAAGTTCACTCCAGATGAAAAAGAGAACAATTTGTTCAAATTGCTTTTCAACAACGATATTGTACAGGAGAAGCTCTATTCATATTGTGGGGACATGCGAGACTTGGACATAGAAATGTGTCGACGTATGTTGCCGAACATCAGTATACTGGAAGTCATATCACAAAGTGGCCACGCCTCTCTAATTAGCAATCAAGTAAGGTTTAGAGATCTTGTCGTCTCTTTAGCTGGTTCATCGGATGGCAGTGGTATTGGAGCGATTGCGTCAGTTATCCCCCGTAATGATAACATTAGACTTTGAGCAAAATTGACATTTGAATAGCTTAGGGCCGAAAGAGATCGTAAGGTTTATGTATCCGGTAGACAAGTACCGGGACAAATACATAACCCCACATGTGAAGAGTCTCTTAACTCTGTATGAGAAGATAGAAGCAAGGTGGAATGCTACATGGGATGAGACTCTTGGGAAGAGGAAAGCGGAAGAAAAGTCTGCGTCCAAAGAAACGTCAAGTCAAATTTGATTTCGAAGGGCTTCTCTGTATTCCGGGGACTGAGAATCTAGATGTCGATGTTTCGGACTTTGAAATTGTTCTTCCGGCATCCATGCTTTTCAACATTTTGTACTTATATTTTCTAACAACGGATTGTGCAGTTCTATCTCTAGTAATATCTTTTGCAAACGCTCTATGCTATAATAAATAGCGGTCTACCCCTTCTAAAAGCTGTAATGAGTTCATATTGAGACATATCACCATGGCAGTTCACGGTTCCCTACGCAACCCGATAACTCACCCGACTAACCCCCTTACTCCTCGAAATCTTTCTAACCTCCACCTTACCCACCTGATCACAAGTCGCCACATGCGTCCCACCACAAGGATAGGCTCCCAACCCCTCCATCTCCACAACCCTCCCCTCAGTCTCTCCCTCGGGCAACTCAAACTCATCACCAACACCCAAACAGCCCTTCCTCAGCCTCTCCATAGACCACCAATGAATGCTCACTTTCCTCGCACTAGCCACAAACTCATCAGTCTTCGCTTGAATAGCAGCAAGATGTTTCGACTCGATCAATCCCACAAACTCAACAGCCGCCGAATCAGGATAATGCGAAGCTTTGGACTCGACGAGCGTTGATGGTAATGTGCCGTTCTGCATCAGTGCGTTGATGGCGAGTCCGAGGATATGGCCTGCTGTGTGAAGCCGTGAGTAAAGATCGCGTTTCTGGCCGTCGATGGATTGCTGGATCTCGTCGCCGACTTTGAGATTTGCTTGGTTGGTGGGGTTGAAGCGTCCGAAATGAAGAATTGCGCCCCCAGATGCGGGATGACGAACGGCGCTCACTTCGAATGTTGAGTTCGATGGGGTTTCTGATTCGGATGAAGATGAGGACGTGGTAATGGTGCCGGTGTCTGATGGCTGTCCGCCGCCTTGGACGTAGAATATCGTCTCATTTGTGATTAGAGCGTAGTCATCTTCAGATACATTCTTCAGCAGTGATTGATCGGAGGCTGGAAGCGCTGAAACGGGTGAGATAGAGAGAACTCTGCTGAGGTGTTGACGGAGGTCTTGGTTGTGTTGGTAGATGAGTTTTGTCCGTGCGGTAGCCATTTCGAAGAGAGGCTGGAAGCTTTTTCTGTCAAGTGAATCTAATTTTGCCCAGCCTTTGAAGGGGTCAAGCACAAGGAGAATAGAATGATTGAAGAACTTCTCGTTGTTGAATATTGTTGATGTTGAAGATGAGCGTAGGAAGTGGTGATGATGTACTTCTTGATAATATGGGCGGTGAGGTAGTGCGCCTTTCGAGTGACAAGCGAGGGCAGAATCCCCCATCCCTGAAAACAACAGTCATACTCGAAGAACTTTCGAGAAGGTTGTAGAACATTTTAAATCATTTTCCATGAAGAAAATCAAACCCAGTTAGTAATTTTAGCAATTTTTTTGGTTACAGATTCTCAAAGCTCTAATTGAATCTATCCTTCAACTTTTGTCGGTATTTTGAACATTTGCATATCCATTAGCGAGATTGAAGTTTATTGACCACAAAGTCAATAGAGGCAAGCTGTTTCGTGGCATTGACACGAATCGAAATTTATGAATCTATATTTGGAGTAAGTATATAGCGAGTTTCGGCAGCAATACACATCATTCTTGGAGAGGCCATTTCCATTTCATTGAAGTAAAAGGCTCAGCGGTTGCCGAGAGAAGGACAAACTCCACCGACTGCCTGGGCACCCAACGAGTTATGAAACAAGCACCAAAAAGAACATGTTTTCTCAGAACGTACCACATTATACTATGGAACAGAGTGAACCATATTTCCTCTATGACTTGCCATACTATCACCACTGGTTATTCTCACTTTCTAATCACGTGAAGCCTTAGTCATTGGCAGGATGTCTGCGGCTTGGGGAATTTCCGCTAGCCGCAACCCCGCAATGTTTGGATTTCGGGTGCGGAATTTCCCTTCTCGCTCCCTCTGAGGTCGCCTCAATCCGTATACCAGCACAGGACAGGACAACGCTGTGTATGTGACTATGAACATTCTCGAAAGCCAGGTCGCCGATATCAACTACCTCGTGGACTCGCCAATCACACCCATATCGCCCATCGCAATTCCGCGCAGCATGAACGGCCACCGCCAGTCGTCGAGTGCGGAAAGCCCTGCGGAAACAGGCAATAATGGGGGCGGAAACAAGAGGAAACTCGACGAGGCTAGCAGCGGCGCGAATGGAAATACACATACCAGGGCGAAGAGGAATAGATACATCTCCATTGCATGGTACGTTCAGCTGTTTGGGTTGTGGTGGGAGGGAGACTCGAAGTTGTGCCGGATCGCATCCATCAAAGAAACCCGACAATGGGAATGGAATTAACAATAACAATGTTTAACTCTACTAACTGGCACTTCCAGCAACGAATGCAAGCGACGCAAGATCAAATGCAATGGAAATACACCCTGCCAACGATGTGGAAACCTCAATCTCGATTGCCAGTATGCGCCGAACTGTTGCACGAATGGCTTCAAGGAGTCCGAGGAGTTCCGCCAGATGAATGCGCATCTTGCACAGCTCCAGGAACAAGTGGATAGTCTATACGCAAACCTCAGTGCACTGCGGGCTGCTGGAGATGCTGTCTCTTTTGTGCCACCGTCTGAGAGCTCAATGTCGGTCCCTCCGCCTATATCTCCAGGTAACAGATTCCGACCTACCCCGAAGCATCCGTCTTTTCGAGGCCCAACCAGTTCAGCGTTCAGTTTGGATGTGGCCAAAAATACACTGCATAATATGGGATATCAGGGGCTTGGGGACGAAGGGGTCATAACTTCAGATGCTACTCCAATTGGCTCCCCTCCGCGAAGACAGAGCCAGGTCCCCGCCATCCTCAATGGAAATCCTTCCAAAGACCCAATATGGGCGTTGAGTAAAGAAGAGATGATCCGGTTGTGCAGGGTGTATGAGGAGGAGATGGGCTTGATGTATCCTGTCGTGAACATTGAGCAGATTATTATCCATGGGACGCATCTGTATGATTTCATTGAAGCGGCTGTACGGAATGGCCTTGTCAATCCTTCACTTCCTGGTCAGGGGATCCATGACGACCAATCTTTGGTATTGAAGATGGTCCTCGCTTGTGCTACGGTTGTGGAGGGAAATGGACAAAGCGAGATTGGATACAGACTATTCGAAAGCGTGAGGGAGGCTGCGGATCGAGTCTTGCACAGTGAGACTATAGAGGTTAAGAGCCTACCGTTTGTGGTACTTGTGGTAAGTTAGAATTCCATCATGTGGTTATTTCGTCGCTTGGGTGGGTGGTTCGCCTCAAGCCTTGGTGTTTTGGCTTGAGGCGCATTCCTGTTTCAGCCATCTTCTATGCTGCCTTCTTGCAGAAAACGTTCGGTCAGCAAAATGGCTGGAAAGAGCAGGTTATCATCCCGAATGATATGAATAAGTTGCAGTCGGGGGCAAAAAGAGACTGTTCAAATGGGTCTCAGCAAGGATCGAACTTGCGTCTCGCGCGAGGAAAATTTGAGCGAGTTGTGCGACCACTACACCATGAGGCCGTTGCTTAAACCAACATAGATATCTTACCGCACTATTTATTTACCTCTGCATCCCAGATGTGGGGCATGGCTAGCTGGGACAAGTCTGATTGGGTTTGGAAGTCCGAATCTTTCAGCTGAGCTCAAGGGAGAGAGAGCTGCCTTGCAAGTTGGTGTTGGGGCTTCTGCAAGCACGTTGCTGGTCTTATCCACGAGCCTGAACATTTGTTTTCTGCGATGGGTTAAATAGAAGGAAGCTGACAATCATACAGTCGATATATCATTTCCATTGTGATGAAGAGGCACTTGCGTGGAGAATCATTGGCCAAGTGTAAGTGATCAGAGTTGCTCACGAAATTACATCGTGGCTCAAACCTTGATGTCACGTACTGACCTGGCAATTTTCTAGTGCTCGAATGTGTATCGAACTTGGGCTACATAGGAGAGACTCGTTCTTCAAAGTCATTACTGACGATGAAGAGAGATCGAATGCTATCAAACTGTTCTGGTCAATCTACGTGCTTGACAGGAGATGGAGTTTTGGAACTGGCATGCCGTTTGCATTACAGGATGCAGACATTGATCCAAGTCTGCCCGAGCCTGTGAGTTGACCCCTCGCCCGACAATTCTTCAAGCTGACAATCGCACAGGAGCTCAGCATCCCCTACCTCAACGTAATGATCTCCTACTCCCGTATTGGGTCCAAAGTCTGGCGCTCTGTTTGCAGTTTCTCACCCGCCCCCGCGCCCACACTGAACCTAGAGGACATTGGATACCTCGACTACCAGATCCTACAATGGCAAAAGACTATTCCATCTGAACTCCAACTACCCACGGCCTCCTCAACTCAGGCCTCATCCCGCGCCATCCACCGTCTTCAAATCCTCCTATACCTTCGCGCCAACCAGATGCGCATCCTCATCTACAGGCCTGTCCTCCACTCCGCCTCCTCTATCCAAGAACATCCCAACTATGCCGACACTGTCGTAGAATTAGCTAAAGACACCATCCGCGCCCTCACACATCTCAATCAAACCTCAGACATCTACCGCGTCCAACAAGTCTGCTTTAACTACTTCCTCATCTCCGCCCTCGCAGTAATCTTCCTCGCAAGCTGCCATGCACCGGTCCAATTCAGCGCTCTCTGCAGAGACGAATTCTACATGGCGCTTGACCTCGTCAAAGGCTTCAGCACCAAATCCTTCGTCAGTAAACGTCTCTGGAAAACCATCAAGGGCCTCAAAGAAGTTGGTCCAAAGTTAGGTCTTAACCCCGATATCCGAAACGGGCTTCACCACAATGGTATGCGTGAGGACGATGCACACTCCTCTGCCGCTTTAGCGATGGCTGGTCTCGCTGGTCATGAGATCAGTGGTATGGGCGTTGGTGTTGGTGGCTATGGAGGCGATATGGTCGGTACGGGTAATAGCCCCATGAATGGCTTTCAGATGAGTACTGAGATGACGAATCTGTTTGAGGCTGCGTTAGGAAGCGTGGGTATGAACGGTGCTAGTGGTGGGAACTCTGGGACTGCGTCTGCCGGCGCCGCAGGGAATTATGTTCCTCTTGAGGATAGCTTAAGTGGGATTGGGAGTAACGTCTTTGGTGGTGATGAGGAGCTGTATCGCCAGCTGAGGGATTTGTTTTAGATACCAGATGGGAGAAGTACCTTCGGGATATGCAGCATCTTGAAAATATATCGTTCGAGTTATTCGCCTATGCACTGTTTTGATACATCCGCACCATGGAGATGCGAATGGCCTTCCTCGGACTAAAGAACAATTCCCCTCTGAGATGTAGCAGGTAAGCTCCACTGCGGATTTGGGAAGACGTGCAGGGACCTGCTGGCTTCGTTCAATAGATCCCCCACCATTTGAGGTTATACCAAACCGGGATTCAAGCTTCAAACCTCAACAGAGGGCAGGAAGCTTTCAGGTTTGATTATTATTAAATGTATTATGTTTTTTGTGTAAAATTATGGATATTAAAATATGTCCCCGGTATTATTGGTCCAGTAATCTTTCAAATTCAAAAATAAAACGAATCCAACAAACAAATGATCTACAAAGAAAGTCAGGCGCTGAGCTCCTTCGAGGTACCTTGTGCAACTCCACTCCACCCACGTGATTTGTGGAACGCGCTCTCTGCTCAGTCCCCGCGACCAGACAAGAGGCCAACAATTGAAATGCTCTGCATCTCAACGGCCACCCACTTAGCAAACTGAGGCCTTTCACCAAACCCTTTCGGCCAGGCTCTCCGCAAGGAGGAATGTCCTGACATGCACACAAAAGGACACTGCAGGACTCATGCACTGCACCGCTAGGCTGCACAACATATCCTAAACAACGCAGATGCCTCC
Organism: Leptodontidium sp. MPI-SDFR-AT-0119; assembly: GCA_020726505.1. NCBI lineage: Eukaryota > Fungi > Ascomycota > Leotiomycetes > Helotiales > Leptodontidiaceae > Leptodontidium > Leptodontidium sp. MPI-SDFR-AT-0119. The sequence continues at coordinate 1,233,754 of JAHLEZ010000017.1, forward strand.
TCATCCGAGTGTGCCTTGTGTACCACCCTCTTTTCCGTTGATACGCACCGTACATTCAACCAGTGTGAGAAAAAAAATTCAAACTATTCGAATAGTATTGAATAGAATAGAATAGAATAGAATTTGAATAGTACTTTTTTTGACTTGAATAGAATATAATAGTATTAGGTAGTATTCTGAATACTAATTAACTATTCAAGAGGTTCTTCGGAACTTACCCGAGCGTTCCTCGGAAGAGGCTAAGAGAGGCCGAGAGAGGCGGGTGAGACCGACGCCTAGCCTAATCAGGAAGTACTAGTCCTATAATAGACTAGTTAAGTCACGGGATCTTAGTAAGCAGACTATTCGAATAGTCTGAATTTGAATAGAATAGAATAGAATAGAATTTGAATAGTACTTGAAATCAGTTGAATAGAATAGAATAACACTCACTATTCTATTCTATTCTATTCATTTCTCACACTGCATTCAACCTTATGATCAAATCACTTTTAAGGCGTCTCTGGCTCGCAGTTTACGATGTGCGTCTCTCGGCTGAAAACCTCATTCTGAAGTACCGCTCGACGGTAAATTCCTATCAATTGTTACCAATATCCACGACATCCAGACCAAAACCGCAAGCCAAGATGGGCTTCACAATTAGTCGACATACTTCCCTTATTCTTGCCCTCTTCTTGATTTTCATTACTGGCAGTGTCAGTACTGCCTTTGTGTTGCGTGCAGCGAATTTAGCAGGTAACAGATTAGCAAACCATGCATTGTTCCCAACAAACTAATGATGTACCCTGTGTAGACTATACTTCCTTACTCGATGCCTCAATCGAATCTCTTAGTAGTGGCTTAGCCCGACGGAAATTTACCAGTGTCGATCTAGTCAAGGTACGGTGGCTCTCCTTAGCTTACATGTGCCATTTTCTCCCATTGAAAGAGAGATACTTTTGAGCCAATCAAGCGCAAAAATGAGACTTGAGGGCTTGCTGATGGTTCGAACAGGCTTACTTAGCTAGAATAGCTGAAGTCCAAGAAGATTTCCATGCTGTGACGGAGGTCAATCCAGATGCTTTGTCGATTGCTGCCGACCTAGACTTGGAGCGTCTGCATGGATCTCTCCGCGGGTATGACTTCCTTTACTGTTAAGATTTGCCAATTGCTCACCATGTCAGGCCTCTCCACGGAATACCACTTCTCATCAAAAACGTCATCGCTACAAATGACAAGATGAACAACACAGGTAGAGACTTCATATCTCTCTGCTTAACTTGATTCAGTGCTCACATTTTGCAGCTGGATCTTGGGCACTTCTCGGTGCGAAAGTACCTCGTGATGCCACGGTTGCGAAAAAGCTTCGAGACGCTGGAGCTATCCTTCTAGGCAAATCCAGTCTCACTCAATGGGCCAATTTCCGGTCCGATAATAGCAGCAATGGCTGGTCATCGCTCGGTGGTCAAGTTTACGGGCCGTATTTCCCACGCCAGGATCCTTGGGGAAGTTCAAGTGGAAGCGGCGTCGCAGCTACGTAAGTTATTCTTGCCCTGCTCATGTGCCTTGGGCTTTATTAGTAGGAAACTCTGACAGAATAGTAGCCTTGGTCTGGCATCTGGATGTCTTGGGACAGAGACTGATGGATCGATCACAAGTCCGGCATCATCGAATAATCTAGTTGGAATCAAGCCGAGTACTATGTGATTCCCCCAATATTCTCAACCCCGCGCTAATGTGATCCCCAGCTGTCGGTCTAACATCCCGATATCTTGTTATCCCTATCAGCGAGCACCAAGATACGGTGGGACCCATGGCAAAATCCGTTAAAGACGCTGCCTATATCCTACAAGCAATCGTAGGACCGGATCCGCATGACAACTACACTTCTACCATTCCGCATACACCGGACTATGTTAAAGCGTGCAAGCATTCATCCCTTTCTGGCATGCGTTTTGGCATTCCGCGCAATGCTATATCACTCGCGCTTGATTCTAGTACCCAGCCACAGATAAAAGCACTCGGCCAAGCAATCAAGGTCCTCCGAGCTGCAGGTGCTACTGTTATCGACAATACCAATTTTACCGCCGCAGACGAATTCTGGAACTCTAACATTTCTGCACGAGTTCTTGAGGCCGACTTTGTGGTGAATTTGCAGGGTTACTTGACCTCCTTGACACACAACCCGAACGATATCCATTCCCTGGATCAATTGCGTAACTTCACTCGGAATTCTTTGCTGGAAGAATGTCCCCTCAGAGATACAGGGGTCTGGGACGCCGCCCTCAGTGGGTGGAATAATACAGATCCTCGCTTTTGGCCCGCATACCAGCAGAATCTATACTACGGTGATGACGGAGGTTTGCTGGGAGCTATGGAGCGTTTCAAGCTCGACGCCATCATCATGCCAGCGGATTTTGCAGCTCATTGGGCTGCAACTGTAGGCACTCCGATCGTGACAGTCCCACTGGGGTTTTATCCACCTGGGACGCCCGTAGTGAAGGACTCTTGGGGTTTGGTCGAGTCGGCGCCCAAAATTCCGTAAGCTTATCCGAGTTCGTTCTTATGACGAAACAGCAAGGCGGAACTATTGGGTTATAGCCCTTTTGCAATCTAGAGTCCTCACTGACACTTAACCTAGGTTTGGGATTAGCTTCATGGGAAGGAAGTTCTCTGAGGAAAAGCTGATCAGCATGGCTTACGCCTTTGAGCAGCGAACTAAGGTCAGAAATACCGTGCAGCCGTATATTGTCCCCAAGACCGAACTTTCAGATGTCGTTGAAAAGTAGAGAGGCAGCTTTATCTCCAAGACATCAGATGCTCTTGCACTTCCTGCCATTTGGAATGTTGGAATATGGTGGCGGGGGCTATGTTCGTTCAAGGTTATCAATCAGCTCCACAGAGTAGAGAACCCTGATTGGCAGAATATCCACTGACCTTCTTGAGTATTCAGTGGTGTGGTTATTGGATTATTGTGAATGTTGGCGGACTGGTCAGGCAGACTCGTAGAGAAGGCGGGTTGTGTGGGTTGTTAAATGTTTTAGTATGAGAGTCCTTATGGGACGGACCGACGACCCGGAGCCTTCTTTCTATTCTACAAGGTAGAGGAATATGGGGCGAACGAGATATTCAAACACAGCCAATCCATTCTCACAAAGATGCTGAGGGCTGCAAGAATAACGCTTCTTTTCTAACGTTCCCGTGGGATGGCCATCTGACACTTGTCTTCCAATGCTAATTTAACGGCTTCTGGTAAAAGTCAATTGCCGACATGTGAAGGCTGCCATGCTTGATAGCGGTCGATCTTATAACTCGACGCCAAGACATGGCGTTGATTCTTCTGCATTACAGCTGGGCGAGAGCTTCACAGCTCAGGTTCCTGCTATTGGACGATCCGAATTTGACAGCATGCCAAGGAATCCTTCTGCAATGTCAAAGCCCATCGACCGTGTCATTAATTGACTTGTGGATTTCCAAAGTCTGAAGAAAGCCGCATTTGTGGCAGTGCCGCGATAGGATGCCAAAAGCCTCATATCGCGATCAACCAAGAAAAGGCGGCGGTGCGCACCTTCCTGAGATCAAGCAAGCCATAAGTTTGTAGAATAGTGTTCCGGACTTCTATATTAATCCAAACACCTCGAAATGTTGCTAGGATCTTTCGTTACACAGTTGTACTGTTTTGGACAAACTCTATTCAGCATTCAGGCACAATCAATCTGCTTCGCCGAGTGGCCTGGGCGACCCAATGGCTCATACCTGGATCAATTTGTCCACTCGTTGGAGCCTCTCCAGCGTTCAAGCTGCGCTGAACGTCATCATTTCAGTCATTGGTACTGTTGGTATCTGGACCTTCGCCCGATTCTGGTGGCAACGAGCAGGCGCTCGAGTTGTCCGCAGAAATTCTGGCATCCCCTTGTCAGCTTTGTTCACTGTCAGCTCTCCCGGCGAAGCATGGGATGCCATCACTGTTCAGGGAAGGTAAGCTCCCCACTCTTCAAATGTGCATGAGTTCCATGCCTGCATATGCAGGTTTTTGTCATCACTAACCAATACCAGGCGTCTTTTCGCCATCGAGAGCTGGCACTTATTGCTGCAAGTGACTATCGTCATATTAGTCACTCTTGCTTGTATGCTGTCGGGACCAATCGCTACTCTGGCCTCTCGAACGACCCGTACTGTCCAGAAAAGCACCCTTCAAGTTCTCCACACTGTCACGAACGGCAGTTCCTCGGCCAACCTTCTGGAAGCGATCATGTTATGGAATTCCACAATCGAAAGTTTAAACCAAGCATCCTTCCCAACCGATCAGTTGCTTGACTTTCTCCCCCCATCTACAGTAAACTGGACATACATTCCTTCCGAATGGGACCCAAACTGGAGCATGGCTTGCAACTTCACAGATGAAACTTTGTTATACAATGTTTCTGGGCAAGGCAACTATACATTCTATCACCCGCTCGATGCCTTCCCCGTGTATCGAGACACATATGATCCAGCATGGCTCAACACCTCAAAGTACAGAATTCAAGCGGACTTTATAAGCTGGACTGCTGGGTCTGGAATCAACGCACCATTCACGGATGTTTTGAACTTCATTCTTATCGAGTCGGATCCCGCGATTGATGACCGGTGGCACACAAATAACGAGACTATGCACCTTTCATTATCAGTTCTCCATACCCAAAATCTCTCGGCTTTGGACAATCAGTATTTCAATCAAGCGGAAGCAACGTCCTGGCGCCCAGTTGGACCCGTCGGGAACGCGAGCTACACCCGAGTGGAGTGTTCTATTACGAGAAGACCCGAGGTCCCAGATAAAGACCTCGTTCCCTGGGTCTGGACAAACGACACCTACTCTATCACAATGCAATATACCATGTTTTGGTCTTATCCCTTTATACGGGAGGAATTTTTAAACATTACCTATCCGACACCTACAGGGAAAGAGATTCTCAGGTTTTATCAAGCGTATCTTGTTGCGCTTGGCGCAAGTATGGACATCACTCCCTCACCTATGGAGCTCAGCGTTTGGATGGAGACAGTACAGCTCTCTGCTATCTTTCTTGCATTCATACTTGCTCTAGCCTTGGTAATCATCCTCTTCAGCATTCGCTACTTTGTCTTCCTAAAACGACACAAACTGGAGCTGGAAGCAACATTTGTGCCTGATGGAAAGATGGAGTGGATAGTTCATTCAGCTAGGATGGCCGCGAGTGGTGGTGACGAGGAGTCCGACGGCAAAGGTTCTAAGATCAAAGACAGAGTTTATCTTCAAGAAGCTACTTTCGGCTATTTCGCCATGGGAGAAACTCACCAAAATGGCCCTGATGGTGAGACACGTCGGCCATCATTGGCGCGAGTCCATACTCGAGGAAACTCGGTATCAGGTCCCCCACCATACTCAAGGGGCTCGGTGCCGCGCCAGCCACGAACGCACTCTCTTCCCCCACTTTCCATTATTGAACACGAGAAGCAAAACAAATCTCATCCAAACATGCCCAGTCACCAAGAGATAGGTACCGTGTTTAACCTGACGGTCTTTGAGACAGACAAAGAAGCACAGCCGAGCCCACCAGACTCTAGCCCACATACTTGCGAAAGAAACGCCGACAAGCCGCCCCCAATAACGTCTTCGGATAGTTGTGGCCAATCTTCAAAGACTATTGATCCAATATCGCCCAGTGCCTCGATTGAGCCGTCGATTTCTCCGCCGAATTCTCTTCCGAAAGAGGAGAAGCTATAGTCAAAGGGCGGTCACTGGCTGGATCACGCTGAAGTATGAATGTAACGCTGAATTGTACCTGCAAGGTTCCTGAGAAAGTTTAGCATATGCTCTCGAGTTGATTGGCACAAAATCTCCAGGTATGTCGCAAACTGTTCCTGATTTTGGGAATAGGGCGTTGTTGACTTTCGCTTAAGTTCGAGTTCCGTTTTCTTGGTTCATGAGGTTCAAAATTAGGTTGGATAAGAATAGTACGGCCTCTTAAGCAGATAGTGCACTTCAAAAATTAAGGGGGGAAATAGCATATAAAATAGAATATCAGACCTTTTTTCACAAAAGTTTGCTTATTGATCGCTTCGGTTATCTTGTGTCAGCAATATTCCTCCTAAAGGCAGAAATCTGCAGCTGCACACAGGGCTATTTGACGGCAATTAAGGAAATCAATCAAATCTAAGGATGGAGTAGAGCTTCTTTTGTCTACAAGAAGATTCTTTTCCTCATGTGAGATTGAAATTCTAAAAATTGGGGTTGTCCCACATTTCGAGCCAAGGCTGACATCCTTTTGTATATCATATATCAGTCAGTGCAAGTTTTACTCGGCCACCTTCTAATGTCGGATCAAAAAGAAACTCATACCAAGTAATTACAGTAGGAGAAATAACGCTCTTGCGAAGATCATTCCCAAGAGTCATGACTGACAACGCTTAACGCTTTTCCTAGGTAGGGTCCGGTGTCGGACGCACCTTCCCCGCATCAACGAGCAACCCCACAATTTAGGTACTACCTTACAAGTTACCTCCGTCTTCAAACTCAGACAAGAATATCTGCTAGAAGTTTTCGTCTTCCTCGAAGTTTATGATCTCCTTTTAAGATACCAATCGTCGTATCGGTTGACCTACTCACTCTCAAACCTTTCGCCCGATCATGGCATCCAAAGATTCCCCCGCCTACCTAGCCACCAACCTAGTATCGCGAACAACTGCAACAAAGCTTCATTCCATCCTCCTTCTTCCAGGAGATGGCGTAGGCCCTGAAATTGCGGAAGAGGCTCTCAAAGTCCTCTCAGCTGTCACGAAGATTTCTGGCGTCCAGTTCAGGGTCCGCAAGGCGCTGACAGGGGGCTGTAGCATTGATGCACATGGCACGCCACTGACGGACGACGTGCTACAACTTGCCAAAGACAGCGATGCTATTCTTTTTGGTGCGGTCGGAGGTCCGAAATGGTAAGAAAAAGTCAACGGTGAGGGATCATATATGAATTACTTGTAATTAACTTCATCAGGGGAGCTGGCGCAATCAGACCTGAAGCAGGGCTCCTCACTCTCCGCAAAGAGCTTTCCCTATTCGCCAATCTTCGTCCTTGCAATCTACCATCAACTTCATTAACAAATCTCTCACCTCTTCGGCCCGAGATCATAGCTGGGACAGACTTCGTCATCGTCCGAGAGAATTGTGGTGGCGCCTACTTCGGCACGAAAGTCGAGGAGGAAGACTTCGCAAGCGATCCATGGGCCTACTCGCGCTCAGAAATCGAACGCGTAGCTCGAATTGCAGCTAAACTGGCCCATGCCATGGGAAAGGAAAACCACAATCTGAGTTTCGACGGCAAGGGTGGTCCAACTCAGGTTATCAGCTGCGACAAGGCCAATGTCCTCGCCAGCTCGAGACTCTGGAGAAAGGTTATTACAGAGATTTATCAAAAAGAGTTCCCTGATATCAAATTGAGCCATCAACTTGCGGACAGTGCAGCAATGCTCATGATGAAAGCTCCAACCAGTTTCAATGGCGTAGTCGTTATGGACAACACTTTCGGGGATATTTTGAGTGATGTCGCGAGCGTGGTGCCTGGTAGCTTGGGATTATTACCGAGTGCCAGTTTGAGTGGATGGCTTGGAGAGGGAGACTCTGGGAAGCTTATGGGCTTATATGAACCTGTTCATGGAAGTGCACCTGATATCGCAGGCAAAGGAATTGTGAATCCAGCTGCCATGATCCTATCGGTGGCTATGATGTTGAAGTATTCATTCAATATGGTGAAAGAAGCGAAAGATATTGAGGCAGCAGTTGCAAAGGTTCTGGATTCAAAAGATGTCGGAGGACTAGAAGTTCGGACTGGGTGAGTCTCTTTGCAATTGGGAGTTTCCAGTTTGATGTTGACTAACTAATCTTGCAGCGATCTCGGAGGAAAAGCGAGCACGACGCAGTTGGGAGACGCCATTTGCGAAGTGCTCCTCAGCTCAACCAAGTGAACAATAAATTAATTAATATGTTTGTTCTTTATATATTTTCCCTGTCCTATTCAATAGCCCCCTGCTGTACAACGATTGTGATCCAATCGGCCAAATAACCCTGCATCATTATGCATGCTTGAGGCTCAGCTCAGCTACTTGTACTGGACGTCGAAAGTTGTCACGGCGCTGCATCAGTTCCGATTATATCCAACCCCAACCTGAGTTGAGTCCTTCCCAACACGCATTATCAAAACAAATGAGTTCATCCGCATCTCGAAATTTTGCCGAAAGGCAAGATATTGATCCACACAACCCGCCAGAAAATGTTCTCATAATCCCCGACGACAGCAGCCTGGCTGACGCCTTATTCATCCTCCTCGTCCGCCCTGGAGGGTACGAATTGATGGTCTGGCTAGCAACGAAGATAATTGTATCACGAAACATCCAAGTATGGATGGCAGATTTCGGAGATATCGTCAAAAGCGACATCGGACTTGCGCAGATGGTACGGGCATTTGTGGCACTCATGATGCACATGACCCGCGAGAACGAGGACGTCGACCAATTCTCTGCTATCCTCAATGCGATACATCGGAGGATTGCAGTAGGGATGTATAAAACCTTAGACCAATCAAAAAACGAAGTCAGGCTTCTGAGGATTCATCCAGTACCCGAAAACCAACCGCAGGAAAATGTCCAGGGGCATCCCGAGCTAGTATCATGTTCTCTAGAGATTCACTCACTTGACGATCAAGACTTGAAATTCGATGCTCTCTCTTATGTGTGGGGTGACTCAATTCAAGTCTTACCGGTCTTCATCGATGGAAAGGTCTTCCTCGTTACGCGGAATCTGTTCGAGGCACTGGAGACATTCAGAAATAACAACACGCTGCCTTCTCTGCTATGGGTCGATGCTATTTGCATCAATCAGCAGGATAGCCAGGAACGTAACCATCAAGTGACACTCATGGCTAGACTGTACAGTCAAGCAGAGAAAGTACGAATCTGGATTGGGCCAGAGACGGAACATACGGCAGTCCTGTTCGACAAGCTGGAAGACTGTGGCGGGGATCAAAATCGACCCGGTGCCGGGATCATGAAAGCAATCCACCTCGCCGATGTCGAAAGCGGCAGTATCCACGGATTACTTGACCTACTCTCTCGGAAATGGTGGACGAGGCTTTGGGTGGTTCAGGAAGCCGGTCTGGCTAAAGACCCTCGCATTCATTGCGGTAGCCAGGAATTCGACTTCCGCCGTCTGGAGGACATTCTCGTGAATTTGACAACAATGATTGGGGAGAAGGAGAGAAGTTCGCCAGCGTACGGGGCATTGTCTCAGTCCGCCCTTGCGCAAGTCCAGCGATTGTCTTTCACACTGGATATGACTCGATACGGGGGGAATATGAACCCTACAAATCTGCTAGACAGTACTTCTCATTGCGACTCAACAGTTCCACATGACCGACTGTACGCATTGCTGGGATTACTTCCCCCTACCCTTGAAATCATACCAGCCTACGAAGCCAGTGTCGAGGAGGTTTTTGAGTCAGCAGCGTTCAGAATCATGCAATGGTCAGGCAGTCTTGATCTGTTGCGAATCACGGCTTTGATGCACAACAGAAAGCTAGATCTACCATCCTGGGTTCCTGAGCTCGGCAACACTGTAGATGGTCTGAATTTGTACAAGAGTGCCGCACAGTTCAAAGCAGATATGGGAGCATCGTGCTCGGTATCTCAAGAACGACCCCGTCGATTGACAATTAGGGTATTGATCTTTGATGAGGTAGCGGCAAGCATTGAGCTTCTTCCTCTCCATACAGATCGTCCTAACCCTAGCACCCTTGACCACGTTCGACAAAGGCTGAAGGCTTGTCGCGAATTCGTCCAATACCATCTCCCCACTCATGAGATAGACGACTTCACATTCTGGCAGGCTCTATCAACAGATAAAGTTCTGAGGCCTGGTCTCGGCGCCAGACGGTGGAACGAAGATAAGCGAAATTCTGGTCTAGAAATTGAATGGAGCCGTTTCATCCAGGATGACAGCTATATCATGGAGGAAGATACAAAGAACCTTCTCATGTCCTCAATCTGGGCCGCACATTCCCATTCTCGGCTTTTTGTTACGACTGGCGGCCGTCTAGGAATTGTTGATGGCTCTGTAATTGAGAGGGGAGATGTCTTAGTTATCTTAGCTGGGTCAAAAGAGCCTGCTGTTCTTCGTCCCGCGCCAGAAGACGGTCTTCGGGCGTTTAAATTTGTCCAGAATTGTTATTGTCAAGGTCAGTAACTTAAGGAACAATACTAAACTTATTTTGGTTAAGCTCACAAGGTTTCCTAGGCGTCATGGATGGAGAGGCTGTCGTTGAGGCGTATGAAAAAAGGAACGGGAAAGACGAATCACTGGCTCGGAGTCTTCGAGACGCCTCAGTAGCAAATCGAAGCTCGGCGACACGGTACAAGTTTCGGGATTCACAATCGGCAGATTTTTGGGTGAGATTACAGGAGGGGATTGATCCGTTGTTTGTGCCTACTGTTCTGATGTGAGACTGCCATTTCCAAGTCCCGGGATGTCTACCATGCAGATAACAGCTATCGATTCTCTGTTCACTCATTTTACTTTGCTCAAAGACTCTTATGCATTCTCAACTGCTAGTGTTTGGCCTAGATTTCGCTTAAAATATGGATCGTTAGGAAAGATCACTGCGAAAGTAAACAATGCATGGGATTGATAGGAAATAGACGGGCATCAAGCTCCAATACTATTGCCTTTTGTATAAAGCAATCGCTTTAAAAGGCTGGAAATGTTATTAGATCCTACAATGTTGCTGGTCTTTTTCAATTTAGTCAATCATTGGACAGCTTTGCATGGGTGCCTTAGGTTGTGAACTCGAAATTGAGCTGGCTGCAAGATTTCAACCCTAAGAAGGAAACTGCTGAACCACTTGAGACTCTCGGCGAGAGAAATCTAGACATCCATTTCGACAAGTGGCATGATATTGTGGCACAGTACACGGAGTGCTTATTGACTTGCCCCCCTCCAAACTAGTTGCCATTGCCGGAATCGCAGCTCGGATATTTAATGAGGTGCGAGCGGCGCCGGACGAGTACATGCAAGGGCTGTGGAAAGGAGATCTGCTGGGGATTTGGCAACATGTATTTCAATCGTTTAGGTTTTCCTCCAAAAGATTGTTTAAAGGTGTTTCAATGAGAAAGAACAGCAAGGACTGGGATGAGCGTTTCTATATAAAGGCTGATCCGGTAAAAGGGTTTGTGGTTGAGCTTGTGTGAGAGGTGCCGGGTGAGGTTACTGGGGTGAATTATGAAATAGTTTGGTAGGCTGATAGTATTTTGAGGAGGCCTCAGAGCTTCGCGGCATTCCCTTGTGTTGCTTTGGCTGCTATCGTTCATCATTGTGTGTGTAGGTATTGCGAGGCACAAGAATACTAGAGGACATTGCAAAGCAGTAGCATAGAGAAGCAAATTGAGAATTGTGATGGGTATAATGGTATTCTCGCAATCGATTCTTCGAAAACTATCATGATTCTTCAACTATGATTGCCGTGATGCAAGAAAGAATGGTTCATCTGCCATATGAAATGGAACAAACCAACACGAACGGCCAATGCAATATCCATGCTAGGGAAAGCTTCAAGACAGGATCCCATCTCTTTTTTCAATCTTCGTTGAGCTGGTGCGTTTCTACACAGAGATCCCGTAGAACGACTCTTGTTCTCATCTTGGCGTAAGGGGTTGCAGGTACCTCGCTGCGGTTGCTCGTCATCAGTTCCATCTCAAAGCATTTGAAACAAATCTCCCAAGTCTCTGGGGCACAGAATTTTCCTTGCGGTACGCCTTGTATGCATGTAAGTCCTGAAGTCGTCCCCATGCCTTCCAATCCTCCATTGTAAGCGGCCCTTCAAGGGCAACCTTGATTGACAATTCAGTTGCATTGTTGGCCGGCCCTCTCTCCTTGCTTGATAATTTGGACAATCGAGTAAGCTCCGCGTTCATCTCTATACTCAGTTGCGGACACGTCACTGTGACATACCCGTCGGCCGCATCGCCGTCACATATCGACACTTTGCACAGGAAGTAGACGGAATTCTGCAACTCCCAGGAAGGATCTCCAAAGATGTGGCTGGCTCTTCCTGGGATACCTGAGTGGAGCTTAAGGGACTGAATGTTGCTGCTCCTTTGGTGGAGATAGTTGAAGAGTTCGCGGGCTGCAGAAACGGTCAGATGTGGCGTTTGGGAAGCAGCCCATCTATTACTAAGCTCGAACCATAGTTCGACAACTTTGAGGCTCGGAAACTTCGCAATTATGTCGAGCGAGCTATAGGGCCAGGCGTTCTTTTTTGTGTCCCTGGCGATATCGAGGATTAGCTCCGCAAGATACGGGAGGCTTTGGCACAAAATTACTAGATCTGTATCGGCTAGGAAAATTCTAGGATTGTGCTTAGACTCTTGGTGATGTATCGTCAATTTGCGTAGTGCTGCTCCATGACGGATGATTGGACTCGGTTGGTTAGAAATATGCCCCCAGCTTGGAATGCTCAAAACCTCTAAAGTTGTCGGGATTCCCTCAAGAAATTCGGATTTGTCCCAATATTCCTCCTCGAGGACGACTTCTTTGAGGAGTGTCAGTTTTGGCGCTATTTTTAGTGCCAAGTCTTTGGGGATGTCGTTCAACTTTCGCAACTGCGTCCAGTTGAACTTCTCGGCCCAGTAATCAACTTCACTACCCTTTTCGGGATATCCAGCACAATAGACAGCTTTTATAGAGACGAGGTGAGGTGTAGGTTCGCGACCCCAAGGATACATAGTGACACCGAGTTCCTCTAACGCAAGAGGTTTCTCGCCACCGGAAAAGCCTAAGCCGCAGTACGGTGCTCCAGGCAATGGGCCATCCCCCATACCATGAGGAGGCGTACAAATTGGACCAACATATAGCAGTGGGATCCGGGTCAGCCATGGGCATGAGAGAAGTACTTCCTTTAGGGCACGCATCTTCTCGCTACAAACAAATTCGACCTGGAGGCCCAGGTGAACAGATAACGAGAAGAGGTTCTGGTTGCCTACGAGTGCCATGAAACGTTCGCGCACCTGGTCGTCTGTTCCACCACGGCCAGTGATGGAAACATGAAGCCGTGTTTGCGCGGGAATTCGATCACGCAGGATATGGGGGAAGGTCCCTAGACAGCTCCAATGCAGGTCTCGCAAGCCGGCCATGGCTGACATCAAGTCTGCCAGGCGGACCAGGATGTCGTCATCTTCTTGCGTGTAACTACCGCCGCTCAGTTCGATGACACGCACGGCGGGTTGCAGGCGGTTGCGTTCAAGAATGTCGAGCAGGCTCAATGCATGTCTGTGCTGGCCTAGGTCGATGGCTACCGTGTGGTGCTGGACATATCGCGTCTTCTCGTACAAGGTGGAATTGATCGTGGCTAGCGTGCGCAAATCAATGTCATCGACGTAGTTGAGGATGAGCCGCAACGCCTCATCGGGTAGCTGTGCGATTGATGGCCGTTCTGGGTAGATGGGGATTGCCACACGTGCCGTGATGCGCTGAGGTACCCGTGCAAGCTGTTGTTGACGCTTGCTGAAAACATGTCGGATGCGAGCCATAGGTCCGAGGGACGGGATTGTGAGTTGTTGTAGTTGTTGTTGTTGAAGGATGAAAGTTGATGGCGGGCACGATGAAAGAAGTAGAGTCAGTTAGTTTTCGGAGAAGCAGTGCAATATATATATATATTTCTATATATATAGCCTTGGACGAAATGCACGGGCCAAATTCAGGGGTGCTTTAGCGAGTGAGTACAGTAAGCAGTGTCGTGGCGGAGCAGCAGGCGGCACGAGCGAAAGAGAGCTGTCTTGTATTATTAGGTAGAAAATGCGAAGTTTCTCTATTTTTATCGTGCCTCGTGCGGTTGCCATCGTACATTCGGAACACCAGGTACAGATTTGTTTTTGGGACGGCCAACAACCAAACGACCTCGTTTAATTCCTTTGGTCTGTTTACAATGCACTAGCTCTTAGAAAACCATCTGCTTTCTTCCTCGTACTCAGCGAGAAAAAGTAGAAGTCATCAACTATACATGATGCTTCAAGGCATTTTGGGTAGTGGGATGCTCAGTACGCGTGTTGAAAACAACAGCTAATAAGCACCTACTTGAAGGAACCACACACTTTTCAACCACCTTCACGGGCAGGGGCAAAATACTTTACAGGGGGCAAAAACTTGTTCTAAATAAGACCTTTCTTGCTCATACAACATTTGCTCTCGACAAGCATGGCTGTCCCTTCCAAACTCCACCTGAATGCCCATCTAAGTCCCAGAAACTCAAGACACGAAATCAAAACTAACCCCCAATGGACTACACACTGCCACTCATTCCCATCCGACCCTTACTTAGATTTTGGCAGCGGTAAAGCAAAGCAGGATATAGAGCCCCATGTTATTGGCAGGAATTTGTTAGAACTAACATCGGTACAGCCAGTTTCCTGGTTCGAACTGATGCCGTTAGAAGCCCCGGTATAGTCGTCGTTAGTAAAGAGGGTATAGAAGCCATTACGGATAAAAAATGAGGCAGGGTCGCTAAATGTGCCGGCAGAGCACGGCTTACTTGGGTTTCTTCTGCCTTAGTCGAAAAATCCGCAGCTATATGAGGTATCCTGCGGCGTATCGCGCCGGAGGCCAATACAAGGCTCGTTCGGCGTTTGTTCGCTAGTGCCATCAAGGGAGTACTAGAAGGAAGGAGGATATCAGTAAATACTACTTGTGCGAAGGGGGAGTTATAAGCGAGGATAGACTTACATAATTGAAGTCTTAGGCGGTTTCTCTTTCCTTGCAGCTAGCGTCATACACTGCTAAAAGCCAAGTTGAAGTTGGCGCTAGTGGTAATACACTAGTGGGTTCTACTAGAATAACTATTATATAACCGGAATCTCGACACCTCCCACCCATCAAGTCCACGTGATCTCGCGCCGCCTTCTCTCAGGCTAGCTCAGGCCCGGCTCAACTTCGGCTCATGTCTACTCAGGCCTGCTCACCTATCTCACCAGACATCGTCAACTTTTAACGAGGGATCCGAAAAGGCCCCCTTTCCTAGCCAGGGATCCTAAATCTATTCCCGCTACACTTTCACAACCTATATCAGCCAAAACTCATTCCCAAAGAGTTATCCCCATCTTCCCGACATCATATAAAATGTGCACATCCTAGGACATTTTCTTGCGTCTTACTTAGATGTGTTAGACACCGTTCTCTTGCGGTTTACCTGGGGTTTCGTACTCTATAAATGGCTGTCCCCCTCTTGCCTTCATATATTTTCTCCTCCATCTTCTCCTCCCTCTTCTCTCACATCTCCTCTCACATCTCCTCTCACATCTCCTCTCACATCTTCTCACACATCCCTTTACCCATCATCCCCTCTCACATCTTCTCACCTTCTTCTCATCCTCCTCCCATCCTCTTCTCATCCTCTTCTCATCCTCTCCTCACTTTATCTCCAATCCCTCCCATTCCTCAAGCAAGACCTTCTTTTCTCGTTTCTACTACAGACCACATCTCATCCGCGCCTACACACCATAAGCACCGAGCAGGCAAGGGGGGGGGGCGGGGTGTAGGAGAGGACTAAATCCAGACGAACGCATAGAGGTAGCCCTAAGGGATGGGCTCTCCAAGGACAGGTCCGGGATCAATAGCAATCCCGTTTACAAAAAACTTAAAAAAGAAACCAGTTAACCACAGTACGACACGATGTGGGATTTTTGGAAGCGTGCGTTCTCAATATCACCAAGTCAAGAATAGCAAGTACTAACACATCATAAGTATGAAAAGAAATATCCAGGATCAGACTTACGTAACATGGAAAACATGAAGTATATCGCTAAAGCTGTAGTACGCTTAACCCCTAGTAGACTGGATAAAAAGACAAAAAGAGCAATTGTTAAAACGATACGGAACAAGATGCGAAAACTCATGTCGATATAACAGCGCAAGACTAACTTCCCGACATTGCCTCAGTCTAACACAAGTGTTTGTCTAAGTCACCGCGAGGCTAGGGATGAAAAGCAAAATTTTATTGTAATCAGCCAGCGATACGTCTTTATAGATTATAAAAATAGGGGAGAGAACTACTAGCCTAAAGATCCGTCACTGAGTTGACTTATTACCCGGCCAAAAGGTCGAAACAGGGTACTTGGAGGTTGCGTGCTAGTATATATTTGGTTTACTAGATCGCTGCGCTGGAGAGTATGAGATATCTTGGCCCCGATTCGTGGGAAATAAGTGATTATATAATTAAAAGATTAAATATTCACTTGCGTGAGGATGTGAAATTCTAGAGGGTGAGTTTTGGATCAATGGGTTCTCTAAGGTAGCGGGATCAGGCTAGATAGCAAGTCAATTTCATCAACAGAGATTACATTGGCAAAGCACTCAAATAAATTTTCGAGTAAACATCTTTTGTGACCGGCAAGCCTAAAACTACTAGGTAAGAAATCGTGAGGGTCCAGAAACAAAACAAAAATTACAAGCAAAAGAAAGACCAGACCAGGATCTAAGCAAAATAAGACTACCGTTTAAGCCGTAGACAAGATAACAAAGTTTATTGCCCTACAACAAAGACCGTAACTTCTAGATAAAGGTTAGTGCCGTTTAAATATTTTGAAATCATGTGCTAACCTACAAGGCTCCCTGGCTATTGTCTATCTCGGCTCCATCGTGTAGTAAAAGTAATACACTAGCGAGGTACTTCTTCGATTCCTGCAACTGCATCACTTACTATTGCGATGTTATTATTGTTCCGTGCCTGCGCTTCATAGAGACTGACCTCTTCAAATGAATCCTTTACATATAGACGCACTATTGTCACCTCGCGTGTTTGCCCGAGTCGATAGATTCGCGCGAGTGCCTGCTCTTCAAGCGTGGGATTCCTAGATAATTAGCTAATTAGGATAAGTGTATATAAGAGAGGCTCACCAGTGAGGCTCCATTAAGTATGCTCGAGATACTGCCGTTAGAGTGAGTCTATTAAGTATTAGCTACAAAGTTCAATACTAGGGAATAAATTAAAATCACGAACTTACCCCACAGCACCACAGGATAATATAAGCAACATGATGCGAATGCTTGGATCTGTTTTGAATTTGTCTATGACGCTTTGTCGATCGCCTTGCGGGACTTTACCGTCATAACGGACGCTAGACAGGGATGCTTAATTTAAGCCTTTTTCAACGAGGTCAAGTGTTAGTCGCCATGTTAAGAAGACGATACTTTATAGTATTAGCTAGAGTATATTAAAAATAATGTGAGTGAAAGTACCACTTCACGTCCCGCGGGACCGTCTAAAGATCTGCGACGAGGGCTTTGACCTTAAATGGGAGGCTGTTAAGGGTTGAATCTAGTGGGACTTCATGGCTTACTAAGTCTGATGCCTCCTCTTCTAGTACTGTACGAGTAGTGCAGACTACTATTGCAAGACATGCGGGGCGATGCCCACATGTAATCTTCCCTCTGCCTTTTTTGATCTTACTTAGACATTCAGAGTATATTATCCTCAAACAGCTAAAGAACAAAGGGTCTTACCGTGTCATTAATTCATCCAGAACATTTTCAGATACGTCGAGTATTGAAGAACATTGTGAGCATGTAATTAAGTGTATTTCACTCTAAGTATTATACGTCAGTTATGCTACTTTACTCCAGTCGGAATTCATCGACTTTTTCTCGTGCCTTGATTAGTAGTGGAGTCCTAGATTACAGAATAGTCGTAGCGACTCGATCTACTAGAGAACGCTGACAAAACCCCTTGCCATAGACGTTCCTAAGCCATTTTCAAGAGCCTCGTTAATTCTAGTGATAGTCTATTCGCGAAGCTCGTCGTATACTGCCCTCTCCTTATAGGATAGATAGATTGGCAGTAAGAAATCACGCCGTGGAGGAAGGTCAATTGTTCCTTTGGCTCTACGGAGCAGAAGACAGGCAGAAAGGCGCCGAAGCCTTTTCGTAGTATCTTGATCTTTTCCTGACTTCCAGATCTGAGAGATATCGGTGTCGAAACGGTCTGGATCGTCGTACGGATGGGCTCGTATGAACTTGAGTAGCGACACAAGATCTCCGAGCCGATTCTGGATCGGAGTGCCACTGACAGCCCAGCGTGCCGTGGAGTCAAGATCATAAATAGCGCGAGCCATTTTCGATTGTCCATTGCGGATAAAGTGAGCTACCAGATTAATTTTGATGTCAAAGGGTCATACACACAGCGCACCTTACCTTCGTCTAGAATAATTCGTCTCCAACACACTTGAAATAATACCGAGCCGCCTGTATCTCTACTTGATTTCCATTCGGCGGACACTGTATAATAAGTGGTCAGCACAATATCTACCTGTTCAAGCCTGCTAATGTTGGCCAGTTTAGTTTGGCCATAGGGGCGGCGACATTTAAACCACCAGCCGAAACGTGCCTAGAAAAGGTCAGCTTCTATCTTAACTATACTAACTTGTCGGACATACTCAATCAGCTGTTCTTCCCAGCTTCCAAGAACTAATTAAAGTTAATTTGAACGCTCATGAAATAATGCAGAGGAAAGTTCATACGAGTTGGAAACATGATCACAAGCGTTGCTGAGGTATAACACTTTTCATAGCCCATGATTTCCCTTGGCACTCGTCTGTTGTCCAGGTCGGTTGCTACCAATGCTATCATTGTCAAGGTTTTACCAAGTCCCATAGGATCGGCAATGATACCCCCACTGAATTGTGGAGGCTCTTCGACTTGATAGGCGTTGGAAATAGTGTTAACAAACCTAAGATGAGTTAAGTAATACAGACGAAGATCTAAGAACTTTTGTCGATACTTACACTCGGCCTTATCCGGTGTCAACTTTCTCCCAGATATCCGTCTAGTTATTATTAAAACCCTAACCTTCTTCTCTCCGCAACATAAAGGTTAAGGCTTGTTTTTGATGCCTTGGGGTAAGTTAATAGAGTTAGCTCTGGAAGTTTTACGGTGTGACCTACCTCTTTAGGGGAGCTTGTATAATTGATAGCTAAGGGGTTTCCTCTAAGTCAATGTAGCTATTTAGAATATCCAAAGAGTCGAGACGATGCGTGATATCTTAGAAGTTTAATCCGCATCTATTAGTAACAACGTTAGAAAGAAGTAGACAAGTGTTGATGTTATATACTAAAAGTTTTTAGGGGTTACAGTATTTTACTTCCATGTGGCATGACTAGGGATCTTGTAAATAGATTTCGTGTCCTAGATTGCGGTACTATTGGATTTGCATAGAAGGTTTAAATGCGAGGGATAGACTGGCTCTTGTCCAGTATAAATATGGGTTTCCCTGCTTTATTTGAATGTTTCTATACTAGGAACTATCAGCCTGACGGTATATTAACATAAATCTATTCTCCTCACGAAAAAGGTCCTTGTCTTGCAGTATTAAAGCAAAAGATTTATCACCCTTTCCAATTAAAAAATACTCGTGTGCGCGAGTTACAAGACCGACACCTAGATCCTGGTAGGAAGCCTAACCGGCATCGTCATATCTGCGGACTACCCCACCCTTTAACACTGTCGTGTATGAAGAGATCGCGCCTGCGCAAACAGTGCCCGAGGCAAAGCGATCATCGTGCCAAATATCGCTAGTGGGCCCGGCGTTATGCCCTCCCTCTATAATGTCTACTTCACGGCCGGCTCGACGCCTTTATAGACGCGACCCACATTCCACTTTGTGAACAATCAGCTTGCGATGCGTTATATTGGGCAGTGCGGTTGAAACACAAGTGATGCCAACCAGATGTTTTGTGACTCAATTGCAGTGGACTGCAAAGCTGACGCTATATTTACTACCGCTACGACAAGGCTCTGGGGGTAGTATACGTGAGGTTTAGATGTTATTATGGCTAAGCTAAATCGGTGAGGTATAGTGATAAAAAATTGTGCTGTTGCTGGAACGAATATTGATTGCACCACGACAGCTTGATGGTCGCGGGCTGGCAGCTGGTAATCAGAAAGCTTATTCAAATTCAAGACCATGCCTGCCAATCAGCCTCATCAGTCTGCCATGTTTTCTTTTACTGAGTTTCTCTTTGAATCGGGCCTGCTATGTAAAGGGCAGGCTGAATGTGGCCCAAGTAAATGCATGTAACAGGTTCGCTTAATAGGGAGTAAAAAGCAATCATCCAATGATATTTAACCTCTACCACACCTAAACAACGCATACTTCTTACTGCCTTTTCCGTACTTCAGAATCAGTTTCTCCACCGGATTTTCTGTCAAATCTTCTCGAGAACAAAAAGCATCGAATCGGGCCAGTAAACCAAAAATTCGTATCACCAGCAAGGCTCTAAACCCGCAGCCTCACGATGTCCATACAAGCGCCGTATATATATCGTCCGCTGGAAGATGGCCAGATTAAGCTCCTAGTACTGTTCCCAGGGACAGGCGATAAAGAAGTGGTAATTGCGCTGGTTCACCGGCCCAGACGCTCAAAGCCCATTTATAAAGCCCTGTCATACGTTTAGGGCTCTTCTGACCGGACGGACGAAGTGACGGTGACGCAAGCTTCGGCCTCTCGCATAGCATCCAAGCATCTCAAGCGAAACCCCGCGTCGCGGAATGAGTCCAGTCGCTTGGCTATTGGGAGGAATTTATTTGTCGCGTTGCAGCACTTGCGCCGCAAGGACGAAGCAAGGGGACTTTAGGTGGATGCAATATCAATCAATCAGGACGATCCCGAAGAGAGAAGCAAAGAGGTGGCCAGAATGGGTGGCATCTACCGAAGGGCTCGTCGCGTTATTGTCTGGCTGGGGGGGGAAAGCGAAGATAGCAACTTAGCAATGAGTACTCTAGAGAAAGTAGGCCGGGACGTATTTTATCGGAAAAGTGGCAGCAGTTTCGCGTAGGGGGTTAAGCGCAGAAGTGAATTAGAACGATTACAAAGTAGCTCGCAGGAGATACAAGCTACACGTCCGTCTTAGATCGCAATCAACCGTCTTTTAAGCCGAGTATAGTTCACTCGATTGTGGGTTCTCCAGGAGATTAGTCTTGCCTCTGATACTGTTGTTACAGTGGGAAAGCAAGAAATGCCATGGGACCTTCTACGCGGCGCACTCCTCTAGCTTGAACGCCGTGGACGGAGCATACTTTCCGACTTCTTAGACAAGAAAATCATCGCGCAATTGAGCCCTTTAACGATCCAAAAATATTCTTGCGCTTTAGTCAATATGACTTCATTCGCCATACACACGCATTGTTTCGATCCTCGCGATCGGATTTACGGCGTCCTCAGCCTATTAAATCGCCGTGTGGCCGCGCTAATCACTCCCGACTACTTCCGACCCGCCAACTAGGTTTACACCGACGCCGTTCTTGCTAAGATTGAGGGATACGAGTCACTGAACATTCTACAGCTATACACTTTCCCAGATGAGAATGAGAATAGAGATAGGGATGGGGATAGGGATGGGGATAGGGATAGGACGTCGACATCGACATCGACTTCGACTTCGACTTCGACTTCGACTTCGACATCGTTGGATCTTCTGCAGCTGTGCACTCCCCCACATGAGATATCCGCTCTATTGATCCAGCGCCCTTCCTAGGTGCCTGATTTCTCCAATCCGGCGTCGTTTCGGAAATTTACTGTTCACTCGCGGGCAGTAAGTGTATCTCAACCCAAAACCAACTACGATCTAGCCGAAGGAACGCTGAGCATTCGCGGTAGGCTCATTGATACCGTTTCGTGCGTCTCGGCCCATATGCCGATAGATGGGACCGTCACGGATACCATTAAGATATACAGAAAATGGGAGCCCGTAGATGCAGACACCGCAGATTCCGTTGTAGGTGGTCTCCTCAGGGAGTCATTTGTAACGTCCATTTTGGCAGATTATTCGCGCTCTATTCTTTTTTCAGCGAAGCGCCGCAACCCTACTATACTAGATCTAATGGTAAAATACAATCGCTTAGTGAGCACAGATAAATCGAATAATCAAGCTTCTTCTTAAGTCGTAAGAGAAGTACACGTATTTCTAAAAGGTAGAGCCATATTCAGGACAAAGAAAGGATACCTAAGTATCTGCACAGCATCAACCCGTGTAGGGGATCAAGTGTGCATCGCTCTCGGATGCCTCGACCCTCTTATGCTTCGTCCTAATTCTAGCGTAAAAGGCTATCACTAAGTTGGAGGTGCCTGCTTTGTGTCTGGTCTGGAATATAGCGCTAGTCTATTAAGTCCGCTGCCTTCTAGGTGGAAGCACACCTGGCTTCTAATACATGGCTCCACAAGTATTGAGTTCCGCAGTCCTAAAGGCAAAGAAACGCAACTTAATCCCCAGGCCAGGCCAGTGCTAGCTGGATAGAACGTCTACCATGCGGTTATAAGAGAAAACGGACGCTCGAGTAACAAAAAAATGTACTTTGAGAATGTTGAGACAGGAGACAAGCTTTATGATGATCCAAGGTTAATATCTGAGAATTTGAAGACTCTAGGAATTGAACTCGAGGACATCGTCTTAGTCTAATACAATGTTACTGAAAGAACCTGGAAATTCTATAAAATAGAAAGAGTACTAAAAGCCTCGAGATAATCCTCAAGATAGTTTGTGGGGTTTGAATTTAGGATCGAGTGGGATTTTATTCTTTAATAGGATTTAAGGCGCGAAACAGCTGATGATTGCACTGAGGAAGACTGCTTCCACTTCAATAAAAACACCTAAGCATTAGAGCACAGAGGAGTAAATTCAGAACGAGCGAAGCTTAAATACTAGGTTTCTAGCATAAGATACTCTCCTAGCTCTTAAAAAAATCGCGGGGTGCTCTTCAAGTCACTTTAAGGCTATAGCCCAGCCACCGCAGGCACATTACTATACAACTTCTGAGAGGCACAACAAAAATGGCTCAATTGTAGAGGCATAGTCAGTGAAGAGAAATTACAGATTCTCCGAAATTTAAGGGACGAGCAGCAAGTAGCTCCGTTTGGTCCTCATCAAGAATTAGCAGAATATCTAACGCCATACTGCCCTCTCCGAGCGGGAGAGGAGCAGTGCTTTCAGTTTCTCAGGTATCTAGGTATCTAAGCATTGTCGTTACTCTCGTCACTTCAATCACATAGCTAATAACCAAGTTCATTCGATTTCTCGTTTTCTCTAAAGACATGTCTTCCAGGATACTAGCATTGACCTTAACCTTTCAGAAGCTAGGCTCCTTCCTAAGCAACGAATTAGGCTTTCCTATACATAGCTACATTTCCACCACGAAACTCGTGCTTGAGGCACAAAGGTTAATTAGTCGTACTAGTAGTGTGAGAGAAACTCTACTCGGATAGGTCAGCTATAAACTTCGCTCCCACATAAGCTACTTGGCAGTTCTTGGAAGTATTCCTATTGAACCCTTTATTTCCCTATTTCACATCATCACGGGAAATTCCCAGGCGCTCACTCGGTGTGGGATCTGTACGACCGCGAAGCTGACAGTATCGAATCACATCTCTGTCTCAGACCAGCTCAGCTGTTCTTGGCCAAGGCTACCACAGTAAGTGCGAAAGCGCAATTAGGCAATCAGGTTGAGGCGTGAAGGGAAGCCAAGATTTGGGGTCACACACGTATTCTTCAGCCGCCTCCACACTTTTAAAGCCTTACCGAACATTTGCAGGAGCTGAGGACGGAGGCTTCTTTGCCAGTGCCTAGGCACCGGTATTTAATCCCACTACTTACCTCATCCAAGGTATCCAAACAACAGCGCAGTACCTCATTCTTATAACCTTTTATATTTGTTAAAAAATAGCTCTACCTTCTTCATCATGCCAATCAAAGACTACGGAGTCTGGATTACCTATCCAATCAGTTACGTTGCTGAAAAGGACAAATCGACTCCTCACCTGCAGCTCTTCTTTAACGAAGTCCCAACTGCCACCAAGGGACGTTTCAGGGCAACAATCAACATCAAGTCTTCCACAGTCGAAGAATCCCGACTTGTCTACTGGTTTGTCCGGAATCTTAACAATCATCCTATCACTGGCGATCTTGACTCGTTTGAGCCAGGCTGGCATCCATTAAGTAGTGATAGTTTACCGTCTTTGGATTATATTCGTGGAAACTTAATGGATTTGAAAGATAGGACGTTGTTAAGACACAATGTTCTAGGAGAGAATAACGATATTATTGATTTTATATCACTTGTTTTAGATCAGGCTATTACGCAGAAAGCGGTTATCTATCTTTTTGGAGAGCAGTTCCCGAACAGAATTCATGATGTGCACATAGTATATAACCTCTTTTCCTATTGTCGATCTCTTCCATCCCAAGTAAATCGTTCCCTAAACTCCAGTTCTTGCGCATAGCGAGCAGTGTTCACAGTAGTGTACGTTCTGTATTACTAGCTCCGTATTCAGGTGGTCTGATACATACGTCGTACCGTATTCTTGAGACCGTACGTATTGGCAGGGGTAGTGACAATACTGTATTATACGGCAATATACTGAGATACAGGGGAAATACGGCGCTAGACTCAAAATGAACTACTAACTTAGCCTAACATACAACACAACGTTAGGAACCCTTTAAATATATAAAAAATTAAAAGTCGATAACAATTTCAACCCGAGATAGCGCGGCACTTCTATATAGTATCGCCAAATCTCTACAAGACAATAACATTTATATACAATACGTTATTTTTACAATATATAATGAAAGGCGAGATAGCTAAACTAGGATTAGTATTTGTTAATATACTAAAGGATAGAACACGAGCTAATTCCCTTTTATAAACAGAAATCTGAAAAATCGCTTCTCGGCAAAAGTCCAAGAGCTTTATGCCAAGACTTAGGGGAATCTTAATCCTATAACTACGGTATTATATAAACGAACAATTGAGGGTACTCTAAATCGGGCTAGGGGAATCAATGATCAGAATAACGGCATGCAAGTATTAGTAATAGGGAGTCTCCACCTAATTAGCGGTGCGCTCTGTCTCTTAGAGTCTGACTATTCGATACAGAGCCTATATTAAGAAAGTTATCATCTTTTTCCACGAGGGGGTAACCACTTGGCACCATGTAGGTTACCTCCTAGCCGGAATATGGAATTGAGGAAACCACAGAGAATAGTAGGGACAGGGATAACGAATATTATGTATAACTTGAGAATAGGACTAGAAGCGGCTCTCCTGAAATAGAAAGTGTAGGCTCCAGGGATCTATATTTATAGACCAATTAACCGGGCTTACGTAACTAGGCTATAAGGCTAATCGTATTGGAAAATGACTGTTCTTAAGAATCTTAGAGTTCAATCTTCCCCTTCCTCCTGTTTTCATTTTCGTCTAGAGTCTACTTTGGCTACTACTGCGCTACTGGTGATATAAAAGGTTTTGCTCCTGGCACCCAAGTTTCTGCCTGTCTAGCTGTGGTTCTAGAATGTAATACCTGCCTACAACTTGAGGAGTAAGTGGCAGTAAGCGAAAATAGGATAGGCCGGGATTGGAAAGAAGAACAGGAAGAAATCTATAGAGTAACGCCGAAAATACGGTATTAGTTTGACAAGCTTAGTGAGGTAGATCTAACCTCTAAAGACTAAAAGGATTTGTATTTAGTTTCTTGATTCCGAATAGAGATTGGTCTTAATAAGAGCATAGAACATCCCAGAAAAGTGACAGGTTAGACAAGCTCGGGATGTAAGTAGTCCACACAGTCCACGGCAAGCGTCGCCATACCGTACGATCAGTAAACAGAGAGCAGAGGTTCGACCGGAAAGTTGTGCGTGCCCAACGTAAAAGCTGTGCCAGGAACTTTAGAAACTGCCCGAGTGACGTCTCTACCGTAGCACTATCGGTACATTAGAACTTTATCTTATAGTTCTGTAGATGGCTCAAGACCCAGCGTGTAATAAAGTTATCGTCGTCGGGGTTCAGTAGACCGAGTAAGCCAAAGAAGAAGTATTCGTTAGTGAATACATTACAAAGTTACTATCGAGGATCTCTGTTAGAATAACCATGGCTCGTCCCGAGACCACAAAGACTCCTCCATTCCATAACGTTAGTGGCTCGGATCTCGAAGTTATGTCGTTCCAGATAAAAGGCCCCCATTACATTCCAGAACGACTCCTAATATCTTCCCCAAAGCGAGTGAGCCTCGTGACCTTTACGGCGGACTGCCTTCTTTGTCCCGCATAAGCCAACGCATGGATTTTCGAAAACAGGCACAACAGAGTCTATAAACAAACCCGGCAGAAACACGTGATTATCGAGGAACATAGTCAATCGAGTCTGGACATATTAAATAGCATGTGTCATTTGGCAGCGTTTGTCAGCGACACCAGTATACGTGACTCAGACAGATGAGCCTCCTTAAATCTTGTCACGGATACTCGGTAACTGTTTATTGACCTCTGTAGCCTTGAATCCGTGTCGGTGACAATAATGATCCCCGTAGGTTTATTGATCAGACAAGTCGTAAGACACTCTTTAAAGTCGGGATTATCTGTCTCTAAGACTGAGACAGTAGGCAGAATTATTGTAACATCTTTCGGACCTATAGTTCTAATCGTAGGAAGACTTACTCGCTTGTATCGCCAGAAGGAGTAAAGGTTGACGAAGAGTCGAAAGTAGCGCCGTGCAGCCAGCGCAGTGAACCAGATCAGAGCAGAGTCGTCCACCCTCTCGGAGAGCTTGCTGATCCCAAATAAAAGTAAAAATAAAATGGTGTGCGGTAATAAGGATAAGATACTGATTTAAGTAGCGGTTTTAGTCTTAAGGATGACGAGGAAGCCGGAGACGAGGTTAAACGTCCAACAACCGATAATGTAAACTGTGAGTCGTGTATAGCGGAAACTGCTAGAGGGGTGAGCTTCCTTTAATAATAATAAGTAGGCCATTACATATAATAGAATAATAAAGGCAAGTTTCTCCTGAGGTCTAGTGGCTAAGAATAGCTGATTAGCCATCATAAGTTGGTTTGCCGACGTTAACGCCGTGGGTTATTAGGGTAATTAAAGAGCAGTCAGCTAGAACAGAGGTAAGACTGTCGTTTGAAAACAAACTCAGGGAGGGGAAGGCTCATATATGTAATGGGAGGAGAGATCCTAAAACCCTTAAGAAGTCAAATCAGACATCGAGTAATAGTTTGTATAAGCGACTGCGCTCTTAGGCTTGTTATTACTTTAGTGCGTATATGTAATCATATACTCGAATTGGATAGGTCTATATATATATATATATATATTAAATAGCCATGAGAAATAAAAGAGAGCCACCTATATTTGAAATTTTAATCAAAACACGGCTAACCGTAAGCGCTATTGACATAATCTACCTTATAAAAACTCCCGGAAAAAATTCTCATTCACCGTTATAGCTTTTTGTATGTAGATATGATATTCTTTATCTAAAAGGGGAGAATCTCAATTAGTAAGAGGAGCGTTAAGGATTCTTTAAAGTAACTCACTTGCCGGCCGTTAAACTTAGACATGCTTAGTAGTCACAATCTGTCCTGATAGCTGGTTTGTTAGAAATGTATGACAGGGAGTTAGCGAACAGAGATAGGTTGAAGTCGCCTCTAAAGGATCCTTAGGAGGCGTATAAGAGCAAGTGCACCTCGGGGCATGAGCAGAGGGCATCTGCATGTCCATAACTGATTTGACTAACCCTTGGTCATCACTTAAAGCGACAGGGCACTTAGATGGTGAGAGATTCGGGCTGCTCGATGGGACGGTCGGTTGTGTCAAGGTATGTTCAGGCTTGGCATCTTCGGATATCTTCGGCGGCTTCGACTTTGCTTCAATGGGCTTCGAGATGAGTTTCTCCACATTGCTAATGGCTTCATCCGGTGATTTCCTGTGTCCCATAAGAAACGAAAAAATTTCCGCTGGGCTAAATTTCAGCTCCGGCACGTTACTAGCAAACTCTTTTGTCAGCTGCTCAACTCTCTCGGCCTTTTCCCTCTGAATAGCTGCCGCTTCGTGGGCCTTTGCATTGTCTCCTGTTTGAGCGTCCTTGGAAAGAGCGACGGCCTCTTGTGTTGACTTAAAGACGTGGCAGAAGAGGTCAGCCGTCATTTCCTTGCCCGCGAGCCCAAGCTCAACCTTCTTGTCCACACGGCCTGGTTGTATAGTACAGGGACATGACATGTGCTGCAAGATTGGTACGACACAATCGTTCAAAGCAGTGCAGCGCGAATACGACTGCTTGCAACAGATCACGATATCGGAAAATGCAGCTATAGATTTCGATTCGGATGCTAACGTCTCACCCCTAGATTCCGCCCACCTCGCTTAATTCTAGTACTTGATACTCAACACTTAATAACTCTATATTGCGCTAACTTCTATACACGATATTATAGAGTCTGATTCTCCTCCTGATTCTAATTCTAGAGACTCAATTTAGCGTTCTCTAGCTGCGATTTGAGCCTCCTTAATAACACGTGTTATAACGAACTTGGAATTTGGACTCGTTCGGACTTTCCGCCTTTTCTTTAGCCTCAACTGCTCTAATCTCTCTTCTAACTCTTTAATCTTTATATTTACCTTCCCTAATTTGTAGTCTCTTTTATTAATTCCCTTTATAACCTTCCTAAAAAGCAAACGTCGTGTTAGAAGTTAATTATGTGATTTGCTGGCTAAAGTATGAATCTATACGTATAAATCTTTCCTGGCCCTTAAAGTCTAAACCTCAATTGAAGTATTAGTTACTTCCGAAGGTAGTATTAGCGTCTCTTGAGGCTTTAGAAGAGATGGATTTGTCGATTTATTACTATTTTCTAATAATAAAGGGCCTATTAATAGCTTGGCTACTGATACTAGCCACAATCCCGTAGTTCTCTACCCCGCCTTAATATTAGAAGGTATAATACTCTCTTGACGTGCCTTTTAGTAGTAGATAAGGAAGTTCCGCTTCCTAATTAGAGTAAAATCGATTAAAGAACTCAACTTTTGCAGTTCTTTCTAGTAAGCACGCTTTAAAATAAAGAAAACTATCAAATCCAAAGGTTGTAAGACGTGTGACGTATGTGTAAGTAAAAATAAAAGGTATATATTGTGTTTAAGGCACTTCCAAAGGAATTCCGTAGTCTCATGGCTCTTATAGTCATCTAGAATAAGGAGTCTTACTGAATAGTCACGTGGTTCAGTCTAAGGTATAAACACCTTCTCTAGCCACTCAAGGGCCACTTAATTAGTTGTCTACCTATTCTCGGTGGCTGTAAAGTACTATTCGTCGAATACGTCTAATTGAGACGGAAACCACTGTTGTTTAACCGATTTTCCCTTGTAAGCTATAATTGGTCGCGTAGAAGCTCTAATTACAAAGATACACTTAAGGATTGTCGTCTAAGCACGTGAACCTGGCTGTTTTCCTTGAATCTTGCGGCTCTTAGTGTTCCCTATAATATATCTATTAAGACCGTAGCCTTCTATAATACTAGTCTCGTCTATATTCCAACGTTGAGAAGCTAGAATAGCCTTAATAGCCGGAATCTCCAATTTTTGGAACCACGGCCTAATAACTTCGGTACAAGCGGCGTTAATACGCACAGAATCGACGTAGATTTGCCTCTTAGTCTTTAGAACAGGGTTATGTGCCAAAAATCGTGTCATCTAGTGTTTTCCTAATAGTAGGTGGTCTCCTTAAAGTGCCAAAAGCCTCTCTCTAAAAACCTTGATCTGTGCGTGCGTAACTCTATGGCTAAGAGACTCTTGAGTCAAAATCTAATCGGCCAATCGATTCTCTACTACCGTAGGTAGCCTTTACAAGTGACTAAGAGCCTCCTTACGTGGTTGAGTCGTTGTGTTGCTGTCACGAAGTGTAGACCTTAGAATGCCCTACTCTAGGCATGCCTTTCGTAAAGACTTGCTATTTGCGACCTCCTTAAGCGCATACATGATGTCATACTCAGTATATATAGGCTTTATGATAAAAACAATACGAATTACAAGTTTGAAGAGAATCGATTAAAGAATAAAAGAGTAATTAATTATTCAAGTTAGTGGGTAAGAGTAACGGTGAGTTAAGCGAGGGTGGGCGGAATCTAGGGGTGGGCGGAATCTAGGGGTGAGACGTTACCTCAATTATGACTGCGAAATCATTTGACGATAATGAAGTAGTAGAACAAAGCGACGATGACCTAAAATTCAGGCTCAAGTAGTTCAGTAATCCTCTGTAGTGAGTTCCGAGGATCTACTGCAGTACATTCAGCTGACTTGGGAGACATCTATATCATATTGCGAGAAAGACTGTAGCCCATCAAGACACCTTTGATTAATTTGTTATTCTTAACGAGCTTAGGCAATTGACATCGTCCTCATTACAGCTCCTTCTTATTAAGATACCTGAACTCAAGGAGACCTTAGTCGTTTGACAAGTAATAGACAGTATTTCAGTTATAGCAGAAAATCTTACTTTTGTTACCCCTTTATATAAGTACTACAAGACCTCAGTATAGGATTATTTTATGGGCCCATCTTTGGCGACGGTGTTTTGAATATGTTAACCCTGACGGAAAGTTGTGTAGATAGCTCAGCAAGACTTCTTACTAACACACGAAGCCGGGTAGTTCTCATATATTATTCTTTTCTGTTACTGTATTATCCATATTCTTTATATATAAGGGTTAAAGTGGCCATTGAGTTTGTTACTATGGGGTTATTTTGTTCAAGGTATACCCGGTGTTTTTATTATATTTTAATTTTAAGTTTGAATATAATAGCAGGAATCGAGAACCCACCATTTAAGTCACCAGAGGTTGTACGGCATTATTCACTTAGTACACATCTTTCGTCACATGCTCTCGAAATTATTGTGGGTGGCTCGATTGGGATAAGGCATTTAGTCGTGCACGGTAGAGAATACAATTTGTGATTCCTTCTTTAACGGTATCATAGATTTCAAGGAAGAGATAAGAGAGTAGGTTTATTTTCCCCTTAAGAGAAGGGAAATTAATTCAAGTTTCTATGAGATCTTTAAATAACAAGTCGATGCTTTTGTTCCTGTATTAATGTTCAAGTTAATCACACTCGTAATCAGGTTCACGTAATATGACCCCTTTTTCGCCTCGCTTATACTTTGTTTTGTTTAGACTGCTTCTTTTCAAAGTGTAATACTTAATTAGGAGTCCCTATAATCTATTAGTTCGTCGCAAGTAAAAATTGTGGACTGTAGCTGCGGCAATAGCGATAACTAGTATAGCGTACAGGAGTAACCTAAGCTGTATTCACGTGTTAATTCGGAATAACCTGACCACACTGATCTCTAATCTTCACCTGTAACTTATAATTCGTTCATTAAATTAAAGAAGGGATAAATAATAACATAAGAACCGATATTATACCAGGGTACGCAAGACCTCAGTATTAATCACTACCTTTACGTGAAGCTACTATCTAAGTATAGAGTCATATGTCATTGGCGACCTAATTTGCTACTAGTAGCAAGCGAAGCGTCCTCTCACTAGCAAATCTTGTTCCTATTAATCGACCGAGAGACCTCTCACTAGGGTAACTCCTTACGTAACCTGACTCGCCTTACACTTAAGCTGAGCACCACTACAGCCACTCCTCCAGAGTAACTTCCTTTTAAAGCAGATTATTATCATGCCGAAGAGAGTCTAACTAAGCGCCTCCAAAATTCGTTGCCTCAATCTGCCTTGAGCTTGCCTCCTGCGGACTAACTAACCAACTCAGAGGGGTTGACTAGGATAAATGGAGTGGGCCTGGAACAGCTGGCGCCTACTAACCATAGTCAGGCCCGTGAAGCAAGGAGATTGCATCGAGGAAGGGAATGTACTAAGGCTCAGGTCCCTCACTTAGAACAAAGAGAGGGGAAGCAGAGTCAAGGTGGAGCCCTACCCTCGGGGATATTCTAAACCTTTGTATCCACCTTTAATAGTGAACTTGCAGCTAGTATGATTCTGCCTCGCTCTCCTAGTGCCCACTGATTCATGCAGTATCGATGCCGCATTCAAGGAGTCACACCAGCCAGTAGTACTGTGAGACTCATGTGAATCCCGGCAAGGCAGAATCACATCAGCGGCACGGCTCAGGACAAAAGGGTGCAAGATCAGCTAGGTCGGGGTTAAACAGAGGTGGAGAGGAGATTCATATAACGCTAATGCCGCGAAAGAGTCATTCTAAGGTCCAATAGTACCACCGGAAGATTCACGTGAATCCTGACAATTTAGAACCACATCAGCGGCACAAGAGTGCAAGATCAACTGGGTCGGGGTCAAACAGAGGTGGAGATTCATGCAACAGTAATACCGTGTCTAGAAGACGCACCTCTGCCTACCAGCTGACCTTTGCCCCTTTTTCGTGAAGCTCCGGTACTAATACGATCATGAACTGCTAAGATCTATATAAATCTCCCAGTACTACTAGATACTAGTGCGACTCCTCCTTGACACGGTAGCACTACTACGTAATGTAACGATCAGTAGATATGCCACCAGTGATCTCCCCTTCCCCAGTCTCGCTGATACGATAGTCCTCTCCTGAACCTTAATATAACCCTTTAGTAGGGCAATCTCGCAGCTACATGAATCTTATAATCATCAACTGGCAGGCTAGCCATCCTAATCATCTGCCTCAATCATTAAACTAGCCGCTATAATAGAATTAGTATAAGCCCCTTCACTTACATGAAGAGCACAGGAATCGAACTCGTTAGAGCACCTTGGCCCATGCTTTAGGCACAATAAAAACTAGGAGAAAGAGAAAATAAACGCGCGGGGAAAGTATATTACTAAATATCTAAAGCAAAGAGGAGTAAATTAAATATCGCTGAAATTCGCACTATACGAAATCGCTCGTGGATATTAATGAGACGTTATGGAATAATAAGGCTAACCTATTTTTCACGTGTATATAAGCGAATCTAGATTTAAAAATAATTTCGGGAGAATCTCGGTAGTAAGGGAGCCAAAATAGGATCTATGTTGAAGACAAAATGAGGAAAGTGTAACCGAGTATCAAGGGGGCGGCCAGAACGAGCCCCGGGGAGCTAAAATAGCTTCTCCGTGCATACTCAGGCTGACTTTACCGCGTGCTTAGGTTACTTAGGCCGAACTCAGGTCTTTTTCACTCTAGTCTTTTATGTATTTTACTCTCCCTCTCTATATATACTCTCCTTATATCCCTTCCCTCCACACCCTCCCTCCGCACCTCTACTCCATACTTGCCGTCTATCTCTACCCACCCTACTCATCCTCCTCACCTCCCTCCACCCTCCTCCATATAATTCTCAGATTACTTAGCGCATCAATTGAACCCTTTTTGAGGCTCGTTCACTTCCCTTCGAGTGACTCATGCTATTAATCTCCTTTTCTTCCGCCCTCGATTTATTCCTCGCCCCATTAGTCATCGAAATCATATAGTTCTCAATAACATGCGTTCCGATGTCCTCAAAGTGCTCCCCGCAACAGGTCTATAGCATCCTAGAGTAGGCCCCGAGGCTCTCTAAGTCTTTGTTTAGAGTTTCTATTAGCTTTCGTATTTTTGGGGGGAGTTATCCGTAATTAAGTGTACGTTAGATTTGACTCTAGATACTTGTCTAACTCTTGAGAACCATGCTGATCTAGCTCTCTAATTGTATTTGAAGAGCTGCGGAAAGAGCTTTTAAATAGTGCTCCAAGTCCTCTTGAGTATACTTTAGTGCAATAGTAAGGTTTGTGAGGAAGGCGTCCAACATCCGGGCCATGACAGGTAAGCATTCAACCGTAAAGTAGTTGATCCCGGCTAGAAAGCCACCTTCAGTCGTAAACACAACATATAAAGCATGAGCAGGAAACTCAAGTATATGATTACTGTCTACTTCAACTACAGCGCCGCCTCGGAGTTCCGACCTAATACGAGCAAGTCGATTTGGAAAGCCTTCGGATTCGACGTATAGTTTCAAGTTTTCCTCAATAGCAGGAAACAATAAGAACACTTTCTTACACTTCCTAAAGGTTTTTAACAAGCCCCGCCGTAAGATATCTAAAAAATGGTGATTAGTAAAGAACATACAATATTTCATTTGCTAACTGACCGTAGTGGAGGTCAATAAATGCTCCTCTTTCAGCGGCATTGATTCTAACCAGGAAGTCGTTTATACACAAATAACGGGTTAATTAAACAAATTAAGGTGGCTCAAGTGAAATATCTGAGGCATTCCTGACCTAAACGTTCAAGATTGACACCCTCAACTGGCTTATATCTTCTGTTATAATCCGATAGTGCGCTTTAGCCGCTACTCTAAACTTACCCCCCACTGATTCTTCACACTCTTTACCGTCAAAGAAAATTTGATAGTTCGACGATGAACGTAAATTATCAAAGAATATCCTAGAGAGCTCCTCCCCGCTTAACTAGAGGTCTGATAGGAGGAGTCTAAGCGGTGAACCATCTCAAAGTTAGTCGAAATCTTTATCCAGACAGTTAATAGATCTAATACTATACTTGAACTCAGACGGACATCTGTTGCGCCAGTTGTGACGATTGAGGTCGAGAAAAGTTGAGAGTTAGTCCTTGGAAGTACATCTGTGACCGCGAAGCCTAGCGTAAGATTTGCCGCAACGTAGGCATACAGCAATGTCCATAACTAACTTCAATCCGGATTTTTAGCGAGCCTCACGAAAAGTCGCGTCGGCCCCCCCTCCCGCCATCGCTCATATCGGCGCCCCCCTACACAGCACCACCAAATATTATCAGAACAACGTCGTAAGTAGCTTAAATTAAAGCTTAACAGTTGCGCTTTTTAACGAACTAATTTACAGGCTGCTTTAATAGCTCCTCGTTTAGATATAGACGTAGTGGCGCGTATTAAAGATACTCTTCGGGACCCTAATATTATACTCGACCAAGTCTACTTATAATTAATCGCTAATACATATAAGACGACTAAACGAATGGTATATCACTATAAACTACGATTAGAGCATGATCTGCTTATATTACCACGATTTAGGGGTCCCGTGAAGATTGTTTTTATAGAAATAGAGTAGTTAATTAAGCTACTTTTGGACGAGAGACTATAGATGTACTAAGACGAGATTACAAACTTTCTAAAGGACGTATTTAACGTTAATATAACTAAAACTATTATATAACGAATATTAGTAAGAATCAAGATTACTCGAAAAAAGTTAAAGATCGTCGCCGCTTAATAAAACTAAGAACTACACTTAGAATGGGCATATCGATTATAGTAATACATAGCGGATTAAATCGTTTGTATAAACGAATTTAGGAGCGACGATAAGACTAGAGATCGTTAATATAGCTGGTCTTATTTAGGAGCAAGAGTAGTAGTTAAGAGGTGGCTACAAAGTAGAAAACGGGTATTTATACTCCTTATATATACTATAAACGGCTATATCACTTTTATAACCTTTATAGGCACTTACACAGGCGACATATTTGCGGATTTTATAATTAACGACTTATTACTACTATATAACGCATATCTTACCTTTAGATTAGTAGTAGTCCTTGATAACGCCTTAATCTATTATTTTAATATTAATGAGATTTAAGCACAATTTAATAAAAGAGGGGTCTTATTACTTTTTTTACCTTTATATTCTCCTGATTTTAACTTAATTAAAGAGAGCTTTAGAGACTTAAAGGCATATATTCGTCGCCATTATTATAAGGAGAGGTATAAATATGTAAATTATTAAGATTTCCTAGAATAAGTATATATTAAGTTAGGTTTAAGCCCTAATACTGCCCGCAGAGCACGTGCGCATTTCAGGAACGTAAGTATTAAGAAAGCATAAAACTATTATACCTAAATTTACAGTAAAAGTATTATAAGCTCTCTTCAAAAGTGTAGTTAGTAATGACTATTAAGAATGAGGATACGAAAGCGAGGAAGCGAACTTAACTGAATTAACGTCGGATAGCTTTAGATATTTAATTACACTAATAAATATATATAAATACGACTAAAATAACGCGGATATTAAGTATTTAAGTGTTAAGAATACGTATACACTTTATCTTATTTAAATTAATTCAGTATTCGTCGAAAAAATCATTATCTAGTTCCTTACTTAACCCCGCACTTGGCCCCTCTATTTAACGACGCATATTACTAGCACTACTTATATTAGGGAAATCTAATAAAGTTGTAGCGGCCTTTGTTTCTACTTTTTGTCTCTCCTTAAATTCAAGCTTAAATTTAGAAACGTGCTTTAAAATCAAGTTAATAGTATTAACTTTAATATTATAAAACGTAATTAACTCTTTATTATGTAATTAATTAATAGATAATATATTTACGTCATTAAACAAGTTAAACGCAGTTTAAATTAATAACTTACGTACAGGGAGAGTCTTTAACTTTAAGAGAAAGTCGCGGAAGGCTAATATCTTGTTCCCCCCTATTAGCCTTAGTCGTAAAGGTAAAGAGAGTAAAGTAACATTTCGCACATTACTAAGAGCGAGGTTTTATATAATAGCCCCTATAAAAGAAGAACTAGCGGGTATATTATTAATAAATTGAAGCTTAAATAAACTATATTACTAGTAACTAGGAGAAGGGGGGGGGGGGGGGGGTGGGGGGGGTATATATACTAGTGGTTGCGGTTAGGTAAGGGGAGCTAGAGTCGTAGCGGGCATGTTAACGTGAAGGTATATTAGACTTGACTTTGTCGTATCTTTCTTTAGTACGTTCTCCTCCTTCTTTTAATTAACCTTACGGTTTCTCGATGATTTTATTTGTATTACCGACTCGCCGTTTTGAAATCTAATAATTTATATAGTAGGTAGAGTATAGAAATTAACTCCGGGGATCTTTAATTTAATAGCCATAGCCTATTCTTCTTATTTTAATAGTAATATAATATAGTGAGTACTAGTCGACTTTAGTACGTAGTAATAACCTCTTTTATTACTATAACGTGAGTCGACATAATAATTTAAATTAAAGATTGTTTTTCGTAGTAATTTAAGCCCGGTTTCCTTCTCTTTCGACAACCTCTTTTTTTGTAATAATTTCCCTATTATAGTGTTTAGCAACTTCTTTATAAGAGAGATAATTACCGAATCGTCGTTATCTTCTTTATTTAAATTAATTATATTATTACTAAAGGGTTAACGTACGCTAACTTTTCGTATAATCTTTAGTCATACTTTCCCTTTGCCTTTATTTTTAGTTAGAAGAGTAGGCTTAGGGGTTATGTTTTTGTCGTACGTCTTGTATAGGGCATCTATAGAAATAATAGATGCTTATTTAGCCCTAGAATAGTTTTATTAACGTAGAAATATATAAAAATCCCGTAGATTATCTTTATTTATTAATTCCGTGTAAATCCCTTGTTTCTTTAGATCTCCTAAAGTAATAACTTATAGTCTTAACTCCGGCTTATTTACATCTTTTAATCCTCTTATATTAGCCTATTCTTCTACTCTTTTCTTGTATACTAACACTCTTATAGCTATAAATAGTAGTTAATCTCGGGAATTAATGTCTTCGTAAAGTAAGAATGAGTTTTTCGCCTAACTATTAATTAAAACAGTAATAACGAACTTAATTATAAGTTTAGGGCTATAATTGTTTATTAGATTAAAGGCTAAAACTTGTTTTTTTTAATAAGGTAGCTTAAAAGGCGTTAAAATTGCGCTAGAGAGTTCAATAGTAACATCCGTCCTGTCCTTGCCTTTCCGAGGATTAAGTGTTAAGGGCTCCTCTTCTGTAGCGTCTTCCACTAGTTCTTCTATATAATCGTCTGCTTCTATAGTATCTTCTACATCCTCTTCTCTAATAGTAGAGGCCCTGGCACGCTTCCTGCCCTTGGATTTGCGGGAAATGGGCTCCTAGGACTTAGTAAATGCCTCCAACGAGTTAGTATTAGGTTTGCGCGCCCGTTTACTAATTTTATTCGTATCTGGCGCTAAACCTTGTAAACGCTTTGACCGAGAAGCTCGAGGCATGTTAATCTTAATATTCTAAAATTTTTATTGTGTTTAGACAAGAATTCGTGGAGTTATTAGAGGTAGTTATAAAGTGAGGGGGCTGAGATGCGGGGGGGAATTCAACTTTTAGTAAGTGTCAGTGCAGTACCGGTTTATGTACCACGCCGCATGTGTGAATATATTCTAATGCGAGTATGGCGACAAAGTAATAAATATATAGTTCAAAATCTGTGTATATTTTAAGAGAGTGCGAGGAGAACTAGATTATATACTACGAAACCCCACCGAATCTCTACCGAAACCAGTCCGGCTAAGCTCTGACCCTTGACTTTGACCCGCACCCCCTTTTCTGAACCGAAGTATACTTATATAGGGACTTGTAGACTAATATAGGCAAAACTTCTTTTAGAAAAATCATTTCTAACACACGTAAAAGTAAACAACTAGTAATATATAAGAAATAACAAATAAAATAATAAAGTATTTAATATCGTTTAATCTCGATTTAATAGTGTCCCGAAAGTGTCCCGAAAGAGGTCCGAATATAGCGAGACGTAATAGCGAGGTTAAGTGAGAACTAGTAATAATAGGAACCCTTAGTATTATATAATGTGATAGATATATATATATATTACCTCCCCCTAAAGGTTTAAAATCTCCTTAACAAATATATATATAACTATTATATATATATTACTTTCTAATCTCCTTAAATTCGCTTAATATAGCTCAAAAACTAACATTTCTAAGAAGATTATATTAAATCAAATAAATAAGCCAAAAGTAAATATACTCTTCGGAAATAGTTTAGTAGGGAAACAGTGTATTAATTAAAAACAGTGCCTACACTTATACTTACAAGAGCGCTCGACCTCGCATACTGTAAATGTTATATTTAGTGCGTTCGTCTTCTTATAAAGAACTTATCTCACGAATGCGCCTTTAATAATCTTAAGAGCAAGAAATGCGTATATTACGTAAAGAAGAAGTCCTAGTGTAACTTAATAAGTATTCCTATTTCTTTTCCTTATTCTAAATTATATTCGAATCCTCGCCGAAAGTACTTCAAATGTACAATTACTAATATATAACAGATTTCGTGGTTTGTCGCCGAAGAATACCTTCGTCTAATTACTGCCCTCGAGGCAAAAGATAAAGAAGCTATCGTTACTACCGCTAAATCAATTAATTCGGCATTATTAGTCACTACTATTAGCGTATTAAAGACTACTAGAGAGTTATTACTAGCGTTATTAAAGGAAACGCGCGCTATACGCCGGGAAATCATTAGCCTAGCTAACTCGCAAGTAGTAAGTTAACCCCCTTTATTCCTTTTTGATATTAAGGCTTCTAAGTATTAACGCTTTATATAATAAGAGATAGTGTTAGTCTTAAACTAGCTTCTTACTGTCGTCTCCTTTGCCGCTATTAAGCGTAGTAAGGAGGACGGTAGTAAGGACGATTCTCCCACTAAGCGCTCTCGCCGAAGTCGCTACTATAACACAAAGAAAGAAGATGTCGTGCAACACAGGTATGCGCACGTGCCTAGCCTACGTAAGCAGGCCAGTTAGTTGTAGGGGCAGTTGCAGACAGGAGCTCCCTCCTAGAAATCAGACACTTTTGCCACTACGTTGCAGCCACTGGAAGAGCCATGCCGGCCGTCGATTAGAGCTTTGCACGACAGAAGACGAGGAACCTTTTTTAAATATTTATAAGTAAGGGATTTAGTTCTATTTTAGATTAACTTCGTAATAGGTTTTTCGTGGCGGTACTTTCTTTATATTATTATACGGGAGTAGCCCCCTATAATAAAACCGGCAATTTGTTCCTATTAAAGTATTGTCGTAAGGCCGCCCATTAGTGCTTTAAATTAAAGGGTGTTTAGAACTAAATCGAATGCGTTTTTAACTTCGCAAATTAATTGAATATAAAAATAATCGCAAGTGATAAATTAACAAATGAGAGTTATAAGAAAATATACAAAAAATCAACGAGTGTAAGAAACCCCTTCGTTACTAGTCTAAATCAATTCTAGTTAATCGTTAAACCTAACCCTTTATTTTAATAGTAAAGATATTAGTGTTAATAAAATCTCGAAAAGCTTTATTTAGAGTACTTTTCGTTATAGCGTCGGCAGGATTATTAGTACTATTAATCCATTAAACCTCCGTTAGCTCTCTACGTTTGTATAATTAACGAATGGCTATAATATTAATTATTAGGCGCTTCTTTTTCGTCGTACTAAGCTTAATAATACACTTATAAAGGGATAAAGAATCCGTGTAAATAATAGTAAGAAGACGCGGGATATTAAGCTTATTAGTTATTATATTAATAATAGTATTAAGGGAAATTAATATATTAATACTAACTACTATAACATATAACTTTGATATAAGTATTATATAAGTTACTCTCTTACATTTCGTTAAGCTAGTATATACGATATTACTAGTTAAAGTAAATTACGTATCCCCTACTGTTTTAGCATTAATTACTAATACGAAACCTATCTGTGAACTTAGGTCCTTGTTATTAGTAAAAGAACCGTTTATAAAAACGTAGACCTTCGCGAACCGTAAGTCAACTAGTACGTATTAAAGTCCCCTTTTTAAGTTATTTATTTGCCATTTAAGACGTAAGTTTAAAGCCTTAACGTCGTTTTCCGTCGGATCTTAATGTTGTGTTGCGATTAAGAGATTAAATATTACTTTTAGCTAACAAATAGTAATAAGGTAAGCCGCACGAGCTTGTTACTTTTTATAGGCCTTCTTATAATATGGGAGGGACGAACCCTAATCCACACAACAAGAGGGTAGCATGTAGCGAGCCACCGGAGGAGATTCTAGGCTTTATAAATAACAGATTAATTAAATCTAAAGATATCATATATCTAGAGAGTACGAATCGGCAAAGAAGGGGAGGGAAAAGGTTCTAATAAAATAGAATATATTTAGTGTTACGTTTTTAACGTTCTGTAGTCAAGTGTTAGCTTCTTATATATGCGAAGGACTAGCGCAGTTATGTGACAAAAGAAATCAGGGGCTGTCCCTACTACATGCGTCCCCCCCTTTAAAGACTCTACTCGTCCTCGAGTAATATATACCAAAAAGAAGTAAATAGCCAATTAGAGCGTCTTAAATCGTTAGTAAGATACTATATAGCCAGTGCATGCGAAGTCCCGTGATAATCGACTTGTTACCTTTTGGAAGTAAATAATCGCCTCGCTTAGCGTCGCTAGCCTACTTTTATAAGGTTGACTCTTTCCTACTAACTTTTTAACTTTAACTCTTCAAGTATAACAACCTTTCCTTAACACTATTCTTTTTATAGAGCATCTTAATACGTTTTAACTTTTTTACTTTTCCTTTTACTAATTAAATAATATCTCTTACACCTTCTTTTACTTTAATTTTCTTAAGAAAGTAAACTTCCCTGCTACATTTATATTAAGATCGACTTTATTATCACTTTTCTTATATTACTAAGGCAAGATCTTCTTCTATTTAACGATGATTTTAGTTATTATGACTTTAGGTATCCTTAAAGGTCTCTTTGCCGCTAACTTCACGTTATTTAGTACCTTTAGGGTAATAACCTTAGTCTTTATTATTAACTTTAACGCGCTATTAGAGCTTAGCACCTTAAACTTTGTTGTTGTCTAGTCGTAAAGGTGACGTAATAGAGAGCTTTCCTTGCTTGCTTACTTCCTTCTTATTAGATAATAACTTCTTCCGTAATACCTAGGTTAACTTGTGTATAGTCTCCACTTAGCTTTCTTATACCTTAATTTTTAAATAATAACTTTAGTATGAAGTTAAGTCGCCTTAACGCGGTAAGTTAATCTTTTATAATATTATTTAAGTTTTATTAACTTCTCGTAAACCTTTAAGAAGAGTTCTTCGTTGTTAGCCTTCTTGGAGGTGCTATCGAAATCGGTTCTTATCTTAGCCTAAGCGCTCTTAGCTTTAATATTAAAGGTTAATATTATAAAGGTCTTAACGCGTTTTAACTTCGTGAGTTATACTCTTATCTCTTCTCTTATACTTAACTAGCTATTTATAGATTATACTAATACTTTTCTTGCGGCGATTTGAGGTACCGCTAAGGTTATTAATTCTTAATTCGTGTTTTAAGAAGTAACTAAAGTAAACTTTAAAACTTTACCTTAACGTTATCTAGCTAAGTATTAAACTATTTAACTTCTTTGTAGCGCTAGTACTTATATTCTTTTTATAAGTTAAGGAAACGATGCTATCTGTTTTCTTTAGGTTCGTAAACTAATAGGAATTAAGGCTACCTCGTGCGACTACTCGTATTAAACTTTACTCCTTAGGCTAAGAACGTGCGTATCGCGCCGTATTAATCTTCTCTTAGTAATAGGTCATTAAGTAGCTTTCGGGTCCTTTTATAGATACGCTCTTATTATACTTGCGCAAGTTACACTATTAAAGATAGGTGACATTATTCCGCTAGTCTCTTATTAATTAGTTAGTTAGATAAGGTGGAGGCTAGATCCGCTAACTTCGAAGGTTTATAGTAAAAAGCCGGGAGAAGTAAGAAAACTAACAGTCGTAATGCGTCAAGCAGGGTTAGGAGGCTATAATAAGTTCTTAGTTCTTAGTGTAGTGGAAATGGCCCCTTTTCCCCTTAATAAGTAAGTCACCTCTTATTATTAAAGCTAATAAAGGGTCTTTAAAATAACTAAGCTTTTTAGGGGCAAAAGAGTTTAATTAACTTAAGTATTGTTAAACTAGTAATAGCTAAGCATAGGATAGTATATTATAAGGTCCTATTAGCTAGAGGTCTTCTTAAAATAGTGGTTTAGTCTTAGTTAAGGTTTCTTAATTACTTCAGTTCTTTAATAAGGGTTAAAGAACTTGTTATTAATCTCGAGGTCGAAACTAAACTTAACTCCTAATTAGTTGCTTTATAGGTTGTTGGCTTTGTCCTTGTTTGTTTTACCTAACGACACCTCTTAGAATAATATAATAGGCAATGACGAAACATTTATAAGAATACCTAAAGTCGCTCCCTTAGCCTTAATTAGTTGTTAGTACTTAATACTAAACCTAATTAAAGGTCGAGGATATAAAGTCTTTATTGCTTTAGTAATGTTAATACGAGCTTAAAATGGCGATACTTTTACTTATAAGTTTGTTATAGTCGCAAAACTATTGTATTATATTTAAAAGTTGTTTATAACTTACAATCTCCTGCTAATACTTTAAGTACAAAGTATATTACCTCTTATTTATTAATACTAGTAAATAGTAAGAGAAGTCTTTATTCTTTTAGACTTTTTGATAAGAAGGGACTAAGAGGTATTGACGTATATATAAAAGGGGCCCTGACTTAATAGGCGAGAGACTTTAAATAAAGCTAATTAGGAGTAGTCGACTAATACTTAATCCCTAAAAGGTTCATTAGTTAGGGGTCGTCGGCTAATAGTATACTTAGACCTTTAGTACGTGGGGTGGGGTTAGCGTTAGTTATATTTTATCGCCTATAATAAGAGATCTTTTTAAATAAATCGCGAACCTTTTTAAGACTTACTTAAGCTTGTTAACGAGAGTATTAACTAGTAAATTCTTAGATTTGAGGCTATTGTGGACAGTTCTTGAGGTTTTAAAGAGTACGGCTCTAATTCCGAGCGTGTTGTTGGCTTTTTACTAGGAGATTTCTTAGACTTTTGCTTGCCTTATATAAATCGTATGATTTGTTTACTAGTTTAAGGCTAGTTTATTGATAGTGCTCTTAGTGTCGTTCTTTATAGATCGCTGTGCGCTACATTAGGGTTAATAGCTTTGTAAGTATTAGCTTTGTCCTTGAGAATAATAGATTTACTTCGTTGTTTCCTTTTTTTTATTAATTGCCAAGAGTTAGCGCCTGGGTATATTACGTCTGTATTCTTCGGGGTATTTAGTACGTTAGACTCGAATTTCTAGCTTAAGCCACAAGTTTAACTTATTGTTTTGAAATCTAGTTCTACGGATTAAGCCCGATAACTAGCCTATTTAAACGAAGTTACTTTCTGCCGCTTAAAATATCGCTAGCTTAATAATAGTAGTCTCGTTTTAAACCTGTTGTATATTTATATATAGCAAGTAGTTTATAAGGGCGCTAGTTTTTTATTAAGTTTTGCTTTAAGAGATAAGTGTTCTTATAGCGCGAGGCCAATATTCTCTCTAACTTGCTTAGGGCTATATAGGCTCTTCTTCATATTTGTTATAATACTAAGGTATCCTAAATTATAGTTCTTAGTAATACGAAGTCGGTTTAGTGATTATTTTAATAATTTTAATGTGCGGTAATATATCGTCCCCCTCTTCAAAGACTAAGAGTGCGTCCTCGTACTAGCTTCTTAATACTAAAGCGTTAATATCGACGTATTAGCTTTAAGTTTCGTGTCGCGACGATTACTCGTGAAAGTGAGTAACAATTATCAGGGCTAAGTTTATTTAGTTAAAGAAATGTTATTAGCGATACTAGCGTATAAAGCGTGCATATTTATTCCAAGTTAAATACTACTTAATACTCGCTACGCTACTATACTAATAATTCAGGGACTTTAATCATTATCCTATCGTCCTTAACACGCTATATCATCGAAATCGTAAAGTTCTTTAAGAATTCGGGGTTGTTAAAATGTTACAAATCAATGTCTAGTTTAAGATTTAAAAAAGTCAAGTTATCGTTTTCGCTAAAAGCCTCTTCCACTTTATTACTATCGTTGTAAATAAAGTTATTCCTCTTATAAAAGAGCTTAAGCTTATTACCGGCGAAGATTTGTCGTAGCTAGGGGCTATTATCGCCGAGTTCTTTAAGTTTATAATAGCCTTTATTAATATAGGTTTCAGT
This sequence comes from Leptodontidium sp. MPI-SDFR-AT-0119, assembly GCA_020726505.1. Classification (NCBI taxonomy): domain Eukaryota; kingdom Fungi; phylum Ascomycota; class Leotiomycetes; order Helotiales; family Leptodontidiaceae; genus Leptodontidium; species Leptodontidium sp. MPI-SDFR-AT-0119. Next base: position 1,278,445 of record JAHLEZ010000017.1, read on the forward strand.
AATCTCGTAAGGACTTAGTTACTTAAAGTCGAGTGCTTAGTTTAAGAATATATTATTCTCTTGTACTAAATCCTAGCGAAGAACTAAGTCTTTCTTTTTAAATAGTCTCTTTTGTATATTGTGTTTAAGATTAAAGGCTTTCTTACCTTCTTAACGACGCCGAGTCTTCTTAAAGATAACCTCATTGATGTGTTCCTGTCTTATTTAAAATTATGTAGCCTTAAGCTATAATAACTTTAATTAGTTATGAACCTCCTTAGTAAATAACGTTCTCTATATTAAGTTTCTTGTTTCAATAAGTAAGATCGCCTCCCTGCCGTATACTATATAGAATAGTGTGTAACTAGTTAGATTATACATAGTAATTCTGTTAGTAAATAACATTACGGAAAGGTTATTAGTTTAACGTTCTTTTATTTTTAATAAGGTATTCTTAATAGGTTTATAGCCTCGTTTAATTATTCCGTTAACTTTAGCGTTATATACTAAGATCTTGATTTACTTGACCTTTATTTTGTTAAGTAGCCTTAGTATTTTCCTTATATTCTTAGTTCCTTTATTTATAATAAGTTTCTAAAACAACTTATAACGGTAAATGATATCTTCTTAGATAAAAGTAGCGATGTGTTTAGCCTTTCTAGTAGGGAAAGCTTTAGCTTTAGCTTATTTACTTATGTCGTCTCTTATAATAATAAGGTAGCCTTTTCCCCTATGTAGTAGCATATAAGTAACATTTAATGCCCACTTTTTCATGAGTTTATTTAATACTGTAAGGTAAAAAGGCTCCTTAAGACGTTTCACTAATTGAAGTTAATAATTCTTACACATTCGGACGTATTTTATATAATTAGTAAATAATCCCTTCTAAAAGTACCGTGTAGTAATGTGGTAATAAGTGCTTTCTCTCCCTTTGTGACTAGAATTATTATAGCAACTCTAAAGTATAATTTTCTTCTCTTTATTAATATTAATAATAAGCTTAATAATAGAACCTTTTGTAAGGAGCCTCTAAATCCGGCGATTGTGTATACTATAGTTTAAAACTTCCCTTTTAAAGACTCGAAACTGCTTTTTAGTCATGTCCTTAGGAGTCTTAAGTATCGTTAAGTATCGGGCAATTTACTAGTATTCTTCACTATATTTATTAGTTAAGACAAGTAGCCCTTCTTCGTTAAAGCTTAAACTATCAAAGAAGCTAAGTTCCCCTTTGTCTCTTAAGTATTACACTTTTGCTTTTATATTTAATAAGATATCGTTTTATTTGCGTAGTTTAAGGTTTATTATTACTTCTTCGGATTCTAAATTAGTAGGTTCTTCGGCGTTAAATACTTTTATAAGGCAAATCTTATAAGCTCTTAACTTAAAAAGTATTTAATTCTTATTTACATTACTCTTTTCTAACGTGTCATTAGTATACCTTAGTCTCTTAAAGAGCTAATTAGTAACGATGTGTGTTAAGCCTTTAATATGCCGAACTTCGAAATTAAACAGGCGTATTTAAGCAAGCCATTTAGTAAGTAAGGCGCTAGGATAATCGTGGGCGGCTTCATTTAATTAAGTAATTAAGGTGTTAACGTTTATTTTAATAACAAAGTGTACGCTAATGAGCTAAATCTTAAGCTTTTTTAAAATGTAGAGTATGCCTTTATACTTTCGCTTAGTAGTATTATATTTAGCTTTAGTTTTACTTTAAAAACCACTCTCGTACCTCGTAGGTCGTATCTTATTCGTTAAAGGGTCTCTTTAGCTGAGGAAACCTCCTTAACCTATGCTACTTAAGTCGATATTAATAATTATCTCTTTAGTACCCTCGCTATAATTAATCTAATATAAAACTAGAAACAAATATAACGTATCTTTAAGAGTTTATATTACTTTATTGTAAATCTCTAGGTCTCAAAAGAATTTAACTTCTTTTTTAAATAATACGTACAATGACTTAGCGATTAATCGGAAGTTTTTGATTTAAATTTAAAAGTAAATAACAAGGCTTAAGAATACCTTGACTTTTATTAGGTTACTTAGTAAGTTTTAGTTCTTAATCTTAACTAAGTATCTCGCTAAAGGTTCCCTCCCCTTAAAGTTTTAAGTATATCTCACAATATTTATACTGTTTAAACAAAACTAAGACTTTAGTTTAATAGTAACGCTTACTTTTTCTAAACGTTTTAGCGTCTTATCGAGGTTCTAAATGTGCTTTAAGATAAATCTTTGAATTCCGAGACGAGCTTTTTCTTAGTTATAATTTGTGTATAGTCCTTTAACTCCTACATTATCTAAGAATAGCATAAATACGTTAGGAATTAGTAGCTTTAATATATAAGTAATTGTTTTAATAAACTAAGTAATAAAGTTTATAGTACCTTAAGGGAGAATTATATTCTTAACTAAGCCTACGTTTAGAATATAAAAGGCAGTTATATCTTAATTAAACTTGTGGAGAGTTTATTAATTATAGCTAAAGTATAAGTTAATAAGGTTAGCGACGTAATAACCGGCGAATTCTTCAAAGAACTCATTTACTAAAGGTGAAAAATTAGCATCCCTTCGTGTGACGGCATTTAATATAATAACTAAGTTAATAAGTTTATATTTTCTAAATTCTTTCTTTTTTACTAAAAACTAAGTATTTTAGTATAAGCCTTTAAAAAGCTTAAGAACACCTTTATTGAGACGCTCTTATATTATCTTTGTAACTTCCGGGACTAAAGCTCGTAGCAACGGAAAGTTAGGGGCTTACTAAGCTTTATACTTAATAGTCTTAATAACAATTAAGGGGAAGACATCTTCATGGAATTTACTACATTTAAGCTAGTCAAATACTATAGCTTCTTCTTTATTAATTATTATTTTATTAAAGAGAGCTTTTTCTTTAGGTTATAATAGCTTCCCGACGTTAAGTTTGGCTAGTCTCTTTAGCGTAAGTCGGGAATTGCGGGGTATACTAGTAAAGCGTGGTAGTAATAAATCTTAATATTTCCTTAACTATTCTTGCTTAATCCCTTTATCTTTTAATCTCTTATACTAATTATTCCTTCCTCCTAGGGGGTCGCTTATAAGGTCGGCTTCGTTAACTAGCTAGACTTTCTTAGCTTTCGATTTATACATAGTGTTAATCCGAGCAATAGTGTTTTAAGTACTCCAAAAGGGGTTCTTAATTAGGAGATCGTTATAGTTCTTCGTTTATTCAAAGGTAGGCGTGGCTTTAATTAAAGAACTAGCTTTAAAAGCTTTAAGAAAGAATAATTCTATAATTAACTTCTCCTTCGAGAATATGTTTGAGATTACTTCTTACTAAAAATCATTAAGTATTAATTTCGGGACGTAAAACTCTCTTTTTAAGTACTTAATAAAAATAATATTACTTTTATTATTATTACTTAGTACCGCTTCGTCCCCCCCTTTATAAAGCTTGCTTTTAAGCTTTAATAGTTAAGGGTTATGTTGTGAGGGGTTAATCGAGTATTCTAAGGCATTAATAGTAGCGCTTGATATATAATTAGTTATTCTTTTCCTAAGAAGTCTTCTTTTTTATAGTCATTTTTAGAGTCCGTTTGTTTTAAAAAGATTATACTTATCCCGTTTTCTTCCCGAAAAGCTTTAGTATTCTTAGTATCCTTTGTAGTATCATTAGTTTTAACTGTAGTGATGTCTCTTAATCGCTAATCCTGAAACTAAGCTAGTATAATGCCTTTATTATAATCTTTAAAATAGCGAAACGATACTCTGACTTTACGGAAGAATAGAAAGCCTAGAATAACCTTTATGCTAGGGGCGTTTATAATATAAAATTTGTTATTAACAACGCAATTGCCTATAGTAACTGTAACATTGTTAATAAAACTAATAAATCGGGACTTAATTTTAGTAATTGTCTTTAAAGCTATAGTTTAACTTCTAGTAATAAGGAGCTCTAGGAAAGTAGCTGCTTTAAGTGTCATACAACTAACTTCAGCTCTTATATTAAGGGTAACTTTAATATCGATGACCTTAGTTCAGCCAGGCATAATAATAATAACCTTTAGTATTAGCGAGAAGTATAAGTTTCCTGTTTTAGCTATTGTCCCTAGTAAGGCTACTTTAGTATATAATAGTTCTTGAGCGCGAGTGTGTTTCGTTAAAAGGTTTCCAAAGATATACTTACTAAGTAACATTATAGTTTTAAGTAATATTATAAAGATCAGACTAAAGACCGGGATAGTACTAACTACAAGCTATAATACTAAGTTGTTAATAAAAGCTTCTTATTGTGCGAATAATTAAAGTCGCTAATGTCTTTATTATGTTTTAAACTTTATTATTAGTAGATTTCTTAGGATAAAGCTGTGAGTTGTAATACACTTTTCCTAATACTTATACTTTAGCTTAAGGCCTTTTCGTTTAATTTCCTTAAGTCGCCGTTTATAATTCGTAGTCACAAAAACATTAGTGACATAAAGGTTTAAAAGAGTATATAAAGTACTGTGAAGTAGTTTTTAACACATAATAATATCTTCTCTAGTTGTTAACTTTAGTTTTTTAAACTTTAAGGTACTAATATTAACGATTAATTCCTTTTATATACGTCAGTTAATTGTTTTAGTAGAGAGACAAGATACTTTAAGCGGGTCTATAAGGACTATAATTTCTCTTAGCGTGAGGTTTCTAGGAAGCTCCTTTTATGTAAGTAATTTGTCTAAGATGTTATTAAGCCTGTAACTATTCCGAGTTAACGCCTCTTACACGCGAGAACTTTAGGATAACGTTATACGGGATATAGGTTTAGAGATAGCCAATAGTGTTATTAATGCCTTAGACTTTAAAGCTCTCTTTCTTGTTATACTATTAATAAGTAATGTTTTGAAAAATGTTTTTAGTGCCGTAATAAATATCATTTTCGTACTTAAGTTAGAGACTTTAGACTTATTACAGGCTAGAATCTATTGCGGTGTTATTCTAGTCTTAGTTGGGCTATTGACGTCTATAGTATCAGCGAACTTAACTAGTTCTTTAACATCGCAAGGTGCCTTTAGTTTGTTATAGGTAGATTGAGACTTAATCTTCTCTTAGAGCTTATTTAAAGTCTTATACGGCTCTTGTCTAAGTATTCTCTTTCGCTGCCTAGTCTCGACCAGAGCTATTATAGCTTTAGAATTAGTACTATTAGTGCTATACGCCAGCAAATTTTAGATCTATACTAATTAGTATTTAGTACAATCCCATTAACTAATAATATTTAAGTTAAAGTCCTTTGTAAGTTCTTCGATAAGCTTAATACAACTTATAATAAGAACGGTCGGAGATTATACCCCCTTATCTCCCTTTTCCCTAGTAAGTACAGCTTCTTTTCTTGCCTTAAGAAGTTCTTTAACTACTTTAGTTCGTTTCTTAAAGTTAAAGTCGTACGGGGTATTTAAGACCTACGTTAAGATATAATGTCTTTTAGACCTTTTGTCCGAGGGAAATTAAACGGGGTATAACTTCTTCCCCTTCTATTATAAGCTAATGCAAATGTAATTAATATCGTTAACTTCGTGGATAATACTAAGACTAATCTATTTCTTGTAATTATAATATTAGTTTATATAACTATAATACTCTTAAGGTCTTATACTTAGCTAGTGTTAATTTATACACCAGCGATAACTATGATCATCCCTAGCGCGCCTGTTATACCCTAAGGAACTCGAATTTGCTACACCGTAGTTGACGGCAACTTACTCTTAGGCCTCTTTAAAGAATATAAATATATTAACCTTAGTAGTAAAGTTAGCATTAGAGGCTTTTTAAACTACTACTCTGAGAATCCTTATATATTCTAATCCTTTAGTAATAAAATCCAAATCTCTTATATTAACCTTACTTAAGTTCTTAATAATTTTCTCTAAGGTAAGGAGGAAATTAAGTATAAATAACTCCTTGTCTTATTACTTTAATACTTTAGAAATCTCGTCTTATGCGGAGTTGTCCTTATAGTTAGCAAAGTTAGACTAGTGCTAAGGTACTAGTCCACTACTACGAGGCGGAATAACATAAGTCGTTAGCTAAGGTATAAAGCGCTTAACGAATAAGTTAATACTATTAATATTACCTTATACTTAGTCAGTGATACCTTACTCTTTAGTAATAGCGCTTAGCTCCCTCTCGGAGTTAAGGTAGGCCTTTATAGCAAAGTAGACCTTTTTAAATAAGTTCATATTATTAATATTTAAGGTTTTATTATTCTTAAAAGTAGCCCGTATAACTTTAATTCGTAGATTTTAAGGAAGAGAAAAGATAAATTTTACAAAGGCTTACTTATTAATAAGGTTGCCACGGTTAATATAATTAATAATAACCTCTCTAAATACTTAGAAGAAGTCGCGGCACTATTTAGGAGTAGGCTCGCTGTCCCTTATAAGAGTCTTAAAGTCATACTCAAGTCGGTTAAAGTAACTATTAGTATGTAAGCGGCGCTCTGTATTATCGCGCTAGTACTCCTGAATTACAGTATCCTTGAAGCTAATATAGCTACCCTCTTTGAAGCCTAAAAGCTTCTGAATAGTCTATGTATGAGCTTAAGTAGCGTACTCAGCCACCTACTCTTTCTTAACTTAATCATTAGTGATTATATAGGCTATAAAGTATCGATCGAGAATCCGGAAGTAGTTACTAATATTAATTTTATTGAAGATAAAGGCATTTAAGGTTCCGGCGATAGGCATAAGCTAACTAAGATAGATTTTCAGGTTCTTTAAGTTGTTTATAGTAAAAGTAAGGTCGGAGTATTAGTGTGGCCTTATAAGATTAGTAAAATTAAAGCTATTAGTCCCTTGCTTTTTTTTTCTTTCCTTTGTTTCTCTTTTAAAAAGTCTCTGAAGTTTAAGAAGTAGTGTCCTTAAAAAGTGTAAAGGTGTTAAGGCTTGGCCTAGTAGTGATTTTAGGTCTAAACGGAGAAGTTACTCCTGTTAAAATAGAGCTAGGGGGCATTGTAATGTTACCGAACCTACTTATCTTAAGGTTGTCGTAGCCGTAATTAATATTTCCGTTATTTGATATCGTGCGTTGTCGTAAGAAGGTCGTAGTAAGGTAAGTTAATAGTGTCGTTAATTAGAATATAAGAAAGTAATTAAGAATGCGGTGTATTAATTACTAAAGAAATATAAAGGAAACCCCTTTTCTTAAAACAAAAAGTATATAAGCTCTCGCTTACTTTAAAGCGAGATAAATATTAATAACTCTTAGCGAAGGTTTAGGGCCGTGCTCCCTAGTTAGCCCCTAGCGAACGCTAATAATTACTAAACTAAAACAAACACGCCCTAAAGTTTAGGGCTTATATATAAAAATTACAAAAATAATAAAAGTAAATATAACAAGAAAACAAAGTAAGGAGATTAACACTTAGCGTAAGCCACTTAGGCTTTAGACTAGCCTAGAAGTTCTATGTCTCGCCAAACACTTTAAAATATAGGCTCGCTAGTACTCCGCTTAAGCCTCTAATATATTAATTTTAGTTCCGTTGTAAAGTCTCGACTTTTCTTAGTGTTTAAAGAATACTAGTTACGTTTAGAAACATTAGAACCTTCGTTAAGAATGGAAATTAGTGCGAAGTGGTTAGGCACTGTGTCTTAGAATAATGGAATTAAAATAGTAGTTTAAGGGAGACAGATTTTCTAGTATTATAAGTGCTCCCACTTTGTAGCTTTCCTTAGTTCCTTAGTAGTCTTCGTTTTCCTTAAGTTAAAGGTTCGTATTCTTTATGTTCGTCGTTTTGCCTTAAGGGCTAAGAAATAACTAACTAAATAACTCCCTTAGTTTAAATAATTGTCGTTTTTCTTAACTCTCCTTATATAAGTTAGCACATAAGGGCCTTATTATTATACTTACCTAGTTCCTCCTCCAGTAATAACTCACTCCCTACGTTAGTCACCAAAAATATATAAGAGAGACGAACCTTAATTTATATAATAAGAGGGTAACATGTAGCGAACTACCGGAAGAGATTCTAGGCTTTGTAAATAACAAATTAATTAAATCTAAAGATATCACATATTTAAAGAGTACGAATTAGTAAAGGAGGGGAGGAAAAAGATTCTAATAAAATAAAATATATCTAGTGTTACGTTCTTGACGTTTTGTAATCAAGTGTTGGCTCCTTATATATGCGAAGGACTAGCGCAGTCATGTGACAAAAGAAATCAGGGGCTGTCCCCACCATAATAATTCTCTTTTCTTGCGTCGATTAGCTTTAGCCTTACTTCCTAACCCTTTTAAGACATATAGAGGCTGTTCCTATTCATAGAAATAATACACTTATTAAACGTAATAGTTTCGGTAGGAAGTAGTACTCGTATCAGCTTCGTTAGAAAACCGGCCTTAATAATCTTATTTTACTTTTTTACTAAGAAGTCCTTATCTCCTAGAATTAACGTGTCGTTTATTTGTATTCTTACGACTCTAAAGTTATGGCTTTCCTTAGTACTAATTAACAAGTATAAGTTATACGTTAACGTCTCTATTTATAAGTTCTTTACATAATGTTTATAGTATATATTAAACTAATAATTTCCAGACTTAAGTATATCGTATAATAGTAGTATTACTATAAATATTATACTAAGAGGGAAATCTCCTGCGATTTCTTCTAGTAGTTATATAAAAATGTCCCGAAGAAGCCTTGTTTCTACTTAGACGTAAGCTTAAGTAATGTCCCTGATAACTAAATAAGATTCGAATTAGTTTTAGAGGCGATTTAAGTACTTAATAGCAGCGGCTAAGAAAATAAGTAACCGCTAGCTAAATCGTTAGATTATTAAAGACTAAGTTAGTATTTTTCTCTTCTTTTTGTCATTAAAGTAATAAATTATTAGTCTTAACTTCTTATATAAAGTTAACGTCTCCTTGCCTTTAACTTCGTCTATTATTCTTAACTTAAAAATGCGGTGGCCTCTCACTTTAAGATCGTCCTTATAAATAGGCACAAAAATACCCCTTTTAATAAGTACTTCGTATTCCGTTCTTCGAGATTACTAGAATAATAGTCTAAGCGTTATAATCTTCCCTTCAGCGCGAAGTTTAGTGAATAACTCTCGATCCCTCGTCTCTTTCTTAATTAAAAACACTTTAGTATTATAATTATTATTAATAGTTAGCAAATCTAGTAAATATTTCGTAAATAAAATTTAGACAGCGATTCAGGGTAGATTTAGTACTATTTCGGTAGTGTTTCTAATTAGGGATCTTAGATATTATTTATAAATATCCTTTAGCAAGTTTTCTTTTTATCGTTTAACGCTAAAGGTATCTATCTTAAAGGGACAAATTATAATCGATTAAAACGTACGTATTCTCTTATTTCCTATATCGATCTTATATAATTCTCCTTTTATGCCTAAGAAATCGTAAGGTCTTATTTATCTTTTACCTTTCTAGTATACTAAAACTTAATTATTAAGGTAAAAACCGTGAATATAAGTAGTTCCGGGGCCGTTTTATATAACTAACGTATCACTAACTTTACGTATAACATAGATTTTCTATATTTCTTTTATAGCTTTCTTAATCGTAACCGCACGTTACTCGACTAACGGATTTAGGGAATCTAGCTTCGTTATTCTAAGGTATACCCTAAAAACAAGTAGTGTAGGGATTAGCCTATTAAGACTAATTATATCGTTTACTACTTTTACTACTATTTGCAGTTAGTTTTCGTTACTTAACTTAGGGTGCTCTTTAAAGATAATTTCGTAGGTATAACGTAATAGGCGGTGATATCGCTCAACTTTGTTAATTGAATAATATACCTCAATAAGTACTAGCTTAAAAGTACTACTCACAAATCTAAGTGCACTTTAAAACTCCTTAGAATTGAAATTAATGTTATAGTCGTACACGACGAAATCTAGAGGTCTTAAGTAAGTGTTAATCTATATTAACTTAAATACGTTAAAAGTGGCCCGAGCCGTAGTAAAATCAAGGGCCTTTCGGAGTAGTTTCGCCGTACTAAAACTAGTTGCCTCATCTACTATGTAAAGGGCATATCGTTCTCCAAACATCGCGATGTCTACGTAAACTGTATAATTAAAGTCGACGTCGTCTTATAACTTAAAATAAAACCTATATAGAGCGTTTATATACCTTTGGCAATACTTATACATTTCCTTGACCCTTAATATGATTTCCGAATCATACTCATAGCCAGCTTAATCTAGCAGGTACTAAAGACGTCTTACTAAAGGGTGTCCGAAACGCCTATAAAGCCGACGTATTTCTAGTTCAGTTAAGTGACATGTATTAATCGTTCTAGTAAAAGTGTCTAGTAATTGACGATATTAATCTAAAAGTAGCCATAAATACCTATACTTCTGTACAATTAAGTACTTCTTATCGCCCTAAATCAAGACGTTACGCAAGTTATTATACTACGCATTTAGCGCATCTAATTATTATAAACAAACTAGAAATAAGATATCTACGTCTACAATTTAGAAGTCCATTTCTCTAGCTGGAGTATTAATTATAGTAATTCCTAGAGACAGTCGCGAACCGGCACTAAATGTAATCCGGCTCTAGCCCGCCTAACTAGTGTCAAACTTAATATTTTAAATTCGCTATAAAGCTCGTAACTAATTAATTCTTCCCGTGTTTTTATTAAATGCCCTTATATTAATTAATAGTCTTTAAAAGAATCTGTCTATCTATTACGTTATATAGGCCTTATTATAAGCGGGTCTCTTGATTTTGCTTTCTAAGATATAAGTAGTCTTCCTCTCCTTAAGTTGCCCCATGACTTCTCGTGTATTATATTATACTTCACTTATTATAAATATAGTCGTGAAGTTTACGATGTTATCGCTATTATCGTCGTTAGAACTCTCTAAAGAGTCGTTAATATTTATTAAAGTATTTAAATCCGTATCTTAGTAGTTTCCCAAATAGTATCCGGATGTAGTCTAGTTTTAATTAAAATTAAGATCGATTCCCTCAACATAAGTTAAGTAGCTCCTAAAAGTCTTATTTGTGGCTTTTACTCCTTTGGCCTTACGTACTACGAAGTATTGTGCCTTAGACGCTATCTACTTTTTGTTAAAGTAGCGATTATTATAGTAATTTATTTTCTTGTAAATAATATAACTTATGTAGCTTAGTATAGGCTGGAATTTGTTTTCGCGTTTGTTTCTACTTAAAAATTTCATTTTGCGGTTAGAGTAATAAGCTGTCCTATCTATGATATAAGATTAGTGGCGATTCGTATGTGATCTAGAGTACTTACTTACCCTCGATCTCGAGTTATGAGTTACTTTAACGCCGACGGCGGAGCGAAGATTATTTATTAACGTAAGGAAAGTAGGGGGTGCCTGAAATAAAACTATCTTGAAGAGGGGGTTCCCTAGTACTTCTTACACGAGCTTATTGCGGAGTATCTTATTATTCCGTATATTATTGTCTTTTAAGCTAAGTTAAATACTTTATAATTCCTTAGCGAAGTTCTCTAATTAAGTTAGTACTAATTTCCCTGTTTAATAAGGCTTCTCCTAAAATAATAAGAAAGTTAAACTAAACTACTGACTAAAGAACTTATTAGCTTTCTTCTTCGTCTCAAAATATTCGCGAGTCGTTTTAATAAGCTTATTAAATAAGTACCCCTTATTCTAGAAGTACCGGTAGTAGTATAAACTGGCTCCGTCTTATAGCATCGACGAAAAGGCTCGGTTTTAAACCTTAGTCTTAATTAATACTCTTTAATATAAGTTAGCGAAGATATAAAGCTTTTTATTTAAGTAGTCCTTATCTTCGTTATATTAGAGCTCCTTAGTGTACATCTTAGTAAGGTTTACTAACGATTTTGCCTAGTCTTAAGTTAATAAATTTATAATATATTATAATAGCCGAATCGGCTTCGTATATAGTTTAGTAGTCCTAAGAACCTCAAATAGTAATAATAACCCGTCCCGTAGGTGTATTACTAGCGTTAGTGTGGGATTTAGTAACGCGTGGTTATTTAATCTCTACGAGTAGAGATTACTTAGGGGATCCCTCCTAAGAGTAAATGAGAACTTCTTCTTTAGGATTATAAGTGGGGGGGTTATATTATATAAATCCTCGACCTTATCTCCTTTAGTAAGGGAGATCTTAAGTAATCAAAAACATTAGGGTTTAATTTTATTAAAGTATTATTAGGAATAGTAGTAATAGTCGAGAGAGTAATTCTCGGATGTGATTTAGTACTAATTTGGGGTAATTCCGAATTTACATCTTTATTTAGTCCTCTAGCTACAAATTTTCCTTAGCTTATATTGTTTCTACTAGAGCATTTGCCGTCCTCGTTCCCTTAGCACGTCGTACGAATACGCTAAAGGCTCGTAAGTCGTTCTTAAGACACGTACGTTTTATTATCTTAATTAACCTGAACTTATTTATCGTCTAACCCTTAAAGTACTCTCAAAAGTCTTAGAAAAGGAACTCTCTCTTAAAGTATTCGTTACAAAAGTCCTTCCTAAACTTTCGTGAATATACTATTACGTTTACTAGGAAATCTAAATTAAGATTTGCTCTCTCCTTAAGTACAATTATAATATTAATGATTTCCGGAGTCAATTCTAGCTCCGGGGTATAGTCTAAAGCATTCGCCATTGTATCAGATGCGATTTATAAGTAATCCGGTGAGTTCCCGGATAAGTTTCTCGAAGGTCCAAAGTTCTAGATTTAAGGATGTTGACTTGACAATCTTCGTAGAGTGACTGTCGTGTTGTAATAGTTCTTTTCTGACGTGCGATAGTCCTAGTCAAGTCTTAAGAGAGAAGTTGCCTTCTCTCTACGATCTAGAAAAGGTAAAATGCCCTTTAAGGAAAATACAATTAAGTACTCCTTAAGTTAAAGCCCAGAATTCGCTTTACAGCTTAAGACCTTTTCTGTTTATAGTAAAGTTGACGATACAAGCTTGCCACTAATTAGTGTCGGTGTAGTACCGGTTCATGTACCACACCGCATGTGTAAATATATTCTAATGCGAGTATAGCGATAAAGTAATAAATATATAGTTCAAAATTTGTGTATATTCTAAAAGAGTGCGAGGAGAACTAGACTATATACTACGAAACCCTACTGAATCTCTACCGAAACTAGTCCGGCTGAGCTCTAACCCCTGACTTTGACCCGCACCCCCTTTTCCGGACCGAAGTATGCTCATGCAGGGACCTGTGGACCAACAGTAAGGCTCGCTAAAAATCCGGATTGAAGCTAGTTATGGACATTGCTGTAGGAATTTAATTTTCTAGCATGAGTTGACGTGCTCGGTATAATAGCCAGTGTCGATTTCCTTGTTGCAGGTGTGACAGCGTTCGAGGCCTCTCATGTCTACTTGATGAATAGATGGCGCATGCTAGAGATCGCGTTAGTGTGCTAGAGGAGGCTTTGCTGTGCTATCCCCAAACCCGCACATCCCGCACTTTAAGCGGGGCCACTTTCCAAGCTTTATAAGGGTTGTTGCCTTATACGACGAGTTATAATAAAAGTGAAAGTGCATTATTATAAAAGTAAATAATAAGTAAAATACGCTTAATTGCCTAGTGCAACGTACATCTAGAATATTTGTTAGTAGTCTCACGTGATAGTATTAGAGAGGAAGAGGGCCAAAATCAGTCAAAGACCGCCAAGCCCGCCAAGCCGTGCTGTGAATGGTCATATTCCAAACCCCCCACGTGATGCTTAGCTGCAGGAACATCAAAACTTTTTCACACCAAATCTTCATTCTTTGATTTTAAACGCGTGCATCTAAACCAACCTTTAATTTACCCTTACATATAAAGCCACCAGGGTATTCCTTAAATTAAGCGCTTTAAATTGATCTTATCAACTTGTCATTCGGTTAGGTGGTTCTTTAGTTATTAATTATCTTAGAATCTCACTTGTTTTCCCATTGAATTAAGATTAGCTAATGAGAGAGCCTCTTTCTCCTCTATTCCGGCCTTCACGGCCAAACCTCACTTCCCTTAAGGGAGGAGTTCTCTCTCTTCACTCGACTGGCATAACCAAATCACACTTCCGCCAAGAGAGAGCCCCTTTCTCCTCCATTTCGGCCGTCACGGCCGCGAAACCGCCCAAAAATATCAATTTCAGGGGGGATTGCGGCTGTGCCAAGGATCTCAACGAAAGGACCACCAATCAAGGATTGCTGTTTCATGAGGCTCTGTATCCGAGCATCAGAACCTGGTAAGTGGATCCAATTGACCAAGCAAAGCTCTGTATCACTGCCTGTGCTTAAATACCCTAGCTACTTTGCAAGCCCAACTGGACTCTACCTTTATATATCCTCTCCTCTCCCCGGCTTTTCTTTTTTCTCCTGAATCAAACGCGCTTTTTGACGTGTTAGTATCGTGGGTTGAATATCTACCCATTTCCTATTAAAGAGCCCTCTCTTTCTTGATATATCTCTTACTTTTTACTAAGTCTTGTCAATTACTCTTCATTCAGTACTTATTTAACCTCTTTAACATGCCTCTTCAGACTCTAGAATGCCTCGTTTGCCACGAGTTTTAACCCAGAAGTTCTGGCTACTTTCCTCGCGAACTAAATGGAGCTCTACAAAATGTATGCTTTAATTGTTGGAACTTAGAAGCATTTCACAACCTCCCTGATATCCCCCGGTCTGAATTCGAGGTTCATATTCATCGTCGTCCTGCGTCCCCAATGGAATAGTCCTTGACTCGGAAATAAAAACATAGCATGTGAAAAACGGACCCGTGCCGTCTCAGTCCCTCTGACAGTGCTCCTTGATGTGGCCATTCTTTACTAATAGTAAAAAGGAGGTGAATCCCAATTCCCGTGCGTACAAAAATGTTCGTTTAAAGAGCGCCTTGTGCATATCATCCCCGGCGCTTGCTGAGCCTGCTTCGTTCTGCCGCATTCTCGATATGTCGCATTCTCGATATGTCGTTTCTCCAACAGCTATACCAAGAGCCCTGCCGCCACATTATTCGTCGTATCTCTGACATCTCATTTTCAAGTTGTCTCTCCCTGAATAGTAGCACAAGTTGCGCAGGAAGACAAAAGGCTTGATTCCATTCTTTCGCATCAAGGAGGCCTATCTAGGCTCCTTTATAGAGGGCCAAAGCATCTTCTGGAGCTCGCGGTATCAAATTACTGATGATCTCAACCGCCATGTCCGCTGTACACTCCCCCCGCCTGACTTCCTCTGAGAACACGGTAAGAAGTGCTAGGCGTCTGATATGCTTCTGGCCCTGCGCATCCTTGTCTCAAAGATGTTGTATTAATATTTCGATGAAAGAATGAAGTTGAAGAGAGTTTTTCGGTCTGAAATCCCCCCTAGTATAATAAGAACAATCTCACAAATATTTGATATAGCCATGTAAGAAGGTAGATGTTGCTTGAGTGGTGAGAGATTTCATCTGCTGAAAGTCTGAGGCTTTAGGTGTAGGGGAAGTATTGTGTTGCCACCTACGACAAGAATGTCTCTACACCAAAGAATACTTTCAGTCAGACTAGGGCAGCTGGGGGCGCGGGGGCGCAGAGACATGAGGCACGAACAAGGGGCAGAGACGGGGGGCAGAGACATGGGGCAGAGACATCGCATTCGCTAGTGGTTGCGTAAGATCCTTGGGTTGCTGGTGCTTTACCAGTTGTCTTAACGTGACGTTAGCGCTAGAGGTAAATTTGACGACCCAACACAACAGAACTCAAGAGTGATTGGATGGGAGTTGCTAACATTGAAGACTTAGCTTTCAAAGCTCTGAACTTCTTCACATTCTGAGATTTGTCCTAGCCACTGAAAGTAACCCTAGTCCAAAAGGTAGGGTTTTTCAGTGGCTTGCAGACTGTTGTGGAGAATGCACTGTCGTCACGCGAAGGAGTGGATGTTTTATGAAGGGATGATTGGGTCTTATATGGTGAAATTTGAAGATTCTACTAATTACATAACAATCACAACTGCATCAACCCTGAAAGCAGTCACAAGTATCCCTCTCCATACTTCTGTGCTTTCCTCCCTTGATATTTCTGGAGGCTGACGCCAAATATAAAGCCTCCGCCAACTCTCTTTCTAAGAAAGTCCTTACACAAGCTCGAAACTTATCAGAATCCTTAGAAGCTATGCAAATTGACGAAATTTCTGAAATGCAAAAGGGGGAGCAACCAGTTTTAATCAAGAGAGGATGGAGGTTCTATGGAACATTTGGGACCCTTGTACTCCTCAATCTTATATGTGCTATTGACGCCACTATTCTCTCAGTAGCATTACCTGTAAGAGGCTACCTAGACAACCGTCCTACTATACTGACTATACTTCAAGATAATAGCTACAGATCTAAAAGGCACCACTGCTATTCAGGCTTTCTGGGTTGGGACTTCATTCCTCTTATAAGCACGAGGCGGCCTCTTACTTCAGAAGTATAGCACTTACACAACCACAGATGCTCGACAGTCTTTCAACCTTTATGGGCATCCTTCTCACACATTAGCGGGCGAAAGCCAGTCCTCCTAGCAGCCTTGTTGCTTTTTACAGTGGGCACAATCATCGCATTAGTTGCTGACAATGTAGCCCTATTACTCGTGGGAAGATGTGTGTAAGGTATCGGTGGCGGGGGTCTCGTCGCTCTCACCTATGTTGTTATCACTGATATGGTTACTCTACGAGAGCGAGGTAAATACATGTCTGTAATATCACTCCAGTGGGCTATTAGATCCGTGGTTAGTCCTGTCATTAGTGGAGCTTTCGCGGAGAAAGCCACTTGGCGATGGATTTTCTGGCTCAACATTCCATTCTGTGTTTTTGCTGCCGTAGGGATCCCCTTCTGTCTTAGGCTACATATCAAGGGAGGATCGATCTGGACGAAACTTCGCGCCTTCGACTGGTTCGGATCCTTCCTCTTCGTGGCTACGACGACAAGTTGTCTCATTCCAGTAACATGGGTCAGTCTACCAACATATTCCATACAAAGTATCATTTTGACATCTGTAGGGCGGTGTAATGTACAACTGGTCCTCGTGGCGAACTCTCGTCCCATTAATCCTTGGCCTCTTCGGCCTTATTGGCTTCACTTTATACTCCTTCTACATATCCACCGAGCCACTCATACGCCGCACCCTCTTCAATACTCCCACCGCAATCGTCGCCTACATCGGTACGCTAGTCCAAGGCCTAATCGTCTGGTCGCTCCTCTATTACATGCCCCTCTACTTCGAGGTCGCGAAGAACTACTCAGCCATCACCTCCGCTATTGCCATCTTCCCCTTTACCTTCACCGTCGCCCCCGCCGCCGTTATAGTTGGCCTTGTCATCACCAAGACCGGTCGTTACAGGCCCTCACTCTGGATTGGATGGCTCCTCACAACCCTTGGCGTGGGCCTCCTCATCTATCTCCAACAGTCGACTAATATACCCTCCTGGATCTCCCTCTCCCTCGTTGCTGGAACCGGCCTTGGCATGCTTTTCAGTGCGCAAGGCTTTGCTGCGCAAGCCTCAGCCTCCAATGCCGACCTCCCTTTCGCTGGCGCCATGTATAGTTTCTTCCGGGCATTTGGGCAAACTCTCGGTGTCGCTATCTCTGGAGTCATATTCCAGAACACCTTTAAGAAGAGAGTCCTTGCTACCGCATATTCGGCCTTTGCAGATGAGTGGTCTCGAGAAGCGAGTTCATTCGTACAGGTGGTGAAAGCGTGGAGTGATATCGGGGAGGAAGGGGTGATGAAAGAGGTAGTGGTTAGGGCCTATGTTAAGAGCCTGCGGATGGTGTGGTGTGTTATGTGCGTGTTGGCAGGAGGAGCGTCTATTGCAAGTTTGGTGTGGACAAGAGAGATTAGCTTAGAGAGGGAGTTGGAGACGGAGCAAGGATTTAGGTACGACATGAACGAATACAGATGAAGAGGTTGTAACAAAATAAGTTAAGTTAGTAGTTCATGTTAAGAATTCATAGTCTTGGGGCCGTTGTAGCTGTCTAGTAGGTGTCACATGTGATCTGGGATCCAACTAGTTTTCCGTTACAGAGACGGACGTTATGTTCTAACTAAATTTATGCGCTTTGCAAATGTTTCTCCGAGGAGAGATCGTGCCCTACAATAAGACGGCGAATAACCGGTTATAAGTTATAGTAGTTTGTAGTATATGGGTTTCTCGCATAGGTTATATCGGCTAATATGTTCAAGTTTGAAATTAGTGTACTAAACTAGCAAGATCTAAAAGATTTCTTTACGTTTCCGACTTAAAATGAAATCAAAGCACTTGTATCATCAAAAAAAAATCCACCTCCTTCCAATGAGATGATAGCCAGCCTGTGAATATCCTCAATCATATCCATCAAGACAAGGTCAAGAGTACAGGTCCCGCAAGAGTCGCGAGGGCAAGGTCATCAGTATTATCCGGCTGTTGTGTCGTTACCAACTTATCGGCCAGAAAACCCACGTCGTCGACCACTCAAGTTCCAATTCGAAGGTTGGTTAGAAGAGGATTCAAGCTCGAAAGTGAAGGAGTACTTTAGCTATGATACTAATGACTTTCGGGATGGCGCCTATATTATGAGAGCCTATTAAGTTAGTTCGATATTGAAGCTAGGTCGGGTACTTGATAGCACTTCATGCAAAGTATCTTCAGAGGATGCTGACTCTCAGCCGAGAGATGCTTTCGAATGGCTAGCAAATGCGATGCTCAGATGTTGCACCTCATCGGGTTCGCGCCCGACACGGAATTAGATAATTTCATGAACTTTATAGAAATTAAATTGGATTATATAAATGAGAATGATAGATGTCCTACCTCCTGCTACCTCATGCTAAAATCATCTACAAGTGGCGCGCGCGCCCTAAACCTTCCCTAAATCGTCGTCAGGTGTTCGTCGGCTTTCTTAGGGTTAGCGATCTGATGCTTGTCACGCCCAATTAAGACGCCCATACAGCCATTGGCATCGTGGTGTTTGCAGCGAGGTAGCTGCCAATACGGCCAAGAGGCTTATATTAACGCTAAAATTATTATAACTGGCTACGTTTTTAAAGCAAGGCGATAATAGGGTGCTAAGGCCGCCTTTCTTTAACATTACGTTTTATAAACGCCACACATGTATAAAACATTGATCTCCCGGTCTCCTTATCTTACATTCCTCCCTTCCTGTCCTCTTTACATACTAGCATCCTTTGGATTCACTAACTTTTAGCTGCTGAGCAGTTGCGATGTAAATTACATTATGCTACTATTTACCTAACTTCGACTTGAGGCTTCTTTTTTCTGAGGCCACCTTGACCCCCATACCACCTCCCTGGCACCGGCTTCCCCACACTTGTAACTGGTGAACTCTCGTGAGATCCTGGAGCGAGAGGCTGTTCTGCAAACCCAAGATGTCCGTCCACCGAGCCCGTCGCCTCTAGAAGCACACCAAACTTGAGTTTCTCACCTCCCGCTTTATCCAATATCTCGTCCAAAGAAGCCAAACACGCCCCCTTGATCGCAGGGCCATTTGGGCCCGCCACTGTAAGAGAATGAACCAAGCTGTCTCTTGTGAGACGTCCGCAAGCTCCGCTATTGCAAAGAGATAGATAGACCAAACATCCGAGACCGATGACAAGGAGGACGGCAACTGTAACGATGATTCGCGGCTTGTCGATTTTGTAGACAATTACGTTACGCTCATCCAAGACGGACATTGTGACGTTTAGTGCTTCTTGTTCTGGAGTACCGAATTTTGCGAGCAAAGGCGTGACCCAGAGCACTCGCTGCATATGTGACAAGAGATCTGACGGCATGACAAGCGTTTTATCTGTATCCGCGACCAGAGTTCCCATCACAAACAGAGATTGACCAGGGTTAAGTCTGTCACGTATATCGAGCACTGCTTTCCCGACAAATACTTCTAAAAAAGAGCCGAATAGAGATATCACTCCACCAGCTGGTCCGTAGAATGAACCTGCCTTTTCGAGGTCGCTATCGACATTGATAAACTGATCTCTCATGCAGGCAAGGTCGCCCATGCTTCCAGTACCGGCCGTAATATGAGCGGCACAGCTCCCAATCGCAGTTTGAACCATGCATAGATGCCTAAGGTAGTGTGTATTATTGAAGATGACGGCTTGTACTTCTACCTTTGATTTGGCAGCCAGCGAAATTTCAACTCCGTTATCCAGGACCGAGGTATTGGATACATCTCGGAATTGGGTCAAATCAAACCTCGGATCATCCGAAACGTGTTCCGCATCTGGATATCGGTAGGTGAAATTGTATAGGTCCCAGCCATTTAGATTGGATTTGTTTCCAGGGACAGCTTCAATGTTACAGCTAACGTCGAGGTAGTTGACAGGGCCAAAATTTGCAATACCAGTAACATTAGCATCTGTGTAACGAAGTCCGCTTTTCTCTCCCATCAGAGCTGCGACTGCTGACCTCCTCGATATTGTCGTTGGACCCGCTGCATTCATTGCTGCTGAGTCGCTTTGGGCAAGCGATCCGTTAAACTGAGGGTGGTATATCGGTAAACCCAGAGGAACGATCTGCCTCTCTTGCCTGACAGTAATGGCGGACTGCAGGACAGGCTGGACAGCAGAGGTGACGGCAAGTCCCAGGAAACCAATTATCCAGCCAGCCCTGAACAACGGATAGGCTAACATGCCGACCGCCAAACGCGAAGCCAAGTGCAGCGACTCAACCCTCTTTAACGAGATGCCTCCCTCCCCTCCTGTCTCAACGCGCGACTCCTCATTAGCCTTGGCCGGCGCGGAAACATTCTGCCACAAGTTTTGATAAAGCGTAATCCCGAGTAAAGCAGCGACCGAACCTCGAAGTACGACTGCTCCCAAAGCAATAAAAGTCGGAGCGTATTCATACCACTTGTTGCTACTCGTGGGCTTTCCATCTGCGGAGAAGGCGATTGCGAGAACAAAGCAGATTCCGATAAAGAGAGCAAACGTTGCAACCCAAGTCGCTTGTAGAATTTGCTTGAAAGGAATTCGCCCGTTTGTAGGAAACAGTGTGAATAGGGCTGTGGGTGTTTGGCGGACGCGGTTTCTTTGAGCCATGGCGGGTAGTAGAATTTTAGTCAACAAAACCCACTGATGGTTTGGAAAGGAACAGTGCTATCTTAAGGGAGTGGACAATCCATTTTCGGGTTTTCAGCCGCAGCTGAGGTGAAACTGTTGAACTAGCTAGCCTGCTTGGCATCCCCTCCTGGCTTGTTACAATATTTAAGGCACCAAATATTCTTTCACATTTCTTTTTCTTTCCCGTCTATATTAACAATTGAAACTAGAATTATATTTCTATGCCGTTACTAAAACGTTTCTGATATGTTCCCAATGCGGAAGGCTCACCACACGGTGCTACCACTAGTCAGTTCGTCCTATTATTAGGTATTGCTTACCTACGGAACTCACCAATCGTTTATTCGTATCACCATTCGATTACATTCCTTAATTGTTTAGGTAATTGATTAATAATCGTCCCTCCCACCCACCATGTAAGGGCGGGGTAATCGATCGATCGCTGGCTGTAGGGCGGCTGGGATTCAGGAATAGAATAGAATAGCTTGGGAAGCCTTTCCCTCTGTTTTCAGGACCGACCCACTCAACCTGTAATCATCTAGTCCTTTTATGGTCCCCCATTCATTAATATATCGCTTTTGCACCCATATACAGTATTATCCTCATTTCAATAGAAACTCGATAAGCCGCCCCTAACTTCAAACCTGTGAAGGTTTCCTCAGTCAGCTTATCTTTTCACTGCAAACAACACCACGTGCCAAAGAAAAAGCAAAACTTGGGTTGGGCTTGCTGATGGCTGATAGGCTTCGGTTTACACAATAGACAGTGCTACAGTAGTGCAACGAGGCTTGCACTGCCGAACAGCTTCACTGCGCAGCTAAAATTTCCTGTGATGTGTGCACTTGCGAGATGCACTGCCTCGTTTGAACAAGCCCAAGTTGCTGGAAATTTCATCTTCCATTTCCACTCCCATCACGTCCTCTATTCATCAGTACACATTGGCGACATGGCCTCCTGTCCGTAAGCACCCTCGTATCGTATTCCACGCACCAACTATGCTAAGTAGTGCGCAAAATTAGGCCAAAGAAGGATTTATGGACAGAAGCAGTCGACGCTATGAACTCTAAGTATCATCTCACAATCGATCCAGCGCACCTGGATAGGTTGACAGTCTTGAAAGAAATCGAGACCGATGCAGGGAAAAGCAAAGAATTCCGCGAGGGTCGATTGTTCAAATTTACCAATCACAAGGGCAAAGAGGTCCTGCTCGGTGACGTGGTTGATGGGATCGTTACTTGGGTTAGCAAGTCTGTTACAATAGGCGATACTATTGTGCAATATGATCCTGTTCACGCAGCTCTACTCTGGGCTGCTGTGCGTCTGTTCTCCAGGTATCCATATCCATTTTAGTCGTTTTTGGATGCTCAGATGCTAATCATCTTCAGATTTCCATAAATAACCGGCAAACTCTCACCGCTATGGCTGATGGAGGGAGCTCTTGGCCCGTCTGATAACTCGTTACACTATTATCGAGAATTTCTATTTGCAAATACCTTCCGAATCTATTGCGGAACTTACAAAAGACTTGGTCTCACTGTACACTGCTATCTTGGAGTATTTTGGCGAAGCTAAGAAGTATTATGGTAAAGGAACAGCTAGTATGCCAAGAGTTGTACAATTCACGTCCGAAGAAATTACTGAGAGACTTTAGGGAGAATCTTGAGTAGTGCCGTACAGACTAAGGTGCATGGTGTTGAGCCATATATAGCTAAGGTAACGCAAGCACAAGCAAAGATGGATGCATGGCTGGCCCTTATTGACGCGTCTGGTATGTTTGACATTGAAGACATATACAAAAACGTCCCTCCCTTGCTGAAAAATTATATATAGTGTTAGATAAAGTATCGAGGAGTACGGAGAATGGGGTTTCGGAGATCAGGCTGCTTAGCACTAGTAGTCAATACATGGGGACCTGCGATGAAGATTTACGTTTACTCGCTTTTCGATAAGGTCAGAAGGAACTCAAACCACTTCTGAATAACCTTGACTTGCCGATTGCTCAGATGCAGAATCAAATTTCCAATTTCTTGAAAGGTTAGTCCATGAACCCTCTAGACTTGTACATGTGAGAATCTGAACATCTCTTTTAGAAAATGAGCTCTCCAAAAATTTCGATTGGTTGTCGGATGGTCAATATCAAGCTGAGCATAAACACCGCGTACAAGCTCAACTGGCAGGCACTGGTGACTGGGGTTTCAAGGGAACAAAGTTTCTGGAATGGAGGGATTACCAAGAGTCCAGCATTTTCTGGCTTCACGGACGGGGCAACTTGCCCATCAAACTTACAATTGTCGCTCTAATTCTTTATAGCTGGCGCAGGGAAAAATTTTCTACTGTAAAAGCATCCATTCTTTTGTGTCATGTTGGCACGTTAACACATTTAGGTCTTCCGTCATCGAGTACTTACGCAATACTGGACCTTCCAGTCCTCACTTTCAGTCTATTTCGTATTTCTACTGCACCCAAGCAGCAGCTTACCGTGACCGAGCAGATCCTGCAAACATCTTAAGAAACATTCTGAAGCAGCTTTCTTGGGGTGTCCAGTGCGCAATGAACGACCAGATCGTCCATAAATACTGGGAAAAGAAGGAAGGAAAGGGGAAGGAACCACAAAAGCTTACTCTGGAAGAATCGACAGACCTCATCATTTCTCTTCTGGAACACCACCCCGCAACTATCGTCGTCGACGCTCTGGATGAATGTGATTCGTCAAAAAGACAAGATCTCCTCTTGGCGCTGCAAACTATCATGAAGAAGTCGACGAGCGCAGTCAAGATCTTTTTGGGCAGCAGAGATGACTATGGCATTGCATCTCAGTTGACCCAATGGTCAAATGTATCCATCGAACCAAGCGACAACAAAACAGATATTGAGAACTTCGTGATCTTTCAAGTTGACAAGGCGATTGAAGAGAAAAGACTTCTCTGCGGCAACGTCTCCAAATCTTGAAGACTCATATTACTGAGATGCTGATTGAGAAAGCTGATGGCATGTAAGTTTTCTTATGCATAAATCAACAACCTGTCACTAATATGCCTATTCGTAGGTTCCGACTAGTCAGTCTACATATCCAGGCTCTGTGTGACCCAGGTCTGGTCAGGACTGATGCTCAAGTCATGTGTGCGCTCCGTGCACTACCAACAGCATTGAATGAGGCATATGACATTGTCTTGGGACAAATTTCAGCACTTCAATACTCCGGACCGGACCTTGCATCAAAAGCTTTGATCTGGCTTTTGTCCGCTGTGCAACCTCTCAAGACAGCCGATTTCATTGCGGCCATTGTATGGGAACCTCCAGAGTATTGCCCTCCCCTGTCTCAAGTAGACATACTGAGGAATTACTGTAATCTGGTGGTGCGTGACAAAGAACAAGACGTTCGATTTGCGCATTTATCTGCGCAAGACTATCTCGAAGGCAGAGATGAATTTACGTCATTCAAAAACCACTCTTACTCTCTGGACAGGTGCCTCGATACAATCCAGTCTTCGCCACCTTCTGCATAGAATTGGCCCCTCACCCAAGCTTAAACCGCAAAGTTGTACAATATGCGTCTTTGTACTGGCCTTTTCACTACCAATACATTTCAAAAAGAATACTTGACCAAGATCTTCAAACAAGCTCACCCAGTTTCTATTTCACGGTGCTGAGCATTCTGACGGATTTGGGTTCCCTGCCGGGTCACCACTGCTTCTAACTTGGTTAAAAAATACAAAACCACATATGTGACACAAGAGATGCGAGACAGGTTCAAGAAAATCGGCAGTTCACCTGCAACACCACTATTTCTCGCTTGCTGCTTCGGATTCACGTCTGTCCTTCATCATTTGCATACGATGAAGAACATTGATTGGGATCAAGAAAACCAATGTGGCAATACCAGCAGCCGGCTTGCACATTGCAGCAAGATTTAGAAACAAGTCTTGTGTAGAGATACTGCTACAGTGGGGTGCAGAAATTGATCACAGGACTGGGGAGGATGAATGGTGTTTGCCCTGGACTGTCGAGAGTATCCCATCTGACGATCGCTCACCAATAAGACGATCTCACCTGACATCACATCAAAGATACGCCCCGGATAACCTTATACAGCCTGATTACCACAAAGACGAAATAGAGATTATCGCCGGCTGGACACCGCTGCATAAAGCAGCTTACTACGGAAAAGTCGACGTTTTTGAACTCCTCCTTAAAAAGGGCGCTGATATCAAGATTATGGATAATCGCGGAGCAACGGCACTCTACTGGGCAAGCACCATCGGCAACGAAAAAGTTGTAGAATCGCTAGTAGAAAAGTCCAACGTGAATAGCCCAGAGTATATTGATTTGTGGAGCCCGCTACATAGGGCTGCTTACCGAGGACATCTTGGGATTGTCAAGTTGCTTCTGAGTAATGGGGCGGGCTTTTATGCCGAGACTCACGATTATTGAATGGCTGCAGGGTATGTAGCACGCCAGAAGGGTCATTGGGATGTTGCAGAGTTATTGCAAGCTTTTAGTACCGATCCTGTTATTGCTGCAAGCTGCAATTGTTTCATTGTTTTCGACGGGGATAGGACATTTGTAATGTTTAAGCGCGGACTTCCCGCGTCTTTGGTTCTCCGTTATTCAGAGGAAAATCCGCGTGTTCTACATAAACCGATTTTCCAAATTTCTGAGGTAGCACCAGTAGCTACTTGTAGGACGAGGCATTCAGAGACAATAACACACTGCCTTCACTGCTATGGGTTTATACTATTTGCATATAAGTCGATTAATATTAAATAAAACACCTCGAAAACTTGAGTTTTTGACCTCTGTTTTCTGAGAGGTTTCGTTTTACGCGAATCGGATTATTTATTTTATTGACTATCTTCCGCATTCGCGTCGCCCTGCTTAATATGTCTCGATCTACATGTCCGTACTTCAAAATGGACAAATCTTACCTTTGGCAGGCCCGTAACGCTCATAGTACTTCAACCGACATAGTCGCAATTGTAGTATTTCGAATCTTTTAGTTAGGGTTTAGTATTGGCCATTGCGTTAGACGTTATGTTGCGTATTGCGTTGTGCGCTGCCGACGGGTTTGAGTCCAAGCGCTTTCCGTGCTGTAGACGTGGTCTGGCCCCATGCCTGACAAAATCCGACACCGCCCCGCCCCCAAAGTGTGTGTCCGGCGCGAATACAGCGACTGGCGGCTTTTAGGTGTTTTTCATCCCAAGTCTAAGTTTTATTTGCTTGCGACATACAGTCTACCCCCCAGAGAAGCTATTAAAGAACGATACTAACGTCCCATAATCATTGCTATGTCCACCCTAGCTTTCCGCCTCCGTGAGCCAGCTTACGCCCCCTTGAATACAGACGAGGGGGAGATTCGTCTGCTGATCGTGGAACCAGCAAGAAGCCGCGATTATGCGATTATATGTCGCCTCAAAGTGAGTCTCGCGTGAGCATGCACTTTGTTAGATGCGATATTAATGGCTGTTAACATGAATTCACAAGATCTGCTCGCTGCTTTTGGCTAGGGCAAAGTTCATGGATGATTACGCGGCTCTTTCCTATACCTGGGGTACTATCCCAGCTGCACCTTCTATCATTATAGACGGTGTTTCTGTTCCAGTCACGCCAAATCTGTTTGCCGCAATCAAACATCTGCGGAGTAAAGAATCTCCTCTGATTTTGTGGATAGATGCACTTTGTATCAATCAGAGAGATGTGGCTGAGCGTAATTCCCAAGTCACCGTTATGCGTGCGATCTATGGACGAGCCTCAATGGTTCACGTCTGGTTGGGAGATAAGTTCGATGGCAGCACAACTGCAGCAAGTATCATAAAGATTCTTGGAGGTAATCGTGACATACACTTCAAGCGGCCACTAGAGGCTGGCCCAAATGCACACGGAAAGTGGATAGAAACAGAAGAGTACTGGGAACACATCGTTCAAATTTTCACGTTGCCATGGTAAGATTCATCTCTGTACTTTTCTCCAACTCTCAAACTAATTAAGATGGCGCTGACTTAGAGTACAGGTGGACAAGAGCTTGGACTGTTCAAGAGTATGTCCACGGACGCTATAAAGGACGTGTACTATTCCATCTCGGCCCGTTTTCTTTCGAAACAGAACTGCTTAACGAATTCTTGAGAAACTGTGCTCACCACAATAATTCCTGCTGTGGCGACTCCATCCATGAAACCAACCGCTATCGGTCGATACTTCTCGATAAGTGCTGGCCCAGCTTCCAGCTACTAGATCGGACTCCAGCCAGTGGTGATATTCTCCTTCAACTCGCGAGATTTCGCACTCGAGACGCAACAAATCCGCGAGATAAGCTTTATGGCATGCTTGGGTTATCAAATGATGGATTCTTCTGGCAAGGGGGCGCGCAGATTGACTTTATTGATTACGATAAGTCGATTGAAACGGCGTATGAGAAATTTGCGACCCACGTCTCTGTTGGATCAAGGAATCTAGATATTCTCAGCCATCTATATGGAGAGCGAAAGCTCAGGCTTCCTTCTTGGGTGCCGGACTGGACGGCGACAATTTCCAACCATCCAGAGAGGTATGTTAACAGACTCAACAATCTTCACAGGTACAACGCTTCCACGGGGCTCGAACCTGACGGCATCGTTTTGATGGGTGCGGGGCGATATTACGCTAAAGGGTTTCTTTTCGACGTTATTGATGAAGTACTCCCACCGCTTCTCAACACCCAGAGCTATGCAGATATCCGGGCAGCCGTAGGCCTCTACCCACCAGACATGAAAATCAGCACACGATACCCTCCTACAGAGCAAACTATGGAAACGGCTCTCTATCACACACTCGCAGGAGGCATCGAATTCGACATCGATGAGGAACACCATTTTTTCCCACGTCGCCTGCCGCCTTTCTCTGAGACAAGTCTCTCCAAATATGGCAAGTGGATCATGTATTTTGCCTCTAGTCCTCCAGATGATCTTGCCTTTTGGAATCGTGATGTCGAATGCGTCTGGTCTGCTATCAGTTCCAATGTCTACGATCGGGCATTCATCAAAACGCGGAGTGGATGCATTGGGTTCGCGCCATTAGATAGCAAGAAAGGTGATTCCATCGCTATTCTTGCGGGTGGCTCTGTGCCATATATCTTGGTCCCTAAAAAAGACTCTGATAGCGATGCCTTTGGAGATGGGTCTGGGACTGCATCGAAAAATGAATTTACTATCCGTGGAGACTGCTATATTCATGGGATCATGGATGGAGAGGTTGGAAACATGCTTGAAGAGGCTAAGGCACCACTACAGATGATAGTTCTTGTTTAACAAGAGGTCTTATATTTCAGCGGTAGTCAGACACAATTTTGTTTGTTTTTGTACCCAGGTCGGTTAGAAGGCCCGCCGCTTCTACTGAGGCGCTGATCACCCCCGAATCATCTTCAGCTCACCCAGCTCTCCTGAGCGGCCTGACTAAGTTGAGCACTCCCTGAGTAACCCCTGAGTATTGCCCACTACTTGCTTATGCACTTGATGTTTGGGTAGATTGCATATATTCTAGAGCTTCTCTCATGTCTTAAACTCAAAATTTCGAATTCACCTCATTCATGTTTTTTTTCCAACTCTCCAAAAACTCGGCTTCATTAATCACACCCTGGGTTGGAATTGACCGAAAAGGATCTTCGGCTCGAGTTCCTCTATTCGTAACGACCAAATACCTCTTCAGCTAGATCAACACGAACTCCTGCATCCCTACTTCTTTCCTCTTGAAACCCTTCGCAATATCTGCTCCGGCGCTAGTTGGCTGTATATCAGGATACGTGCCCAAGCTGAGCACCAGGTCGGTTGACTGCAGCATACTAATAGTCCTGCCAAAATTCCCAGTACCCATCCTCCGATAAATCCTTTCGCCTTCTCTTACAAACCCATTCGGGCCGCCATAACGTCGTCCTTCAACTTCCATAAGGACAAGACACTTGCCAGATATAGACTGATCGAAGCTCACGTACATCGGCATCCAGACTAAGCTGCGCGCTCGTCCTGTTCTGACGATATCGAATCCTTCTACTGTGTCTGAGCAGAACCAAAATTCCTCTCCCGTCGCATCATCAGCAAGACTGTTGCTTCTACCACTCCTCTTTCCAGAACGGACTGGGTACAAAATCCCGCGAAGTCGGACCCACCCCGCCCTGATGGACCCAAATTTGTAGTCTGTGGCGAGTTCGACATCTGCTCCTAAAACATTTGCAAGTGCGATTTCATACGAGGGATTTGCGAGAAAGGATCGCGGCTGCACCGGAGCCTCGACAGAAGCCCAACTCCAACTCGGCGCCGAGTATTCCTCCTCGCCAGACCATTTACGCGGGGGTGTAGTCGACCCTACGATGGTGATCCAGGCCAATTGCGAAAGGAGGTTGAGATCCCAGAAGCCTGCGAGGTAGCGTATATTTGCCGTCTGCATAATCTGCGTGCTTGCCAGCTGTCTGGCTACCGAGGATATTGCGATGAGTTTGTCCGAGTGCTTGGTGATTTTACATTCCGTATAGTTCGTGACTGTTGATTTCCAGCAGTAATCGAATGTTTCGATCAAGCTTCGTGCCTGCGCCTCGGTTGCACCGCCTTGGTTCATGGCGTACATTGTGTCAGAGATCCTGTGCAAAGTTCTTCGTAAGCCTTCGGGGCTTAATCCTCCCCATCCGGGTCGCTCGCACAAACTATGCTCGTCACACGTCCCTAAGCGGGGGAATCAGTCATTACCCAACTTGTATGTTACGGGGGGGGGGGGGGGGGATGGGGTATCCGGGAATAGCAAAAACACACTCCTAATACTTACAGTATACTGCAGCATTTGCGAATGCGAGAGTACGTGGTGCGAGACTACGCTCTTGATAGACCCAGGCACGAGTGAAAAGTGGAGTGTTCGAGGCAGTACTACCCTGGATGTCTTTCTGAAAGTCCCAAAGTAGACGTACCTGGCCCTTCAACAAGATGCATTGTTTCCTCTGTTGGTTCCACTCAACCTCATTTCGGGCCAGTATGCGTGCAAGGGAGCACCGGAATCCGAACACAATTCGAGTGTCACGGGAGAAGATAAAACCGTTGTAATCAGATGTCGACGCGAGAGCGGCGATGTTGATGAAAGCAAATCTGTATATGTCTCCCATGACCGCACTTTGCGTCTCCCAGTCCTCCTTGCTGTCTTGCATGATGCAGAGACTGTCGATCCAGATGGATTCGAGGTCGAGCCAAGCGCAAATGGTGATTGCATGGCGGAATGCCAATGGGAGATCATTGACTGGGAGAGTATCTGTCCACTTAGGGAGAGTGTCTTTTGTGAGAACACTGCCTGCTCGACCGCCTAACGGTGCCGAAGGATCTGGTGGAGGTCCCCAGCAATGAGAAAAGGACAGGAAGGAAAGCTGTCCCGAGATAGGGGTAGGAAAGTGAGCAGGATTGGATTTCAGCACAAGTCGAGCAGTAAGTGCTCCACTTACCTTACGCCTGACTTGTATAAGACGGTCCGGAAACCATGGATCTGGTTGACCTCCTCCTTCATCATCGAATATCTTGCCACATTTGGTGTGACTTTCGACACATGTCTTTGCCCAACTTTTCACGAAAGAGAGAGTCCCCGTACTAAGTGTTGAAGAAAATTCGAGAAGTCCCTTCCCAAAATCGGGAGCTTTTTCGCCGTCCAATCCGCCATATAGAGGTATATCGATGTCGGGATCATGTGCCTGTCCTGGTTTTGGTGGGAAAAGATTTCGATCAGGGTGCACCGTGAAACCGCCTGCCTTGAGATCAGATCTTGATTTCGATCATGTAACGTCGATACAAACCAATTCCCCATCCATATCCCCCTTTATGTGTGACAGAAAATTTCACATGCAAACGATCCTGATTGGCCTCATAGTTCGGGACGGACACTTCCCACGTCAGACTCCAGTCCGTAGAAGGCGAGTTCCGCCAAGCATCCTCGAAAGAGACGTGGGCCTGCATCGCTTTGAACAATATAAACACCTTGATACAAATCAAGCATTCAGTTGTATTCTTTCGAGCGACGGAGTGGTCCATCTGAACGGCATGGGACAGATCTCGAATCGCCGAGGAGTGGGTGATCACAAGTGGCTGGTAGTCGTTACCATCACCGAATAGATATACGAAGTGTGATAGAAGAGTTAGACATCTTGTACACATCGACCCGGTGCCTTGAGGCGGCGGCGGGAATGCGATGGTTGGGTACAGCAGAACAGCGGCTTTAGCAGCTGTTTGCTTTTCCGAATCCTTAACATCGAGCTTCACAAGTGCTTTGTCGAGAAGACGAGATAACATGGTCCATGAGCTGTTAGACGACAAGTACTTTATCAAGTGCTACAGATCGACACCTGAAAGTAGCACAAGAAATGTCGATATGTAGTTCAGCCCCACTTCGAAGTATCGGATGATAATGATAAATAAACACCAGTCGGTGGTACGGTAACTATCAGAAGAGTGCTTTTGGCTCTTAGGGAAGTACAGCGGTGGAGGATGCAATTCCAAGCCAGATCGCTGGAATGTTGAATCCTCCAACAGAAGCTGAAAGCTGTCAGTCACGTGGCATACAGCCTTCCAAAGTTCGGCTGAAAGTCAAGCCGAAGCCGAGTTTGTAAGCGACCGCGTACAGGAGCAGAGGAGCAAGTACAGGAGATCGCAAGAGGAGTGAAAGCCGGACTGAAAAGACGGAAGTTTGAACATAACACAGCACATTTGGAACTCAAGGATTGTATAAATTATTGCATTACTCTATTCCTAGTTTTTTGAATTGAATGCCGCACCATGCAAATGCAAATGTCCTTAGCGTGAGAGAGACGGACAACGAAAAGGAAACACCACCCAACGCCGCCCAACGCCAGGTATTTCCATGCATTTATGACCGAAAGAGAAGAAAAAAAGGCAAGATAGAAAGGAACCAAGCAAACAAGAAAAATGGAGGCGCGACTAATCCAACACCATGTCCTCCTCACCCACCCAAATGCCTTCATCCGCAGGCCCATGAATACCACCCAGAATACCAAATTATCCACCTAATCCCCATCTAGTTGCCTTCAACCGCAGGCTCATGAATACCGCCCAAAACACCAAACTGTCCACCAATACCACCGCAAACAATCTTCTTTCCCCGAACAGCAGTGTTGTCAACCCATGTGGCCTCTGTGACATCAGTCGCAGTTCCCTGGCCAGTCTGGTAGTTGCTGCTGAATCCCCAAGTGTAAGCCTTGCCCTCCTTGTCAATGGCCAAGCAGGTATCAGGACCAGTAGCAACGTAGACACCCTCAATGTCAGGGACGACGTTTGGCTTGACCAAGAATCTGGGCTTGCCATGCTCATCCAAGTACAAGTGTTCCTTGGGCATATCTTCAATTTCCACACCACCTTGGTCACCATCGATACGTCCCCAGACCAAAACTTGACCAGTGGTAGTGCAAGCCAGAGTGTGATGAGCTCCGCCTGCGATTTGCTTGATATCATACTCAGTAAGAGACTTGACCAAGGTTGGTGTAGCGATGGCGTTCTCAACAGTCTCCTCATCCTTTGGCACGCCCGTCTGGCCGAATGAGTTCAATCCCCATGAGTAAACAGCTCCCTTGGCATCGACTGCGAAACTGTGGTAATCACCACAACCGATGTGGACAATCTTCTTGCGTTGAAGGCCAAACTCTCGTGGAATAAGAGCGCCTACAGCAGTACGTGAAACGACGCGACGAGCCAATTGACTCTGCTCACCAGCACCCCATGTGAAAACCTTGCCCTTCTTGTTAAGAGCTAGAACGTGGTTGGTGCCAACGGCAATATGTGTGATCTCCTTGAGTTCGGGGACGAGGATAGGGGTGGCTTGAGTGTGGACACCATCGCGGAAACCAATGATACCGTCATTTCCCTGCGATTGTTAGCAGATGAAGGGAATGAAGAGGGAGTTGAACTTACTCGGAAGGTGCCCCAGCCATAAACCAAACCGGTGTTGGTGAGAGCAAATGTGGTAGAATCACCTGCATGAACAGAGACAAAGACTGTACCTTCGGGGAAGTGAGAAGGGTCGACTTGTCTTGGTTCAGCTTCGGATGGGTTCAATCCAGAATCATCGTCATCAGAATCCGAGTCGGAATCGGAGTCGTCATTTCCTCCAACTGGCAGATCAACCATCTTGCCTTCGTTGGGAGTAGGACGACCTAGAGCACCCTGATCATTGACACCCCAAGTCAAGATCTTGTTGTCGCGTGTGAGAGCAACGCTGTGCATTCCACCAACGGACATGTGCACGACACCAACATCCTTCGCAGATAGGAGTGGATTGAGACGAGGACGGGTAACATCAATGACCTTCTTGCCATCTGCACCCTTTCTCGCGCCGAGTCCAAGTTCACCAGAACCACCTTCGCCAAAGACAAAGACATCGAGAATTGTTGTGGGGACGGTGTTGATGATGGGGAGAGCTTTGACAGGCTTGGGGGGCTTTGGGGCAGCGACTTTCTTTGGCTTTGGAGCAGCTTTGGCCTTGGGTGCGGGTTTCTGTATCGATTAGTAATTGTATAGCAGATGAGGCGGGGGAACTTACGGCATCTTCATCATCGGTTTGTTCGGCCTTTTTGGCTGCAGCTTCCTTTGGAGCAGCCTTCTTCGCAGGAGCCTTAGGCTTTGGTGCGGCCTTCTGTGGATCGATCAGTAAAAATTCGTCGACGCGCAAAAGTGAGCTCACCTTCACGGCAGCCTTGGGAGCAGCCTTTGTGGTTTTTGTCTTCTTCGCAGGAGGTTCGTCTCCACTCTCTTCTGCCTTTGGTTCTCTTTTCTTCACTGTAGCCTTCTCGGGAGCAGCGGCTTTGGTAGTCTTTGCGGGAGCCTTGGCCTTTGAAGCCGAACTCTTGACGGAGGAGACCTTCGATGAAGCCTTCGCGACTGGAGCTTTTGTCATCTTGGCCTTTGTGGCTGGAGCTTTCTTAGGAGCAGCCTTTTTCGTAGCCTCGGGTTCGACGGGAGGAGTGACTTTGGTCTTCTTGGCCTTGGGCGCGGGAGTCTGGTCCTCGACCTCGGATGCCTTTCGCTTTGTCGCCTTGACGGTTGTTGTTGTTTTTGTGATTGTAGTCGAGACGACGGAGGCACTGCTCTTGCTTGCAGCTCGAGCTGGCTTTGCAGATGCAGCGGCAGCGGCAGCAGACTTGGGCGCGGCCTTTGTCTTCGGGGCTAGCATTGTATTTGGGGCCTCCTTTGCTGCCTTTTCAGGCTTTGCAGCGGCGTCGGTGGCCTTCTTTGGAGGCATGGTGATGATTCTCGCGCGTGGCGGATCAAATGGAATGGGAGGTGTTGATGGGAATGGAGATGGAGATGGGTTGATGGAGCGTGGGACAGGTACCTGATCGATCGCCCGATCAACAGAAGTATCGAGACAAGAAGTTGATGGGATCCAATGTATGGAACAGACAGTCAGACAGATAGATCGATGCGCGAGGCAGCTCGAGGCACTGGAATTGTATCAATTCGTGGTGTTGTGTTGTGTCGAGATGTTGTTGAAGGAAGAAGAAGAAGAAGAAAGGGAAGAAGGGCGACGACAGAGAGGCGATCTGGAGAATAATTTGTGTCGCGATCGCGTCGACTCACATCCCTGTTCACAATACCAGAGGGGACCCACTTAGGCTGCTGAGCTAACCGAGGAGGGATCAGCGTGCACGTGCTTTTCGGGCCGGGGTCGGAAGAGCCGCAAGTGAAAGGGGAATGGGGCATTATGATTGGAGGTGAGGGCCTGCCCCTGGCTGGCTAGGTTGGGTAAGAGAGAGGCGAGATGGCTTCAAAACACGGTCAATGTCAACATCAACACCATCAACGCCATCATGAACACTACTACCCGACAAAGGAAATATGATAGTAAATCGAACAAGATCAGGGCAAAGAAATGGGCAAGTGAGACACAACAGGACTAGAATTTACAGTCCCTTGACGGAATTGATGGGCATGACTGGTCCAGTCTTCCAGGTACGAATGACTGAGCATAAGCTTGATACGGTAGGTCAGTATCATCTTGAGTCCGCATCAGAATTGGAAGGGAAAAAGACTACCATTAAGTACTAATCGAGATATTAAATACTCCATTTGCTTTCCCACCCAAGAACCAAGAGGCGATAACAGGCGAGGAAGCCAACATTCAAAGAACCCCAACCAACGCCATACTCTTTCTTCACTACCGACAAGAGAACAAAGCAAAACAACATCACCCCAATAAACCTCAACTCGAC
Organism: Leptodontidium sp. MPI-SDFR-AT-0119; assembly: GCA_020726505.1. Taxonomy (NCBI): domain Eukaryota; kingdom Fungi; phylum Ascomycota; class Leotiomycetes; order Helotiales; family Leptodontidiaceae; genus Leptodontidium; species Leptodontidium sp. MPI-SDFR-AT-0119. Next base: position 1,313,648 of record JAHLEZ010000017.1, read on the forward strand.
CCATCCCTTGAACTATCCAGATAAATAAGAGGGTTCGAAATCTCCAATGCCGACTTGATAATAAAAACCGAATCAAACCCTCAACTTCCCAACTTTCGCTTCCAGCTTCTCAATATCCACAATCCTGTCCTCCCGCTTCAAGTCCGTATCAAGATCCAAACCCAAACCCTCACACCTCTTCAAAAACCCAACAACCTCCTCCCTCCTCATCTCAAACACCCGTTCCCTCTCTTCCACCACCCCCTCACTCGCACCCTCCCTCTTCATCAACCCAAGCAACTTCTCATGCACCACGGGGAACTCCATCGCATCCATTAGGACAAGTCTCAAAGCTGCGATCTTAGCACCCGTCGACGATACCGAACACGACTTGATAGAAGCAAGAAGAGCTTCCCGAAAAGTATGGTTCGAGAGCGAGAAGTCCTGATGTGCTGAGAGAACGGCATACGCTTCCGCTGACCCAGCTGCCGTAGCGAGAGATGCGAGGAGAGCTTTCAGGTACGTAATGTAGGACGCCAGAAGACTCCCATACCCTATCTCATCATCAGTACACATCTCTCTTGCTTTCATCTTTGCGGCTGTGTCACGAAGGTTAAGAATATCCACTTACCTCTCTCACCACCACCCACTTCCAAATCATGTCTCAAAACCTCAAACCACCACTCCAACTCCTCTCTCACACCCTCTTCAACCCTCCCCTCAACACCACCATCCAAACCCCTCACAATCCCATGCACGACAGCACACGCCTTGAATACTCTCAACCCGTACAAATCCACAGACCGTCTCGCCACAGACGAGGAGTTGTAGATACTATTCCCCAACTCGCTATGGGTTGACGCCGTGGCTTCGAGATAGCTCGGTTTATATTCCAGCGGAATCTTCTGTATGCTCTTCACCATAAATGAGGATAGTCCTTGAGCGAGCAGAGTTTGTGTCGCGGGTGCTGAGGGGGGTGTTTCTTCTGCCGAAGCGTCAGTAATCGGTATACTACTGTACACCTAACCAAAGGATTATCACTGAACGGCTGGAAGGAGGTAAGGTACCTTGCGAAGTCACTTCCTTCAAAGCCTTTTTCACTGCTTTCTCAGAGAAATGCGAGATGCACACACGTATCGCTTTGTCGAACTTCGATGCGTATGGTCGTTGGGTGGGAGATTCAAGATCTTGCTTCTCGTTGATCTGGACAGATGAACTCTTGCTGTGAGAGCTTGGCTTGGCTTGGGTGAGGAGGGAGAGGTGACGGTTGGTTGGCATTTTGATACACATCTTTTACGGCGATGTATGGATGGGAGCTCTGTAAGTACAAGCTAGACGAGGAGAAAGATGATTCTCTGAATGTACGAGATGGAAAAAAGATAATCGAGATAAGTGAGGAATTCAATTTATGGTTGAGGTGCGATTTCTAGACTTCCAGCTCATCTCGCAGCCATGCAATGGACATATATACCTCCCGTCCCTCCCCACCACAGATCAGCAACAGATCAGCTGCCTCCCCCTTCATACCAAAACAGACAAAACCGTATTAATTTCTAAGCACCCACCCACTCACTTCATTGGTAAGAAGTCATAGCATATCGTACCAGAAGAAGGTATCCCGTAAGTACTGTACAATGACACCCACCCGCGAGCTTAATCTCCTCGGGTTGGTCGCGACCGCATTGCACCCGAGCACCTCTCCCAGCCTGGGGATTGACTCGCACTCACACTCAATCACACGCACATACGCACACAGATACACATACCTGGGTACTAAACACCCCCCAGAGCGGAGAAATCCCCCAAACCATAATTTCTCCACCGGGCTATCCATCACATCGCTGCTGACGCCCGACACAAAAAAACATCCGAAGTTAGGATAGTGAAGCGAAGGAATCAGCATCGCCGCTGTCGCGAAGGGGAAGGGAAAGCGGAAATGGAGAGGAAAGTAAGCCGACATCTCGCTTGACGTAAAAAGGGCAAGCAACATTGACCAATTGGATGAATTTTTGTCGTCGGGTTGGACCCGAGCTTGGCGGGGGCGGGGATTTCCAGGTTGGCTGGGACTGACTGGTAAAGAAATAACCCCGCCAAGGCAGTATCTCTTTTTTTGAGTCAGCATTTACGAACTTGAAGGAAAGGAAACTCTCACTTGGCTGGCTTGGTTTTTTTTTCTTCTTCATATGATGACAGATAAAAAGTGATTTGAGACTGACTATTTTTCGTTCTCCGTGTTGATCGGGTTTAAAACGAGAGGCCTTTTCGAGGCACAGTACAGAACACTGGGCTTATTATCGCACTGGGTTGCAACTTCGAAGTGGTGGAGAAATACCCCCTACCCCAGACTCCATTTCTCCAGATCCCCCTCCAAAGTCGGCCCGGTTCGACGTCAACGAACGAACATCCTATTATCGAAGTCTTCACTTGACACAACTGGCAATTCCACTCAGAAACTCTTGCCGGGGCAGTCTCACTTATCTAACCCAATCCATCAGTCAACAATATGGTCTACCAAGAAGCCCTGGAATTATTCCCCCTCGCAGATGTGGGATATGGGAACCAATCCACGGGATGTTCTCAAAGGGATAGACCGCCTAGGAAAGGTCACAAGAAATCTAGAAGGGGATGTTATGAGTGTAAACGCCGGAAGATAAAGGTATGTTTCTTTTTACTGTCCAGTCATCTCGCTCAGTCCACCCCCCTTTCAACTTTCATCCTCACGTTCTACACTCATCCTCATCTTCATCATCCAACTCAACCTCATCCTGTCATACCACACCACTCTATCCCCGCCACCAAACCCAATAAGACTATCATATAAGAAAGACATACTCACCCCCACCACAGTGTCAAGAAACTCGCCCCTCCTGCTCCAACTGCATCCGGCTCTCCCTCAGGTGCAGATACATCCCAGACTCAGCCTCAATAGTAACACGCAGCGCACCCCTCCTGCAACCCTTCTCCTCACTACAGATCGCCAATGTCTTCAGCTTGACGGACGTCAGGCTCTTTCATCATTTCTTGGTTGCCGCTTGGCCGCATCTTCCTGTCAGAGCGGATAATGTGTGGTTGGAGTATGTGGTTCCTATTGGGCATCAGGTGGGTTTTGATCCTTTCGGCATTGGATTTTACTTTTACCTCATGACCTCTGATTCGTTGTTGATCTATTTACCATTCTATTTGTTCCTGTCTGTTTGCTTCTCTTCGCTCCCTTCACTTCCCCTTGGCTATAGACTACAACAAGCGAAGTGATATGAAAAGATCTCTGTCACTCACTAACAACCCCACAGTGCGAATACCTAATGCACGCCATGATGGCCCTCTCCGCCTCGCACCTCGGGAAACTCACCCCCTCCCACTTAACAAGCATCGCCCAATCCCACCGTCTGCACGCCATCTCCGGTCTCAACGCCGCCCTCTCCAACCCTCTAACATCCACCGCCGACGGCGACGCTGCACTAGCAACCTGCTACGCCCTCCTCATGCAGAGCTGGTACATGGATGACGGCCTCCCCGCCTCGCTCATCTTGACCCGCAGCGTACACACCACTACGCGCTGGGTCCGCGAGCAGAAGATCCGCAGTTTGTTGGCGGGTGATGATGAGGGGACGAGGGTGGCTAGTATGAAAGGGCGATTGAGAGACGCGCCTGCTTTCAGTAAAGATTTCGTCGATAAAGCATTAGACGCTTTAGGACCGCTTGGAAACCTGTGTGAAGAGAGTTATCAGAAAGATTTATTCAACGTGTTGAGAGAAGCGTTTGGGAAACTGGGAGGGAGTTCTGTTGCTTGTATGTTATACCCCTCCTTATTTTCACTCCTTCGATTGTTATTTGGTTTTTTTGATTAATGTTGTAATGGAATAGGCTACGACGCATACGTCTCCCTCGATACCTTCCTCTCGACTCTTTCCTCCTCATCCATAACATCTCTCCTCTCTCCCATCATTCAAACCAACCAACTCCTCCTCGCTTTCCTAGTCGCTCTACATCTCGTTATGCGACCTATCTCTTGTCGTGAGAGGAAACAATATACTGTCTCCTTCTATGGCATCAGGATGAGTAGTTGGATCCCTGGAATTTGGAATGCTGTTGGTGAGGAGGCGAGGGTGAGATTAGAGTGGCCGATGTGGGTTAGTGGGTTACATGGAAAGGGGATGTTAGAGAAGTGGAGTTTAGTTGGCTGTTAAGTATATAGAAATGAAGAGGTATTTGAGGGTTGAGCGAATGATTGGATATAACAATAGTCAATTCTTCTCTAATGACGTGTTTACATCCCAACCGAGAGTCTCGCGTATATACCTTGGAGCATCCTAGGCATGATACGGCTCTATTATATGAAATATTGACTCGCTCTAACTTCTTGATCATCTATACCGTCATCAAGACTATTCAAGCTACCCCTTCATCAAGCCGAAGCACCACCCTCAACAGCAGTTGTATAAACCCCCGTCGGCACAGCATGATACCCCCTCTTCCCAACCTTAATCATCAACTCACTCCTCCACTCCTCACCCCTCCCCACCATCTCCACAGCCCTCTGAAACGTATAAACCGGCTTCCAGCCTAACTCCCTCACCGCCTTAGAAGAATCATAAACCCTATCCACCCTATCCAAAAACCTCCACCCAACCCTCCCATAAACCTCCTCAAACCCAGGAACAACCCTCCTCAACGCCTCCCCCGCATCCTCATCCAACAACCTCCTCGTCTCCTCACAATCCCCAAACGGCGACGGCGCACTAACTACAAACTTCCCCCACACAACACTCCCCTCCCCCGCCCTCTCCACCGCACAAACACAAGCCCCAACAACATCAGCTACATCAACCCTCCTATAAACCAACTCATTAACCTTCAGATTCCCCTCATCCCACCCCTCCCTCCGCTCAACCACATCGTCCTCCTCAGGGAAGAACCTCGACGTCCGCAACACAATCACCGCCATCCCCGTCTGCCGATGCACAAGCTCGCACACATCCTCCGCACACACCTTCGTCACGCCATAAATATTCTTCGGCTCAGGCACAACGCTTTCATCAATCCACGCCGCGGGCTCACCCTTAGCGGGAGCTAACGCGCGCCCGAATGTCGTGGTGCTGCTCGTGAAGATGAACGATGTGATGTTAGCTGCGGCGGCGTGCTCGAGTAAGAGTGTAGTACCCGTGATGTTCACCGAGATGAATTCGCTTTTGCTGTGTGTGCCCACGTGCGGTTTATGCAGTGTGGCTGTGTGGATGATGGAGTGAAATTTGTATTGTGTGAAGATTGAGGTGAGGAGAGAGGCGGATGTGATGGATCCGACTATTGTTGTTGTTGGTGAGGGGAGGATGTCCAGTCCGATCGGTTCGTAGCCGAGAGAGGGGAGGGTGTACATTAGTGCGCTGCCGAGATGGCCTGAGGAGCCTGTTACGAGGACGAGTTTGGACATCTTCACGGTGAGGACGAAATTATGAAGAGGCTAGACAGGATGAGAAGAAAGAAGCCAAATTTTTTTTTTTTTGAAAGAGTCGTGAAAATGTTTGATATAGAAGTCTGCGGATGTTGACTCATCCTCGCGATGCCCCCTGACTAGACTATTTTGGGCTTAATTTTATCGGCCTTATGAGTCTTTGGGTGTCTTGGTACGAGTGTTTTTTCCTGTATTGTACATCCTCAAAAAGAAAAGTAAGAAATAGAGACAGTCCCGAGGGAAATCAGCATCGATGTAGTCATCATCAACGTCGTGAATTTCTATATGCATAATCACAAGTAGGTATTTCTCGCTGCCCTTGGTTCGCTCCCCGCAATCTCCAAATGCGCTCCTTTCCCCTCATACCACCCGCCTGTCATTCTATAGCAGCCATCCTTTTACATAATCCAAACTCCATGTCCGAAATAAAACCCAGGTCAATTCCATAGTGACAACCACAAACTCAAAGCTAGCTCACAGCAAACTCTCCCAAGCATCCAACCCTGATTTCTTCTGTCCTTGCTGAGTCCCTTGCGGTGCTCCGAAACCCATGCCCTGCTGCTGCGGGGTACCGAAAGCATTACTCTGTGCCTGAGGCGGAGGTTTAAACGAATTCGCACCCGGCGGTGGAGGTAAAGAGAAAGAATTCGATGCTGCTATCTGTGGTCGTTGTTGGCCAGGCGGAGGCAGGGAGAAGGCGTTCATGGGGTTTGTAGTAATCGGTCGTTGCTGGTTCATTGACATGTTGTTCAGTGAACTTGAGTTTGAGAGGTTAGACATCGGTGTAGTGTTGGTGCTTGCCCACGGATTCGGGGCTGCTGCACCCCAATTGACGGATGTTTGTTGTTGAGGTGCTTGGAATGTCGAGGGGGTTTGTGGTTGGAGAGGGGTGGAGTAGGTATTGTTTTGTTGCGGCTGCATTGGTGTGCTGAAACTATTCTGTGGTTGAAGAGGTTGAGAATACTGCGTTGTCGTCGGGCTGAGCGTATCGAAGCGAGAGAGATCAGGCGTGATTGTTCTCGAAGCAGGCTGTTGTTGTGGTCGCATTGGGAGCGTCATTGAATTTCCTGACATTGCTGTTGTCGCTGAACTTGGAGTCGACCAGGCAAAAGATGGCGTGGCCGATGTATTAGAGACATTTCTAGGCGTTTGAGCTTGTGCAGGTCCAGAATCCCATCCGCCATCTAGAGGATTCGATGGTGATGTGGGACCAGCATTCCCTTTCACGAGACGCTCGAAATCGATTTCTGGATCGTCGGATAGACCGTTGCTACTGAAAGCGTTGGTGGCATTGAATGACATGAAGTCATCATTACCCTTTGCTTGGGTTCCGTTTGCTCCAGAAAGCTCTTGAAGCTTCTTCGTCTGTTCAGCCTCGACCCGCGATGATAAACTCTTGATTAAATCCATGAATTGTTGGAATTGCTTGAGATCTAGCAATGGACCTAAACTCATGCTCCAGAGGACTGGTAGGATATCCATGGCGACGAAGTCTGCGTCTGCCACACCACCAACTTGACGCAAGACGTTGAGTGCTGCAATGCCAACAGCCGGCTCTTTTGTTTTGATGCCCTTGATCAGAGGTACAATTTTCTCTTGCATGGTATACTTATCAAGAGCGGTAGAGGAGCTTTTCTTACTGGCATTGGAATTATTGATGCCATCAAGACCATCATTGCTTGATGCAGGGTCATTTGAGCCTCCACAAAGGATTACAAATGCCTCCAAACCTCGTACTTTAATTCCCAAGCTGCTGGTTTTGGTGAACACTGAAGCGATGACAGGAAATAATTCGTTCTTGATAGTTGAGAAATCCAATACTGGCAAGACGATCGGTAGACTACGTAACGCAGAATCCACGATAGTGTGGGTGGGGGATTCTATCGCGAGGTGAATGATGGGGAGGATATCTGTTCATGTCAGTGGTGTCCGGACAACGATTTCATGTTAAACTTACTGTCTTTGAATTCCTTGCCCGAACAGTTGGTAGCGATAGCTCTGATATGCTCCAACAAAACCATCAATCCAGCCTCCTTTGCGGGATCTCGTTCGGGGGGCGTGGGCGTTTTACTATTGCCGACCGGGATAAAAATCTCGTTCAATCTTGGTATGATCTTCTCCGTAAACGCCCTCCGCCCAGAGGGTAGCAACTCTACAATAGTAAAGACGTTCTTCAATATCAGAGACAACAACTCCCTGTCTTTCATCTCCTCGAGCAGAGCGGGAAGGACTTTCTTTTCAAGTACTGATTTCGGGAACGAGGGCAACACCCTGGAGAGCCCACGCATGAATTGTGCTTTCTCATTTGGAGTCTTTGCTGGTAAAGAATCCAGAAATCGAATTGTTGAGATCAGAATGTTGTCGAAATATGCACTTTGCTGAAACTCTTTGGCAGTCATTCGCTGAGCTGGTCTTCTTGTTATCAACCGCGGGAGGACGGAAGATGTGAGATCCTTGGGAATCGGCCGTGATGAGAGGAAGCCATTACTAGCTGAAGGTATGGACGAAGAAGATGCAAACAGTCTCTTGTATGTCGAGACACTCGCGTTGGTTTGTAGTGGTGAAGTATGTGGTGAGTTGTACAGAGCAATTATTAACAGGCCAAGAGAAAACATATCCGCAGCAATGTTCAGGTTCGAATCCAGCACGAAGTCAGGGGAGGTATAGTCGAGGTTCATTTGCACAGAGCGAGGTAGTCGAGGATCGAGGTTCAGTGTTTCGGAAAGGTTTATGGGTATCACGGAGCTGGCTTTCGTTGAGCCATCTGGAGGGCTTGAGAAACTCAATCCACTGATTTTCCAATCGGACTGTAGTTCATCAGCGATTGTCCATTGACGATTGAGGGCATTCCCACCTTTGCATTCACAAACACCGCATCTGGTGTCAAGTTCCCATGGACAAGACCGGCATTGTCATGTAAAAACTCCAACGCCTTACTGATCTGTTCCAACCCCTTTTGTATTTCCAATTCGTCAATCTCCAATTCCCTCCTCCGTCTACCTCCTTCTGCATCCTCTGTAACGAATCGGCTCGATCGACCTCCCACACCTCCAGCCCTCTCTTGCTCATCCTTCTCCAGCAATAGCCCCGATAATGAAGCAGTCACTGTCTCTGTCGCGAACTGTAGTCCGCCATTCCTCGTATCTTCCACGGGCTCAACCAATTCCAAGATATTCGGATGCCGTAGCCTCGCCAGCGACGAAGCCTCTTTCTTCAACCTCTCTACTACTTCCTCAGTAGCCCTCTTCAACGATGAAGCACTCGACCTCCCAAGCGACCCAGCATGCGAATCTAGAGACTTGCGATCGAAGACAAAGACCGAGACAGCCTTGCCCGTAGACTTCTTCTTCGCATCGTAGATCTTCCAGGGACCAGATGTCGAGCTGGGCGTTGATGCTATCGAGTAATTCGAGTTGATGTTCGAGGAGAAGGATTTCAGGGCCGAGCTGAACATGTTGACAGGAGCTCCTGAGAGCTATGCGATGCGATGCGATACGCAGCCGTGGAGGAGACTATGGTCGCATTGAAAGTTGACAAAGGAGTGGAAGTGGAAGTGTAGGCAACAACTGCAGGCCGGCCGTAGAAGCAATCAATTGGAGGGAAGGGGATGAAGGTGCAATAGGACAAAGGGTCGTGAAATTGAAGATATACTTGCAAGGCAACGATTGGGTGATTCTCCAAGCCAATAAAGTTCTCGAGCCTCGTTAGCTTGGTGGTGTTGACTGGCAGGAGAGTGGTTGGTTGGTTGGTTGGTGGCCTTTCAGACGAGGCTCTGGCTGCTGACTTGAAGGGCGCGCGGATTGGGTCGGCAAGCAGCGGCCGAAAGGCTTGGCAGTCAGGACAAACAGCTCCGATTCTAGGAGGGCGAGTTTATTTATATTTCTATACTTCTCTACACGCACTCACACTTGACTCTGACTCAACCCAACCGTCAACCCCACGCAATTGTCCTATAAAGAGGGTTGGCCTGGGCTGGAGTATATGATACCAACTTCCTTCTCCAATCCTCAAATCCCAATTCTTCACCATGCTCCGTCAATTGCGCCCGAGAGCATCGCTCTTCCAGTCCCAACCCTCGAGGCTGATAGCTGCAGCAACATATCAACAACAACAATCGCGACTATACAGCATCCAAGCCAATGCAGCGTCAGATCTCAAGGCCCAGGATATCGATCCCTCTAAACTGTCCATTACGAAGACCACAACTCCCAAACAATTGGTTCCGCCAAATGAACTGGTCTTTGGACGAACTTTCACCGGTCCGCCACTCTCTGTTCCTATCTTTGCCCTTATCCTCCCCTCTCCATTTCTACTTTCACTGCCTGTTCAACCTCCTCTTTCAATGCTCATAATCCATGTGTATATACACATATATCTATATACGTGCAAGTACACAGCTAACGTCCATCTCTCCCAGACCACATGCTCTCCGTCGAATGGACCGCCGCAGACGGCTGGCTCCCCCCTCGCATAACACCCTACCAAAACCTCTCCCTCGACCCGGCCTCCTGCGTCTTCCACTACGCATTCGAATGTTTCGAAGGCATGAAAGCCTACAAAGACTCCAAGGGCCAGGTGCGCCTCTTCCGCCCCACGCAAAACATGGCACGAATGAACAAATCCTCCGCCCGCATCGCCCTCCCCACCTTCGACTCCTCCGCCATGATAAACCTCATCTCGAAGTTCGCGCAGCTGGAGGAGAGATTCATCCCAGATGCGAGAGGATATTCGCTCTATCTCCGCCCGACTATGATCGGTACCCAAAGAACCCTCGGTGTTGGTCCCCCAGGAAGCGCACTGCTATTCGTGATCGCCTCGCCAGTTGGTCCATACTACCCGACAGGCTTCAAGGCCGTGTCGTTGGAAGCTACAGATTACGCCGTGCGTGCCTGGCCCGGTGGAGTGGGCGACAAGAAACTCGGCGCAAACTACGCGCCTTGCATCCTCCCTCAACTCGAAGCTGCAAAGCGTGGTTTCCACCAGAATCTCTGGCTGTTCGGCGAAGAGGAATATGTCACTGAGGTTGGGACGATGAATATGTTCGTCGCTATCAAGAATAAGGAGACGGGGCAGAAGGAATTGCTCACTGCACCGCTTGATGGAACAATCCTCGAGGGCGTGACGAGAGATTCGGTATTGAGTCTCGCGAGGGAGAAGCTAGCACCTGAAGGATGGATTATCACAGAGAGGAAATACACGATGCCTGAATTGGCCGAGGCTGCTAATGAGGGGCGATTACTGGAGGCGTTTGGAGCGGGCACAGCGGCTATTGTTAGTCCCGTGAGGAATATCAGTTGGAGGGGGAAGTTGGTGGATTGTGGGTTGAGGCCTGAGGAGGAGGCAGGTGAGATTGCTCTCCGCATGAAGGATTGGATTGAGGCTAGGCAGTATGGTGATGAGGAGCACGAGTGGAGTTATGTTGTACCTAAATAGGGGAGGGAGGAGTTGTACGATGATTAGATAGAGGGTGGCAAAAGAATCATGAGAGCGCTGTTTTGTTAGAATTCCTATCTAGTCTGTTTGGGTTTTGATGGTGTGAGGTCGAGGGTGTGAAGTGATACAGCGGCCGGGAGTGAAGTTGTATGTAAGACGTACTCATTCTGGCGGATATTGGGGTCACTTTTATGATGTGTACATCCTATCCAAGATGTCCCTCATCAGATAGGTGCCAGTATCACAACTTTCCAGATGGCCAAGCTCATTTGTCCCTCCCTCCATATATTGATCCAGCCAGCTAGTTCCGCATCCGCATTCTGACTCACTCCACCTATACCATCTCATCTTCATACCGACCTGACCTACATCAAAACATCTCAAAAGCACAATTCATAATTCTCAACGACCAAGTAACTCATCTGATCACTGAACGCAAAGAAAAATCCATTTGACAAGAGCAAAAACACAAACAAACTAGCATTCCCTCCACCTCCAAATCACTCTATAACCTCCCCTCCTCCCTCACCCTCCTCAAATGACCCGTAAGCCATCCCATCCATCCATCTAACATCCCCTCCCCCTTCCATGCATGCAAGCGCGTCAAAAAAGACATATGTACAATCTCCTCTCCCTCCATGTACGCAAGATAAGAGGTGTATGATCCGATCCATCTCTATCGACTATCACGATTTGCTCTCTGGCTCCTTGAGGATCCCTTCGACTTCTAACCGGCGGCGTGCTTCTTCTAGGGCCCAAGTTTGTATCCTAGATGGTGGGTGTGGTTAGCTTGTGTTCCGTAGATGATTGCTGAGTCCTGTAACGGGATAGAGATGAACGTCATGTCCCCATATGTCTCTACCAGCCCACTTGGTGGTTGACCCCCATTTCCGTCCGCCCTGATCCGCCATCCAATCCTTCTCTAGAACTCCTCCGCAGTCCTGCATCGAAGATATCACCACTTCTCCTCTGTTTGCTCCATCCATCCCTTCATCCTCCTCTCTCTGTCCGACCCGTACCCTACTTCCATCCCATCAATTCCCATCCACTCCATCATCCCTAAGTTGACTCATTCTCCCCCCACCCAGTCACCCATCAATCCCTCATCCCATTCCCCATTCTCCAATCCCCAACCCCACAAAGAGGAGAAAAACGAAAAGAAAAGACAAACACTCACGAAGTATCAGGCTTAAAAGCATACCCCACAACCCCCAACGCCAAACTCCCAAAGAACCCATACACCCAGAGACCCTCCCACCCCTCCTTCTCCGCCTTCTCGCCCGGCTTAACGCCAAACAGCCATCCCGTCGGCGGGTCGTAGTGGTCCTCGTGTGCGTGGTCTGCCGCCTTGACTGCCTGCGTGCTGGAGAAGGATCGGCTTGCTGTTGGGGCGGCCATGCGCGATGTGCTGAGGACGGTGGAGGTGTTGGAGAGGCACTTTGCCGCGCGCAGGGCGCGAGATGCTTGGATTTGTGGCATTGCTTTGTATACCTCGCGGTTGGGCGGGCGGAGGTGATGTTGTAGGTTGTTGGTCGTGATGGAGGAGGAGCTTCAACGTCGTTCGTTTGGTGAACGGCGCTTGCTTGCTTGCTGGGTCGTTTGGTTTGGAGTGGCACTAGCGTTTAGCGCAGCCGCATCGCCGAGGGATTAGTGGGGTTTTTGTTTTGTTTTGTTTTCCTTCTCAACCTCCAATTGTATTTTGGTTTGTTTATTATTTTCGATTGAAGATTTATTTTTTGTTTTTTATAATGCAATTGGATTCTTATATGAATAATGGGGTTTGTCGTTCAAGAGCACTGTACCGACTGTGAGATGGAGTTGGTGTGAAGTTTCTGCCCTGCAGATCTTGCTGTATCCGCATCCCGGATCGTTGGGAGGGATGCTGAGTGTGCAATTTGCTGCCCTACCTGCTGCTTACGATGACGAATGTTTACAGATTACGTTCCCTCGGTTGATTGCTGTCATTGCGATATGGGGAGATAAGTTTATCTTTGTGTCAGCTTTTGTCTGGCTGCATTGCTTTTTATCTCTCCCAAATCATTCAGTAATGTGAAGGAGAGAAGAGTGGGAGGGCGAGATAGGCTTCAATTGAAGCTTCTTATTTGCTAAAGCAACTGAAGCAGTTCTTGGGATGATACCCGGCGATAAGTGTATCGCCATCGTCCATCTTCATCAGAGCGTTGTCTAGCTTCACTTCACAAACTACCAGCCAGTGCCTGGTCTTGACTGGATTGACGCGCAACCCCCAGATTATGATATGATTTTGGCCAAGTTATATTCTGCCCTCGCACATTTATCGCATTATTTAACCCCGGAGCTGCGAGATTTCGTAGTTGACTTCGTGGCTTGGTGCTTGGCTGTTGATTGGATGGCTGGACCAGGCTGTCACAAGCGACTATTTTCAGATGGGCTCTCAGCTGGAACCTCGATTTTTCGACTGCTGGATAACTCCCCACGCCAAGAACCTCCTTCATAGTTAGTTGTCACTTTGCCCGGTATAGTAGTATCAACATCTCTGTCAGGGGATCCTTTCTTTTGGCGTTGTCACAGTTCCCGTGGCCCCACCCAACACAGGTCACTCAACCCGGACGACGAACATCACGACGCAAGGCTTTGACGTCCGGCCTCCACTTTCGATCAAACAGTCAAATGGGCAGGAAAATTGAGGAATTTAAAGAATATATATTCAACGACTGGGGTCTTCTCAAATTTGTATTCATTCTCTACACACTCGGCATTTTCTACGTTCTCGGTTCCGGCCTGCGGGGCTCCAAGATACCACCCTCGGAATCCATAACTCTCTACGGCATCGACAGAGTATCGGGCTACTACGGGCCAGGAAGCTGGGCAGCATGGCTCCTCACTGCCGCAGCTTGTTGTATAGATCGACTTTTCCGCAAGCCCAAAGCAGTCGATCGGATAGAGAGCTCGGCTCGCCGCTCCTTCGCTGGCATGGATGTCAATATAATCGGGGTATACAGCTATCCCATCATCGCCGGTGTCGACCTCCTGCAAAGAACCCGACATGATTTTGACAGCTAGGAATCTGCTATAGAAATGGGATGTTTATCTGCATCTCTTGTCGTCCTCAAAATAGGAACAGAGCTCGGCGTTCTACTTGCAAGCATTTGCCTTCGAAGATGGGGCGAACACGGGGTGGATAAAGCGCCTGCTATCTTCAGTTCTCTTTCAGCCTGTGTTCTTCTACTTATGGACGTTGCATTTGATTGTATCCTAATCGACCTCACGCCACGCGATGCAGCACTCAACATTTTCCTCGTCCCTCGGGCGGTCACCCAACCTCCACCCACATCCGCGCTAGCTACACTGATGGCAAAATCTCAACTGCTAGAAACCGACTCGTACATTCCTCTTCTTAGCTCCTTGGCCACGGGGGGCGATATGAACGGTGTGGGCATGATGGTGGTCTACCCATCTCTGTTCTTCTGCTTGATATTCTTCCTCCTGTATTCCAAGCGCAGAATGAACTGGCGTGTCCCGCTCTACGCATTCGCTACTATCTTTACTGTCCACGTTGCGTTCTTCGTCACTTTCACTTTCATCTTCTTCCTGTCATATGTCTTCCCAGTTTATTTCTGGTCTTTTACATCGCCTCCTACCACTTTGGCGTCCATAATGGATCTTGATCAGTTGTCCTTCTTGTTTCTTGGCGGTGCTTTGATAGTGGTTAATAGTGGCGTGCAGTTGGTACTCAAAAATTCTCGGTTCTTTAGAGGTGTTTGGAATGCTTGTGGCTCTGTGTATGATTCCTTCGCCAGGTATCTTCGGTTGAATACTCGAGCAGCGAGGCGACAAGAAACTATGCTTGCAGATAGTCTGGTCGTGGATCAAGGAATTCCACTGTCCTATGTCTAAATCTCATCTCAACATAATAAAATACCTTTGATGCCCCGTGCCTAGTTTGTCATTCCCATCTAGAAAGTCGTTTCTCGACTTTAATCCTACCTCTCTTTATTCCATATTAATTATGGGTTTTTTGTTACTTTAATCCACCCTCGCTTTAACCCATATCAATCATTGGTTTCCCATTCATCAGCCTGTCCTCAAACATGCGAGAAGAATCCATACTGGTAAGCATGGTGCAAGGCTGAGCTATTTTTTGATCTCTTTTCAACTTTCTCTGCCTGAAAATTGAATTTCGACCCAATCTCACCAACAGACCTCCCAAGCAGCAGAATGTTTAAGTATCATTTCATTAATTCCTATGATTGCTACATAAGACCTCGATTGTTGCGACGAGCCGTGTTATCAGATCAACAAGGTCGCTGTAAGGCAGGCTGTATAGCAGGCAAGAAGCTCTTCAACCACCACACCAATTCAAAATGTCCGCATTCGCCTTCTTCTTATTCCTATACACCCTTGGAATCTTCTATATCATCATCGCCGGTCTCGCAACACCCAGCTCTCTCACCGACGACGACGTATCCAAATACGGCATCGACAAAGTATCAGGCTTCTGTGGTCCGGGAAGTTGGGCAGCCTGGCTCTTCACAGCAGCAGCATGCTGCCTCAGTCGACTTCTGCGGGACAGCAACTCTTACAACGATACATATACATCTACAGCTGCGTTGGATCTTGATCTCGTAGCGACATTTGCATACCCGTGTATAGCAGCCGGAGACGCAATCCTCAGACTCCAGAACGCAGCTAGCGACACACTCTCCAGCTCCAACCTTGGCTGTATCGCCACTCCTTTGATTGTCGTTAAGACAGGTGCTGGTGTCTGCGTTCTTCTCGCTATGATATGCACTAGAAACTGGAAGCAGAAGTCAGGACGAGGGATATCCGCTTCATTCGCCAGCGTCTCGGCCTTATTCCTCGTCTACTCCGCCGTAGCATTCGATATCATCATAGCAGGAATCCCACCTCGCAACATCCTAGCCGGTGTCCTCTTCCTTCTCAGTCCAGTCTACCCTCCCACCACTCCTCAATCCACCAGCCTCAGCAAACTTCTATTCGCTTCCGGCCTCTTATCCCCAGCTATCACGGGACTCTCAGATATCCCTTTCTCGCAGCCGAAGGATCTCTCTAAACCCATTTCTTTATACTTCGCATATACATTCATCGGTCTCACATTAGTCTTCAACAGCAATCTCGGACAGCCTAAAATGTCCCTCGCCACGCCTTTCATTTTCTTTCTCCCTATCGTGTGCTTCCACATCGCGCTTTGGACTTCAATCATCCTTGTTCAATTTGCGCTCTTCTATTTCGTGTATCAACACTAGGCGCTGAATCATCTACCGCTTACAGTGGTTTCAGTTCTAGATCTGGATCAGCTGTCTAGTTTGGTCCTTGGTGGTGTTTTGATCTTCTTGGTTAATGGTCTTAGTGTTACGTCGATCTTGATTGCACTTTGGGAAGGAGGAAGGAAAGCCGCGAAGAGTATGCTTAAGCTTTTTCGGCGACGAAATGCCTAAAGAAGGAATGAATGCAAAACGCCGAAGTGACAAGGAAGCTGTTGTGGCTGATTATAGGGTCGTTTTAGGGAGGACAGCAAGCTATGGTCGTTCATACATTCAGAAACCAATCGACTCTGTTCTCTCAGCCAGGCGGTTTTTGGCGGGTAAAATATGATCTACAAGCAGAACATAACGAACATGTTGCAGCATTAATTAAGACTTGTAAGCGATACGCCAAGACGGCCGTCAAATTATTCACTTCACTCGTATGGTCCGATCAAACATCATTTTGCCAAATCCACTAACTATGTCCAAGTCATTATACATCATTAAGAGACGAAAAGGAAAATACTCGCTTGTCCCAAAAACAGTTGAAAAGCTGTAACCATTCCACCATCGAACACAGCTTAAACATAGGTGGGTGCGAATATCACCCCATTCGACTCTGCTGGAGGTTCAACCATCATCGGGCCTGCCAAGATAGGGGCAAACACAAATGGCTCCATCGGTTCTGGTGGTGGGGGAGGCATGATGACTGGAGCGACAGGCTCGTTAATAGGTGGTTGAACTGGAGGAGAATCCACCACGACTGTCTCTGTCATAGTCTCAGTCGTCGTAGTGACTTCAACGCAATCAACCTCTGTCGTCACTACTGTTATCGTTTCTTCTTGGGCGCCATTACAGGATGTTCCCGTTTCCACGACTGTCGTCTCTTGGATGGTCGTTTCCTGGATCGTGGTAGTCTGCTCGATGGAAGTCTCCTGAAATATTGTATCTTGAACCATGTCTTCCTGAACCCACATGCTTTCTCCACTGAACGCACCAGAGTACGCTGCTTGCTGTTCGACGGTCAACTCCTCCATTACGACAGTTTCCTGGAATGTCGTTTGCTCATCGAATACAACTTGCTCGGTAACAGTCTCTTGAGTTGCAGCGTCTTCGGCAACGCATCCCGTGTCAGTTGATTCGATTTGTACCGCTTCAGCTGTATAGGTTTCTTCGGTGACCGTCGTAGACTGGGTCGTTTCAGTCACGACTTCGCTTGACTGGAGATCTTGACAGCCAGGATCCTCAACAACAGCTCCATCAAAGCAAGTGACCTCTTCGGCAACATAATCAACAGAACCAAACTCCACCACCACCTCTTCATCCCCCTCCTCTTCAACCTCACCATCTCCTTCACCATCCTCCCCACCTTCAAAATCCTCACACCCACCCAAATCCTCCACCCCACCACCACCCCCCTCGAGCATCCCCTCCAACCCACCCATATCAATCCCGGTAGTATTCTTCAACACCAAATTCGCCACCTTCAACGTCAACCCAATCACCTTTCGATTATCCTTAATTGCCCTCCCTGTGATCTTCGCCCCCTTCAACCCCAACTTCGCCGCGCTCTTCGTCCCCTTAACCGTCCCCTTCACCATTGCATTCGACGATGCAGATGGTGGAAGTTTCATCCTCGACATCGTTTTCGAGGACGCCGAACTCAGCGACGAGAGCGAGAAATTACTCCGTCGTCTGGAGGAGCGGGAACTGTATTCGGGGGTCTCCCATTCGATACCTGGGGAGAGAGGGGAGATGGGCTGTTGTTCGAATGTGGAATCTGAAGAGGCTGAGGATAATTGACGTTCTAATACTACGGGTTGAATAGATTTCGGGGATATCTCTGGGAGATAAGCCGGCCCTGGAAGTGATGCGGATGGTCGTTCCCAAGTCGTGAGTTGGTTTACCGAGTTGAAATAATACACTTTCCCGTCTGGAGTCGTGCGCTCTTCCCACCCGGGAGGTAAAACGCTGGGTTTGATCTCCGGTCGTGACCAGGAACTAGTTCTTGTGGTGTGGTTCATGTAGAAGATTCGCCCGTCTGGATCAAAGGCAGATGTCCATCCTGGAGGGAGTTCGTCCGTATTTTGCGTGGCCGGGTTGCCAAAGGGGAATTCTGACCTTGGGACGACATTTTGCGTCGGAGCAACAGATTGGATTAATACCAGAGATTTCGTTTTCGTCTCATTGTTGACGGCTGCTGATGGTGGAGATGTTGCGACTGGCTTTGTTGCCGGCACTTGAGTTGTTGGTGATGCTGTACCTTGGCCAACTGGCTTTCTGGTCGGAACTGCTTTTCTCGCAACTGGGATACGTTGGATGGGTTTTGGAGCAGATGTTGGGATGACTAGATTGAGAGGCTGCGCAGCTACCGCACTCATTGTAGCCATGATAAGTGGGGAATGATCAAGTGTATTCAGCGTCAAGAATATGCGCAATGGGGGTGGAGATGAAATGACACAACACTTCCGCACAGGAGTACCCTTTGCAGTCCAAAAACGAGTTTTACGTGTAGAAAAGATAGAAATATAGTCACAGAAGAGGTAGGGTCATGATGTTGAGGCTATCGTGATGGTTGCCGCTCACGAGGCTGGAGCTGAAAAGAGTGGCTTGATGTGGCTTGGTCTAGATGTTTTTGGGACGGCACGATGCATGATAGACCACAACAAAGTTTAGGACTTCCTCCACGATCTTTGGAGTTTATCTGAGGTTGGAGAGCGATATTCGGATCTTAGTGATTGGTTCTGAACAGTTCAAAGTTATCATTCCTTTGGGCATGCCCTAAAGATGTGAAGCCGGTGAGCCACTGGCTCTATCAAGTACCTAAGGACCATTTTACCTTCCAGAGCTCAAGGTCCTCTTTAACATCTTTGCACAAAGATGTCACCAAACGTTTTTTGAAAAAGAATACTGTTCCTTGAGATTCATAGTTGACCCGTTGTTTTGAAGCTATTCGTTGTTTGACGATGCAGAGCATGGGCTTGTCTGATGAGAAGTTGAAGGCTTACTACTGTATATAATTCTGTCTACCAAGTACCTTGAACATATGTTGAATACTTTGATCTAAGAACTCGGATCTGGACCATATTTATACCATCTCAGCCCTATTTACCTCTGAGCAGACGGGAAAACTTGTCACAGCTAGAACTTATTCAAGCAGACCCAAGAATTTCAGAACCTCAACATCCGACAAGACTCGCCAATTAATACAACTCTATCCAAATCCGCATTCAATCATAACATAGTCAAAGTATTTGCGTAATCCTTGCGGAATGTCTGCACCAAGAATATATTTTTAGCCAGCTTCATTTGACATGGGGAAAGGGGGTTAAGCGAGCTGTCAATTTCGGACTGACCGTCACCACTCCTTTCTGTATTCCTTCTAGAACAACCTTATTTCAATGCCCAATGCCATTTAGTGGTCCGCATCTCGTATTGGGACGACCCTTGCTTTTGATCTACCTGATCCGAAGAACTTCTCCTTGGCTGAAACTCGCGTAATTTCAAATGTATAGCCTATTTCGTCTGAACAACCAAGCGGAGAAAAGTCAGCTTGGGTCATGGATAGTGCACGGCTACCGAGAATGAGGCGGAGTCAGTTTCTGACAGGAGACATCCTCGAAACTTTCGGTGACGGTACAAAGTCGCCCGGTTCCAATGCTTCGCGGGAGGTATCAGACTTCATGGTGGCTCGAGAATAATCCCAAATCTTGCACAGCCTAGATTTCCCCACAAACATCCCGAACAGGCAACATTTCTGGTGCTGACTTTGCGTAGCCGTAGTTATGCCTTTGCTTGAGTACATTCAGTTTCAACATCGACAACTTCCGATACCTTCTGCCAAAGCACCTCAAGGCAGATTTCTATAAGATATGCCCCCTCCCACCTCATTTTTCATTCTTCATCCTCATCGGTCTCACAGTCTTTTGGTTTCTGTTCCATAATTCTTTCCTGTCTCTTTTCTGTCTTTTTCCTTCGAACATTCGCTCTTCCATTCGTTTGGCTTTCATCGATTTCACTGCAATAATGCATTCCTTCATCAGCACCGTCGCCTCAACGGCCCTCGTTCTCTCGTCTCTCACTTCAGCTGCACCAGTCGTCTCTTCTGTACCAGCCTCAACCCTTACTCCAGCTACCCCGCGAATTATTCTCGGACCAGTTCGTTCTTCTGCTCTGAAAGTCGCAGCCGCCTCACTCCAATCTGCAGCCGACTCAGTGCCTGCAACCAAAGTCCAGCCCATCACTCCTAAGACGGATATCATCCTACGGTATGCTTCCATCAATGCCACGGAGGAGATGACAGCCTCCATCAACGCCACCATGAAGTACCCTTCCGTTCTCCTGGAAGACATTGATTCGGTGTCTAAAGTCGATTGTTCCGATACCTCAGTCTCAATCACCTTCAACAACCAAGCAGACTATGATGAGACCTCAAAAGACTGGCCAGCGTCCGATTTCGTTTTGTTCACCAACCATTTGGGTGATTGCGACACGGACAATCAACGTGGTCTTTACATTGTCAACTCTGTCACTCGGGACGACAAGACACTCACTGTTGTCGCCGCTTCCACAAAGTCTACTTTCGACAACTCCACCTCCGAGATGACCATTGACTACACCAAACCTGCCAGCACTAAGCGACAAATTACCCAAACTTGGTTTGCGGATATGCCCGGTAACCTTGTGCTCAATGACGACCCCCTCAAGAAGTCCTTGTCTATCTCTGTCAACGAGCCAAAGCTTGGTGGTGATCTTTCCGTCAGCGGCCATCTTCACTTCTCCTGGCTCAAACTTAAGCCAACATCTTTCTACGTTGATGTCGATCTTGGACTCTCTGCTTCAGCCAATGTCAAGGTCTCCGCTGGTCTCTCATACGACAACGACGTTTACACTTTCTCCCCTGCAAGCCTCACCATTTCCGCTTTCAGCATCCCCGGTATTCTTGATGTCGGACCTGCTCTTGCTTTCACAATGGGTGTCGAGGTCGCTGCTTCTGGTACCGTAGAGATCTCTGCCGACCTCTCTGCCACTATCTCCAACGGACATGCTCACATCGATTTCCTCGACAGCAAGAACACCGTCACTTCCGGCTGGGACCCAGTCTACACCCATGCCGTCAACGTCTCTGCCGCAGTCGAGGCTCAAGTCAACCCATTCGTCGAACTCACCGCCGAAATGGCCGTTAGCTTCCTCGGTGGTCTTCTGGACCTCTCTTCAGGTGTCAAGGCCAGACCTACTTTGATCAACGTTTTCAGTCTCCAAGCCCAGTTCAACATCGACAATGCCAACAATGTCACCATTCCAGCTTCTACTGACGAGACCTGTGTCAATGGAGTTTGGTTCTCCAGCGCTTTCGATTTCATCGTCACTGCTTTCGTTACTCAATTCTATGAGATCGAAGTATACAGACTCGACGTCCCTATTTACAAGTCAGGATGCTGGACTTGGGCCCCTGATGTCATTGATGGTACAGCAAAGCCTACTGCATAGATAATTAAGTGGCTGGGATCTGTATCTTGGGGTTGGGGCTTCGGAAAATCTAGGATAGACGGCTGGGATGGACGGTTGGGATAGCAGGTTATGATGGGCGACGGGGATGATGGTTGGGAAAATATACGGGGATCCGGCGTTCATAGATTTCATTTAGGGACACCTATTTGGTGAAGCAATACATTCGTTTGACTATTACTTGAATAATTTTCAACTGTGAACAAATAAATTGCAAATATCCAGGGTCTCCGATTACGGCGGGCTCATGAGACGCATCTGACAGGCATCTGGCGGCCAAAGAAGACATGGAATAGGTTAATATTGGATCGAGGCAAATAGTGAGTGATATGACCAATGCCCTAGAATCTAATGATCCAATCGCAATTGTGACGGCGTACTAGTTGGAAGGATGATGCTGTGTATCTCAATAATCTGAGAAATAGACGAGCAGTGCCACTTTGCGTGTCCAGAGCGCATGTTTTGTGCCATCATTTATGAACGGAAACTGCAATTTTGACCACTTTAAGTTCATCTCGGGGACTAAAGTGTGAATACAATTAACCTAGCTTCGGCGCCAAACATCTTAAGGCTTCTTCACCGTGGTGAATGAAAATGCCATAATGTCCTTCACCCTCAATAACCTTCAGCTCGGAACCTCCTAGCATCCCCACCACCTTGTTCACCTGCTCCATGGGGACATTTACATCTTTCGCGCCGTGCCACATCTTCAGCCTGCCACCCGCACAATCGATCTCATGAAGCTGAAAGCCCCAGTCAGCGGCCTGGAGCTTGAACTCCAATCCACTACCCTTTCCATCAACTCTGAAAGATTCTCTCATCGGATCAAACAGCGCAATTTTCTCCACGCCTTTCAGAGCCTTCTGCTCAAGCTCGGGCCGGTTTGGCATCTCCTTCATACACGCTGCGTAGAACGGTTCCGGGTCTGGACTACGAGCGAGATCTCCCCAATGGGAGTTCAACCACGACCCAGCCAGATGCGATAGACCAGATGTCATGACATGTTGCATTGGCTTGAAAGCAAAAAAGGTGTTCCACTTTATCGGGTACGCACCCGCCAGAATCCCAACATTTAGCAATCGGGCCCGAGGAATCATCTTCGCACAAGCAAATGCGTAAACGGAGCCACTGGAATAAGCGAGGATAGAGAATGTTGGCAGGTTGAGATGGCTAGCTAGCTCGGTGATGTCGTGCGGCCAGTCGAGAATCTTGCGGTGGGCTTGGAAAGTTGAAAGGCCCATACCTGGCCGGTCGACGCCAATTATGCGGATGTTAAGAGATGCCGCTGGCGCTGAGAGGATAGCTGCTTCGAGTCGAGATGACGGTGTACCGTGGAAGTAGAAGACAGAATAGGCGGTAGGCGAGGTAGAGCCATAAAGGGCGTATCCCAGGGTCCGCCCATCAGAGAGAGTGTGGCCTAAGGTTGTTGGATCCATTATGAGACTACTCGAACAATGATGATGAGGTGTGTTTTCATGAACCGGTTGAAAACAACATCTTTATATAAGTTGGAGTCCAAGGATACTATTGGCGGTGTCCTCCTATTCAGCACTCATCAAAATTCAGCCTTACCAGTCTGCCCAACAAGAACCACCTCGTGAGCTTGGCATTGTCTTCCATTGGCGATTTAAGATTGCAAGCGGGGTTTATCAGTTCATGCCACGCAGAAAACCCACCCTCGTACAGCAACTCCAGACTGTGAGGATCGTGAACCATGGAGTCGGCGAACACACACGCGGAAACAGGGATAAAAAAAATTGTGGAAACCCGACATCTTCTCAACCCCTCGCTGCGAACAGCGGATATAGTGTAGAATGACTGACTGGATATCCGATGCAACGTTGACATTCGTTTCATGCTTGTCTCATATCGCAACACCCCCCTCTCTCATGCACTAAAGCTCTCTCTCCTGCGGTCAACATCCCCACCTTGGATTTCTGCACCAAGAAGCGAACTCTCCTCATCAATAACTGCCTTCGCATCATCCGCAGAATTCTTCTGAGGTTTCTGCAATGCCGACCACAAAGTACTGCCAATCACGATGGCTCCACCAAACAGACTCCAACCACCGGGAATAACGCCCCAAATAGCCCAGTCAAAGGATAGGGCAAACAAAACTTGGGTGTACAACATACTCGTGGCTTTGCTGCTCCTGTCCAGTTGCAGTCCAGCTGTCAAGAGAAATTGAAGGATGAAACCAAAGACTCCTAGGAGCGTGAGCAGGACCCAATCGCGAGCACCATGAGGCATGGTGAACCCGATTCCAGGAATGACGAGAAGCGCAATCGTTGATGATGCAGTCCCCAAGAAGGCAAAATAGTTCACAGACATCAGTGCATGAGCTCGATCTCCAATTACACGGATCATGGTGTATGCTCCTGAAGCTCCAATGACACCCAGCAAAGACGCGCCGATAGCGAGGAGACGCTGGGCGGGTGTGACTTCATCAACTTCACCAGCTTTGGTGGCTTTAATGATATCGTCAACCTTTCCAAATATGCTTTCCGGATGAGCGATGAAGATCACCCCAATCATTGCAACAAGGCCGGCGATGAGATCTTTTCTAAGAAATGCCTGCCCGAGAAATACGGAGCATGCCCATGCAGTGACGATTGGCACGAGGAATCTGAAGACGGTTGATTCGGCCAGCGGAAGATAGTGAACAGAATCTGGAGGATATAAGTAAGGATTCGGAGCTTATTTCGGGAGTTGAAAGGTACTTACAGTAGAGACAGAAGAGTCCCGCGAAGCCGAATGCCGCACGGAGCACTAGCCATACTCTGACTTTGGGGTTTCCAAATGGAAAATCGGGCACTTTTGTCCACCACATATACAAACTGCTCAGAATGCATGTGATGCCCATGCGTGCAACTATAATCTGAAGATCGAGTTGATGTTAGGATTCTCAATGCGGGGCAGTTCGGAGGTAGGGGCTGTTCCCTTACCTGAAAAGGGTGCATTCGATTTCCACCCTGTTGCAAAAATCTAACCATTGCATCCATGGACGACCCAAATGCCTGTGCAAGAACAATATACAGTGCTCCCTGGTTGTCTTTCCATATTGTCTTCAACATGCTTGGCGTTGGCTCGATGCCTGCGGACTCATAGTCTCCCACACTGCTATGTCGACGTGCCATCGTGATTGGTAATACCTCGAAATGTAAGGATGGGCCGAGCTGGTTATGGTTGGGGATATATATGTGAATTTGGAGACCAGTGATCAAAGAAGAAAAAGTGGCGATGCTCGCTGGATATACCGACTTTTTCCTACCCCACTTCTGACACTCGGGCCGGGGCCAGCTGACTGTAGTACATGACCATGTATTTTACGTCATTATTATGCTGTGTCTCAGCCGGTTGTAGAGATTGGGAAGACACTTGTTCCAAGAGGCGTGTTCTCGCAAGAGGGTTTTGTGTTCTCGCAAGAGCTGGTTGCTAGTGATGGATTGAAATGGGTCTGTGTAAAGAGCTTTTCTTGGAAGTGAAATGCTGTTCGTTTTAGTCAAATTTTAATCCTGTTGCACGAAGTCATGATTTCATGCAGATTGTACGGATGTCAATAGAATGACATTCCAGCCTCGAGAATCAAGTTGCTTGAAATTTGCTTTTGTCATCGGTCTCGTCGGCAATCTTGTGCTCTCCTGTTGCTCTTTTCCTACATGATGGCTGGCTACGGATCTACTGGTATGCCATCAGTCACTGGAACAAGCGGTATGAGGGTGGCGTCACATACCTTTCTCTGTCTCCCAGCTCATATGAAAATAGCCAAACCAAGAGTCCATCATGCAATAGTGAAGCACTGTTCCCGGATAACAGTTTGTCCCACCCGATGACAGTTGTAATGGGCTACCTTCAATGTCAACATTGTTATATCTTCAGGCTGGGGCTAAAGCCTGTGATCTCGAGGCTTTTAGTTGCTGCTCCTCTCTCGCTCTCTTTGATGCCTCGAGCAATTCTCGAACTCTTGCTTCTTCTTCATGCTTCCCCACGTCCCGCAGACACTTTGCCATCCACGAAAGAAAGTCAATTGAAAACGGATGTTGCCATCCCAGCACGCTATCTACCCTAGGATACGCTCGTCGGAAGAGCTCTTCGGCTTCTGGTAGTTTCTGTTGCTCATAAAGATTGCATGCCAGATTGTAAATCGAAAAGAGTGTTTGTTGGTGTTGCGGCCCATGGATCTCCTCATCCAATCTCAAGGTTTCCCGAAGAATACTTTCTGCTTCTTTCAATTTACCGCTATAACTTTGAACAAGAGCGAGAGACTTCATGACATCTAACGTCATCCAATGCTGAATTCCTAGAATATTTTTGCAAATATCTAGATTCTCCCTGGTTAACCGCTCAGCTTCACCGAGATTGCCCATGTGGTACAGGATCTCCGCTCGATTCAGAAGGCTCCTCATTGTAACTTCATGTTCTCTGCCTAGCACTCTCATTGAGATCTCGACTGTTTCTTGCGACATCTCGTCGGCTTCGTCGAATTTACTCTGCCGAAGGAGTAGCTCGGTCAAGCCATTCATGCTTTGGAGTGTTTCGATAGCTTCCTTCCCCCGGACATTTACTTCGATTGCCACGCACTTGCGAAGTAGAGGCTCGGCTTCTTCATATTTGCCTTGGTCTCGGAGATAAATGGAGAGATTGTGCATGTCGGGAAGAGTTTCTGGGTGTTCTTCCCCGCACTCGTTCGCTCCTTCCTCCAGCACGGCCCGGCAAAGTTCCTCGGCTTGGCGGAAGCGACCTTGGTTCCCTAAAACGCTGTAATATGCATACCCAGCCCGCAAAAGTCTTTTCCCTGCCAGAAAACTCCACGACCGGTAATATTCTTGTTTTGCTAGAATTGATGCATCGACATGCGCAAGCATGAACTGCTTCGTATCGAAGTCCGCGTCCGGAAAATCGTGTCTGACATCATGTGCCCACAGGTAGTCGCTCAAAACTAGCATTGATTCTTTGAGGTATTTCTTCCCTCGCTCGTTTCCGGTTCGTGCCTTGAGCCAGTCTTGGACGAGTGGGTGGATTGAAAACGACGTTTCGGTAGATGTGGTATTCAGGCTTTGCAGCAATGACAGATTTCGCAGCTCGGAGAGAATATTGCGAAAACTTTCAGTGTTCCATTTGCCGCTCTCACGGCAGGAGTCCATCCACTTCCGAGAACCAGACCCATAAGGCGCGAAGAGTGTATCGGCAAGTTTGTTGATATCGAAGAAAGCCATCAAAGTCAAGATGTGCTCTTTATCGTCTAGTGTAGCACCCTCCCCTGAAAGCGAGTCCAAAGATAATTCCAGCGTGGCAAATACTGTGCAATTTACTTGTCCCTCAACGTTGTCTTTTGATGCTTTCGTGTAGTCCCATATCTCGGGAGTCTCTTTCAGAACTTTTTCAAGTTGTTTATTGTAGCACTCCAGGTAAGATGCAAAACCCATGCCTCGTTTCAGCATATAAGCACCAGCTTGGTCGATTGCAAGGGCGTGGTATCCCAGTCGTTTTGTGATCTTCGAGCCGTCGGCTTTGTTTTCCTCCCTTAAATCTTGCCTAGTTCGGCGGAGCAATACCTCCAGAGCTTCGGCCTCTGAAAGCTGATTTATCTCAAGCGAGTGGTGCCCCATTGCTCTGACCTCAGCTTGACGGCTAGTGATGAGGATTGAGCCTGGACCGACAGAAGGGAAGTATTCTTTGAGTCGCTTCGTCCTAAACGATTCCGGGTAATCGAAGTTGTCAAACACCAGCAGCCATTTTCCAGCCTTCGAGCTCAGTGTCGTTCGAACATACTGCATGTTAGCCTCGACTTCTGTTTCTTGGAATCCGGGTTTCAACAGAGCCTCGGCGATTTTGGTGAATCCTTGCATAGCGGTTTCGGGGGATGTGGCATCCACCCAGAATATCATTTCATATTTCCGACCATGGTGTGCCCGCTTGCAGTACTCGAGTGCAAGCTGGGATTTTCCGCAGCCTCCCATGCCTTGAAGTACGATAACCTTCGGCGTTAATGGATCATTTGATGTTTCTCCTGCATCAAAGTGCATCTTTAGTTCGTCCAGGGGTCCAGCTCGGTCGACGAAATGAGTAACACCGAATGATGGGTACATGAAATTCCCTGGATCTTCGATTGTATTTGGAGCGGCCGTAGGGAGACTCGAGGGCAGTATCGTATCTTGGAACGATCCATCTGCAGCTTATCAGCATGTTTCGTCTAAAATAGTCATCGAACTTACCCAGGGCACTTAAGCGGTAGGTATGTACAGGTCTTCCGAGCAGACAGTCTACAATTATGTTGATCTTTGCATCTACCTCAGGGAGGCGTAAGTAGGCCAGGGTATGGGTTTTCACCTCAGATAGCTTCTCCCATTCGCCGAGAGCAATTTCGGTAAGTCCTGTCTCAACATTCAATCGATGATAAAGGCCAGGACAATTCCGATACCGCTCCTCGAGGATCTTAGATGCAGTCTCTGATGATGTCGCCATGGTCGCTAGTGTTTTGATGAGATCTATCGGGATCACTCGCTGAAGCAAGCTTGGCTTCTCGAATCCAGCTAGTCTTGTCTTTCCCGTTCCTATACTTACAATACAAGCCACCTTGGTATCTGGGTCGTATCCTAGAATTGCTTCTTGGACAGCAAGTTGTACCGGGTTGTTGTAACCAAGTGCTCCGTCAACGAAGTCTTCTTTCACACCAGGTTCACCGATCGAGATTCGTTTGAAAAATCCCGGTGCCGCCGATGTTGCGCGTGCTGCTTCCCAAATTGTGGGGTTATAGCATGGATCTCTGGAGATATACGACCGGAACAACCTCGGACTGCTATTTACTTGACGAGCTGGCACAGCGCAGACGAATCTAAAGAATTAATTTTATCAGGCACATAATCTCCGTGGAAAGGAGGACCGCTCACGTTTTACAGGTACCAGTACCTTCCCCGCGCATTCTTTCCTCATCGCGGCCCCTGCCAAGGGTATCAATGAGAACCTTTCGGATGGTCTCTTCCAATCTGGATGCTTTGAATTTCCCATCCTGCCAACTTCGTTTCTGCTCCGAGAACACGTGCTTCGATAGTTCGCCGTATTTCTCGATTGCCTGTGGAACTGACAATCTCAGACGTCCAAGGAGGATTGCGATCAGCCTAACTCATTAGCAACTACCGCTTCAGCAGTTTTCGTGATGGATAATAGATGATGGATGACCAGGCTATGGACCTACCCGCCAGTACTGGTGCCGCATATGAGGTCAAAATAATCCGCTGGGAGGGGCACGTCGGTCAAATTGGCGGCAAGTTGAACTCTATGCATGATAGCCTCAAGTATATAGAGCTCAGAGAGCCCTCTGATGCCTCCTCCATCTGTTTTGGTTAGTTTGGAGTACGTAGAATCCTTGTCACCACCGCAAGGCTACGTACCAAGAGACAGCAGTTTCAGCGGAGGACGAGTTGCTGAAGACTGCGCCATATTAAAAGGCTTCAAAACGGCGCTAGGTGAAGCGCTAATATGGACCCATCAGGATGAAGGACGATGAAGGTTGAACCTGGCAAGATTTCGAGTGAAGCTTGAACATTCAGATGTCGTGAAGGCGGGCGCCTAGCAAGCCTCAGCTGCTGGCTGTGCAGCTCGGGTGCTGGCCCAATCATGATCCTGTAACACCAAGTGATGTTTTTCAGCCTCATCACCAAAAGCAAATTGTAAAAAACCCATTCCAATTGCGGAAAGAAAACAAAGTCCAAGGTCGCGGTAAATATCTGAAGTTTCGCTAGATATGTTGATGTTTGTATCGCCTATTGCCCCACAATTTACGCGATGTTTGTGAACAGTTTCATGATCAAGCCTCATCCCTTCCAGCACTCTGTCCTGAAAGCTGTAGTTGATTTGGCTTTAACTTGGACGGTAGTAGTCTCTTTTTGGTTTGGAAACAGACCCGAAAAGCACCACCGATACCTGCTTGCAAGACTGAGAAGAGACACTCTCGAGAAGGTTTCTCGCAGTCTCTCAAAAGTCCAAACTCGAGGTATGGAGACCGCCAAAAGGCGTCCCCCCACCCCCACCCCCCCAAAAGAGAAGCTAATCTAGCTATTATAGTAGTAGTTTCATACTTATCATATATCGAATGAGGACTGACAGCTTTTTCGAAGGCTCTCACTTTCTACACCTCTTCAACCGCCCACGTAGAGACCATTGTGGAAGAGTGAAAGAGATTGAACAATGAGACACACGTGCAAGACTCTGCCATTGCTTCAATCATACCAGATACTATTTGCGCAACATCCTCCATCCCCAATCTCAACTTTAGCCACAGGCCCTGCTGTGACCGCTTCTTCTCCTCGGAGATTTCTCAATTGCCAGATTTCCACATACCCCCTGGGAAAGTCCGACAGCGCCATCCATTCGTCACTAAAAGGAGCAGGAGAGACTTGGTTGGCAATCCCGCCAGTAGTGGTCGTTGGCTCGATGAATAACAATTCTTTGATCTTTCCATCGTCGCGAAGTGAGAAGCAGGAGATATATCCTACGTAATCTGTATCCCTGTTCGCTCGTGCCGAAGTCCAGAGGAGACGATTGCTATGTGACAGCATTACTTCAGCGGACCAATATCCAGATGAGTTCTTCCCTGATACATTTATCAGCAACAAGCCCACTACTTTGGCGGTTTCCAACATACCTTCTGGAAGAAGCGAATATGTCTCCAGCTCTTCCACTGGTGCGCCGGTCTCTTGGTCCAGTCCATACTCCACGAGAGTATTCTCATGTTCCATCAGAACATAGAGATACTTTCCATCTGGATGTGCAGCCAGATGTCTAGGATGCATTCCCGCCTTAGGCAAATCGAGTCGATCCACCAAGCTGACCGTTCCATCATTTCCGACGGCATGGGTCCAGATCTTGTCCGCGCTTAAATCAGCAGAGTACAGCAGCTTGTCTTCAGGACCAAACGCCAGACCATGGATCGCCGATGTGTTCACATATTTCCAAGATTGAGTCACGTTAGAGAGAGTTCCGTTGGCATGTGTTGAGATGGCCATCCCGCAGCCATTTGGTCCAGCCCATGAACCTGTATATGCAAAATACGGCGGATGAGAACTGGGGAGTACGAATGCAGACGTCTGATTGAAGCAAGCGCCTGTTGCGTTGAGACTTGCATCTAGACGGAGTGTGGCGTTTGGGTGGACTGAGTAGCTTGAGATGCGTTTTGCTGACAGCGATGCACCGTAGACGTTTTGTTTTTTGTGCTGTAGTCGATGTCAGCAGCGTATGGGGACTGAAAATAGAGTGACTGATGGAAATACGTCAAATGCTATCCAAGCATGACTACTGTCAGCGGTGATGTTCCTCGTTTTCACAAGCGTCAATGCCTCATCGTCGAACTCGAGTGCGTAGATTGAAGCTGGGAGCCCGAGATTCCCTACGAATAAGTGGTGAACTTTTGCTGCAACAAATTCGAGAAGAATGAAATGCAAAACAAATATCACGAGCAGTTTTCTCCATCTTCGTTAGCTGTGGAGGTTGTTTCTGAGAATGGTAGCTATGTTCTTTTCATGGGTGATCCCACAGACAATATTTCAAAACATCAAATCATTGCACAACCTTTCCTCGGCCGAGAGACTGCCGACAGGAAACTTTCATTTTAATACTTTTAGCCTTTACTGCTGAGTTGTTACAATAGGGCAGATTGGGTACCTGAAAGCGGGTGGTTGTATATTGATGCCAGGGATAAATATTCAGCCAATTTGAATCTCCATCTACCGGCACACGGCAACACAGAAGCTTTGAGGTAGTAATATAGCATAAAGACCTATCAGTACGAGAAAATGTTGGCGAATACATAATTGAATATCTCTTCTTGTTTTCCTTCGATTTGCCTTTATCGTAATCCGACAGGCCCTTCAAATGTTGACGAAGAGCAGGGCTGGCTCGCTTGCAGTCGATGTGAATATTCGCACTTCCGACCTCCGTTATTGACTTTGAGCTCAGGGTTTGTATCACCGAACTTTTTGGGACATGGATCTATCTTCAAATTCAGGCAACATGGATTAGCCCAAGTCGAATACTTGATGTCGATGTTGAAATTTGTGGCACATGAAGCCGAACGATCCCAAACAAATGGTTATAATCCCAGGTCATCAAGTTGCCCATCCAATTTGATATTTCTGCCACTTCCAGGCTCCCCCAGTAAGCTTCCCAGAAAAATTCAAATCCCACCCCAAATCAAATGGTATGAACTTATTAAGAGGTCCACCCCACTGCCCTTCCTCCCTGGACCTTGAATATTGCCTCTCGCTTACCTATAAATAACCTCGCTCGAGCCTCGGCATGGGAATCCCGTGCCTGCCAAGCTGCCAGCTCAACTTCTGCCCCTGTTTAAACACTTCAATTATCCAGCAATGACGTTGAGATGCTGGTAGAACAACAGCTTTGGATGAAAATACAGGATGGAAAACTGGATCGAAAGAAAAGTTAAACGGTGGGTGCTTTTGATGGAGTGAAGTATATATTCCAATTGTGTTTCCTTCGTCCTGTCTGGTGCTCGTCACACAGCTCTCCTCTCTGTCCTTCCACTGTCCCACTCTATCTTTAAAATCAAGACTACACTCGTTCAACACTCTATCATTAATCATGAAATCTATATCCTACGCCCTGGCGCTCGCAGCCACCCTGTCCACAGCCAATGCATACTGGTCCGGCTTCAACGTCCAAGCAACCCTCGGAAACGGTGCCTGCAAAACCCAAGCCGACTGGGAGAAAGACTTCAATACGATGAAAAGCCTCCCTGGTGCATACACAAGCATGCGAGTCTATGCATCCTCCGACTGCAATACTCTCGCGAACGCCGTGCCCGCTGCCATCAAAACCGGCGGCACGATCCTTGTCGGCGTGTGGACTGAAGACGCTTCGCATTTCGCTGCTGAGAAGGCCGCATTGTTGAAGGCGGTACAAACATATGGGTTCGGATGGATTGTGGCTGTTAGTGTTGGGAGCGAGGATCTGTACCGAGGAGATACATCTGCCAGTACACTTGCTCAACAGATCTACGACGTGAGGGGCATGTTGTCTACCGTGCCGGGATACAGCACAGCGGTGCAAGTTGGGCATGTTGATACTTGGACTGCTTGGGTCAAGGGTGCGAATGCAGATGTGATCAGAGCCTGCGATTTTGTCGGCACCGATGGTTACCCATACTTCCAGAACACACAACCAAACGGTATCGATCAGGGCTACAACCTGTTCTGGGATTCCGTCCAACAGGTCAGAGATGTGGTCAACACCGTCAAGTCTGGAACCTGGGTTTGGGTTGCAGAGAGCGGATGGCCTACTACTGGACCCACCGAAAACAAAGCTGTGGCAAGTGTTGCGAATGCTCAGCAGTACTGGTCGATGGTTGCTTGTTCTGCTTTCAAGTCGGGACACACGTTCTGGTACTCGCTACAAGACTTTGCTGCTAGTCCTTCCTTTGGTGTTGTTGATGCCAACTACAAACCTATCTACAGCTTGGCTTGTTAAGGGGAAGTTGGTGGTGTGTCAGGGCTGCATTTTAAGGCACATGGAAATGGATGAGACATGACTATGAGATAATAATAATTGTAATTTGCGGTTTGCATCCTCGTTCGCTCTGCTTCAACACTTCTGACCTTGTTTTCCCATTCACTCTGGGCACCCATCATTTTTGCGCCGCTCCCCCCGCTCAAGTGAGTATGATTCGGTTGCAGAGTGAATGTACCAACACATTCCAACACAGGTGAATCACTTTGGCGACCCGTTATCCATGTAATTTTTCCTATGCATATTGATCTCCAAGGCGAAGGATATTCCCAACTCTGTACAATCTACCAGCAGTCTCCTACTGCGGGCCTTTTGCACCAAAAGCAGTCTGCTTTAGAGAGAGGCCTTCAATACACACGCCGCCTTCCTCAGCTCTACGATCTCCGAGACAAATGTCTTCACCTAACAAGTCGGAGGAAACTCCATGTCGCAAGCCTCCATCGCAACCGCGCGAAACCACAAGTGCCAGCCAAAGCAGCCCCTCTACCGCAAAACCTCACTCGTGAACAGAAAAAGCCCCCAATGGATCTAAAATGCCTTCAACCTTGGAGAAGCCGAAATTTCACTCACTGAAGGAGCTCTTCAAGCGATCAAGAACTGGCCCCTCCGCGCTCGAACACTTCGAAGTCAACATCTCTGCCAAAGATCATCGTCACTCCACCCACTCTCAAAGTGAATCCGAAATCCAAATCAAAGTCAAGAGGCGCGACTGACCCGCCTGTTCTTACCGCAACCAACACTCGTCTCTCTCATATCCCTTCCAACCCTTCTACTTCGAAAGAAGAAGTCAAATGGCGCCAAGATAAATGCAACTACTTCTACAGATTGGTTCTGAAGGGTTGGACAATTAAGAAAGCCGCTGCGAAGTGTGAGAAGGCAATGGGAAGTGATATGTATGGAACCCGCGGGGGTAAAGTCGAAGCGAAAATCGTGAATCCCAGAAGAGCAGCCAACCTCCACAATCGAATAAAGACACATAAACTTGTCTGTTCCACAAGCCAGGTCAAGCACTTTGTGTGGGTTTGCTGGTATTGGAGCAATCCACCGTTTCTTGTCCAGTAGGATAAAATACTTGGCATGAGCCATGTTGATTCTATCCATTTCCTGCTCATCCATTGGCGCGCCGTATTCTTGATAATGGCTGTCAGAATTTCCTTGTCTGAAAGAACAGATATCAACCCGGGCTGACCCTATTTTCCGTATGATGCATAAGGCCATCCATTTTCTTCGACTTCCTGTACAATGTTAGAATATAGAGATGCTAGAGAGCTTTCTCCTCCTGTGTCAGCTCCCTGGGAACGGCCGGAGAATTATCGTAAACGAAAGGCATATGTCAGGCTCAGACCAGTGTGACAAATTTCTACTCTACTACTCGAGTACTACTCTAGAGTAGTAGAGTAGAGTTAGAGTAGTATAATATTTATACTAGAGTAGAGTAGAGTAGCGCTCACTACTCTACTCTACTCTACTCATTTGTCACACTGTCGGTACACATGGTGTATTGAGTATCAATCTATCATCTAAAAATCTGTCGCAGATCGCTCAAAGCCATGTGGTACGGACTGATTCCGGGAAGAGATTCTTAGTTTAAATATTAATGCACTTTTAATTATTTGTGGGAACCATCACAGGCAAGACGGAGGTTCGGAACAGTATTCAGACAAAGACCCAGACACATCCAAAATCAACACTCCATAAAAGGTAAGCGTACGATTGGCCAACGCTGCTGATACAAAGCAGTTAACGCCTTTCCAGAGAGGCCAGACACCGGATCGACCCGTTGCCATTCCCGTAGTGGACCTGTCAAAACGTGGCATGACGCAGCCGTTAAGAAACGGCAGATCTGATTCGCTATCAAGTTCACATTTTTGGCACTAGCCACTTGGCTGCTATATTTTCTATCTAGCAGACTTCTCTTGATTAGGCAGGTTTTCGGTAAACATCTCCATCGGGACAAGTAGCCTCACTTAAATGAGTTCCTCCGAAACTTGGCCAAACACAGATAAATGCGCTCACTTATTATCCACCTCAGTACATTAACGTTTGCTTGCACATGTGAGTGCTCTTTGTTGAGCTTTCCCCATGCCCCTCTTCCCGTTATATTTCATCCTGTCATTATCAACTAACGACTATGGCATCTCCCCTCCCCGGCCCGAATGCAGATCTTATTGCAGCAGCGAGTGAGTTCGCAGCAGCTGTCAAGGATTTCAATGGCGACCCTGTAAAACAACGTCAGTTGCTGAAGGAGGCTGACCGCCTGCGAATCTTGCTGGAGACCCCAATGGATGTGCTTATGAAGCAATGGGAAATGAGCCAATGCATCGCGGCTATGAACCTTCTACTGTAGTCGAGCTGGATGTTTTGGAGGCCATTCCAAAGGATGGACCTATCAGCTCAAAGGACTTAGCTGAAATTGTTAAGGTCGACGAGTCTGCCATAGGTGGGGTTCATCGATAAATCAAATGATTTGCTGATAATGACTTTGCTGTAGCGCGAGCACTGAAGCTCGTCGTGATCAATGGCATTTGTACCGAGCTTACTCCGAATACCTTCGCTCTCAATGCCAACGCAAATGTCTTCCTCAAGGGAGCAGCAAGAGAGTTCTTCCAATTCATGATTGACCAAACAGGTCCATTCTACAAGCTACCTGAGTACTTCCGCACCCACAACCAGGAAGATCTCTATGATCTCAAGAAATCCCCGTATGCCTGGGCAGTTGGTCTCGAAGGCAAGGACTACTACGAAGCCATCTCTAGCGATCCAATGAAGTTACATAACTTCAACTTCACAATGGCAACCTCCGAGGCCGTCACACCGATCTTGGGAATGTTTCCATGGGCCAGTATGAAAGAGCAGGTCAACGCGGATCCATCCAGAGCATTTGCAGTTGACATCGGAGGTGGTAGAGGGCAGTTTCTCAAAGCCATGCAGCAAGAAGCGCCAAATGGGTTTGGTGCCAAGATGATTCTCCAGGACCGACCAGATGTTCTTGCTCCTCTGACCAAAGAAGACATTCCAGGGATTGAGAAGATGGCTTACGACTTCTTCACTCCGCAGCCAGTCAAAAGTAGGTTTGCTCATCCTTTTACCGGTTTTTTACTGACATTTTCCAGATGCACATATATATGTGATGCGTCGCATCCTTCACGACTTCTATATTCCGGTCTGCAAGGACCTTGTCAAGAATATTGCGAGTGCCATGGGACCAACCTCTCGTTTCCTCATCGCAGATATGATCATGCCGGACAAAGTGGAGATGGGAACTGAAGTTACACCATATTGGATGGACTTCAACTGTAAGTGCAGTCCTCGTTTTCGAGATTTCGATGTTGATGCTAATATCAATAGTGATGATGTTGAATGGAACGGAAAAATCGAAGCAGCAATTTGAAGAAATTCTTGATGCAGCTGGGTTGGAAATAGTGAAGATTTATCCCTTTGCTTTTGGCTGCCACGCAAATATCGAGTGTCGCCTGAAGCCCTAGACTTCTTTGTGATTGTCTTAAGTAGTTTCAGTAGAGTGGATGGAGATGGGGGAAGTTCTAGTGAGCTCTACTTCTATTTGATGTTCGCAATCATGATGTTAATTTCCAAGTTAAAGACGGTACATATATATGTTCGCTTTTTAACTTTAGCCCCTGTGCCGTAAAGGTCTACCCTTGAATCACTTCTGACCATGAAGGAATTGAGATGCGTGACACTATCATTGCAGAATTACCGGATCCCACCCCAACGAAGGTTAGTGACGGGGAGGAGAAACAAATATCATAAATCTCAATTGTTCTTCCAGACAACAGGAACAGACAATCAACTGATCTTCATTTGAGTAGTTACTTCGCAAGACGTGGGGCTGAAATTACAGTTATAGGGATTCGTACTCCTTCCAGCGCCTTCAACACAAAGCCCAAGGGACGAAACATCAAGAATAAATAGAAGTGTGTTCAAAATGACAGCTAGGCTTTTTTTTGTATCGCCTCAAAGCTCCAACTGGATTGATACTAGTGACAATTTAAACGAAGGAATGTGTACGCATATATCACTCTGTCTATCTGCTTACCGAACCAAAACCACAGAGAAAAAAGGAAGATAGTCTAAGAATCTCTTATCGCTTATCATTTCAGTAGCGCACATTGAATGCCCCTGCTTCAGAGATCTAACAAGTCTTACTAGCTTCAAAGCCCGCGTCCCGGCTAAACCTGGAGTCTACACCAATGATAGTATTGAACTCGTACCTATAGATGTGGAATTTACGAACTGTCTACTTTTGTACAGAATCAATCGAGGACTCTTCGAGACCTGTTGGCTTGTACAGTACGATCCCGGTCCACCAACATGTCGTTGACTTGACGACTCGCTTAATTCAGTTAGCCCTCATGTCCCCGAAATTTTGCATGAGTCTCTGCGTTGCGATCTTGGATTCCAAAATGGCCAGAGTGCTGAAATCAAATCTGCGATAGTTTCAATCTCGGGCCAAACGGCCACCGTCACGTGCGAAAATCTGATTCCGCGGAGGTGTCACCACACTCCAACCATCGTCTTGGACTTCCCGAACGACACATTTCTTTACCTCTAGAGACCCTTCATCCTATTGATTTCAGAGGAATCCTAATACCTGAAATCAAAATGGACAGGATGGATAGATATGGCTATGGTTTTTCTCTGCAGTCTCGGTAGGTCAACTTCGAACAGCTCCAAGTGAACTTCCATGTGGACCGAAGGCTAATTTTAAATATCGCCTCTGACACAGACTCAAGATTTCAGAGTCATCTCCTTCTTCTAAATACATCAGCTTCAGACAGGAGTAGTCAGGCAGTCATGAGGCTCGATTCTTCGACAGGGAGGAATTCTAGTTCTTCCGCGGAGATGCAGCGCGCTGCAATTCGAGATTAAGAATCCACGAATGCTCGCATCAGGGCGGCATCTCCAACTCGTATGGAATGGGGAGATTGTTACAAAGATATCAAGTCCGACGAAATGGGGTTGATACGATCGTTGTAAATTCAAATTCCAACACCGTTCCTTCTCGCATCCCTCTGCTCGGTACACGTGCTCGTCGCGACTTTGGCGTTCGA
The DNA here is from genome assembly GCA_020726505.1 of Leptodontidium sp. MPI-SDFR-AT-0119. Classification (NCBI taxonomy): domain Eukaryota; kingdom Fungi; phylum Ascomycota; class Leotiomycetes; order Helotiales; family Leptodontidiaceae; genus Leptodontidium; species Leptodontidium sp. MPI-SDFR-AT-0119. The sequence goes on from JAHLEZ010000017.1 coordinate 1,351,855, forward strand.
TCTGACGACGATATTTGTCCATTTGTTCGTCAGTATGAGGTAGAAGAGATACAGGTTTTGATCTCCCGTATTAGGGAGGACGACGAGGGAGTTCCTCGAAAACGGAGAGCGGGAGGTGCCGTCAACTTTCGAACTGGCGAAACATCCGGCTGCATTGCCACCTCAGAACGCAAGCAATCCCCCACGTACCCAACGTGCCCACTCTCTTTGACCTCTCGTGAGTTTGAGCTAGAAATGTTAACATTTTATACAGTAGCTAACTTCCCACAGCATCCGTTTCCCATCCTCGACGCGGGACCCCGCCAGACTATCCATTATGGCGGAGATATTACGGCCAATTTTGTTCCGAACTTCATTTCCAGCAAGTTAGGGTCTGCAACTCTGCTTGTTGCAACGGTGACATGTTTTATTTCAGATTAGCTGTTGAGGTCATCACGATTCTACAAATATGGCGTCTGGGTCTGGACGATGATGTGTAAATTTCGAGTGATTGGAATATTTGAACAAAAGCTTTGAGGTGAATCCATTGCATTGTGAAAGTCAGCAACTCAATGAGTTGCTGGAGATTTGCACCGGATCTTGCAGAGGTACAGAGCTCAGTGAGTTCTCATAAATCACTGCAGAGCAATGTTGCACAATACAATATACCCTGCAGTTCATTCTATAGGGACAGGCGCACAACAGACGGATATCTTGTCAGATACGCAAAGCCAACAATGACCCGGAGCACTAGCCAGATCCAGATCCAGATTTAGTAAGCTCCCTAAATTGATTGTTTCGCTTCTGTTAAAGAGAGTTGCTCAGCTTCCACGAGGTTGAGCGGGCCAGTGTCCGCATTTTAGAGGGCTCGCTTCGAACAATCCAAACAACGCTAGTGGCCATGTGTGACCACAGTTTATTTTCCTCAACAAACAACATCGCGAACCCATGGAGAAGCGAGGTCCTTGAAGAAAATTATCAGCAAAGATGGGCCTCCCTTTGTTCAAGACCCCGAAGGAGGATAAACAGGATGAAAACGCGTAAGTGCCTTGCAATTGATCGAATGAAATCTCGATCTGAGGACCGCCCCGCTGACGAATGTCAACAAACAGGAGCCCACAACAACAACGTGCTTCAGGATTCGCAGATTACATGAATGGACTAGAGTTTGACAGGCAGCTTAGAAGATCGGCAGCTGCTCCTGAGCAGACTGTACGCACTGCTACTGCCCGTCAAGAGCATCGTTTTCACCCCGAAGCTGAGATCCAAGCACGGGCACATGCGTTCCATCTCCGTAACGAGAACCGTCTTCGTGATATAACCAGAGACCCAGAAAATCAACGGCCGGCCGCTGCCATGGGCCCTTTCGTGATGGGTGCCGAGCAGACTTCGAGTGATACCCCGGGATCAGAACTTCTAAATCAGGAGCCGGGAGGAGGCATTCAAGACATCTACATCCCCATGGAATTGAGAGAACAAGCCATTATGCTCGGTGAGCGAGTCGCAGCTGTAATCCGTCAGGAGTTGGGACGCCAGCATGAGCAGCAGGGTGAGCAGTCGGCAGCAGCCATGGTCACCAATGGTGAGGCCAACATCCATGATTCCGGAGCAGAGCCAGCCACATCCCACCCCACGAACTCTATAAGTACAAGCAACTCCAATGAGAACTTGCTTGCAGGTAACGCGAACCTTTGGTCAGTCTGGGACTTGGATCATTCTGCATATGTTCTTCGTAAGCTCAGGCAGCTCAATCCATACTTACCTCTGCTAACCGTCTTGTGTTTAGCGTTCACGTCCATGACCCAAGTCGAGCCCCTCGTCGAGTCGTTGTCCATTGCGCTGGCCCCAGAGCCTTTCCCCGAGCCACACCATATTGACCCTGCAGCTACACCACCGATTCGAAGCGCAGCCCCAAGCCCACAACTAGCTACAGGCCATTTCCGCAGCCGACACAGTCCCGACCTCCACGAGCACCACCCAAACTGCCCATGTATTGACTGCTGGACCTTATCTAGACTTTGAAAGAGCAAGGAGATGGGATAACACAAGGCTTGGAGTTTGCTTTACGGGATATGACTGGGAGTACAGACGAAACGCCTTTGGATCATCTTCATGTTTGGCTAATAAAACTTGGTTGGGTCGTCATTGCCGAGGGCATGTTAAGGGGTTAAAGCATACATGTGAATTATTGCGTTTCGCGGCACAGACTCAGACAAGACTCTGCTCCTGGCAGTTATCTAGATCTTGGTCTTGATTTTTTTTTCCACAAGCAGGGCAGTTTAGAAAGTCGAGTCAAAATGAAGCCTCGATCTTTTGTACAAAAAGGAAACATAGCTATGATGCAAGCCAAATTTTTCATCTCACAAGCCGTCCCAAAAGCCTTGCCAATCCTTGCGTTGAGGGGACGAGATAACATGAACGCAACGCCATCGAACCAATTTCCCATTGATTAGTATCATCAACATTGGACGGGTCTTGACTTGCACAGCCGGTATTAAGATTTCGTATCTTAAAATCACTTTGCTTATTTCCATGTGACTTCCTGATGATGTCACAGAGGCTCCTGTCGACATATCCATCGTTGTTGACCACCTCGCTAAAACACGAACTAGTCAACAACCCCCTGCAAAGTTCATAACTTCAACCCATCTCTGCTTTCACCTCGAAATTTCGGTTTCATCTTCGACCTCTCAACACTGCAAACGTTTTTCCATCAAGATGTCCGGGCCACTTCGACCCGCAGTGCCCCCAGTCTCCTCGCCGCGTGACACCCTTCCCGATCCCTGGTACCTGAGCTACGAAATTCCCAACCCCAATCCCATTGCTGGTCGAGCTCCAACAAGAGAAGAGATCGAAATTCGCATCCACCCAGGAGCCAGCAACTTCCAGCTTGCGAACATGAGAAGCACGCTCTACCAGCCTCCTCCACCCCGCACACCTACTGTTGAAGAAACTCCAGGGCTCCCGCCATTGAATTTTCCACGACGTACCTTGCTCGAGCCCCGAAATACCTTGAATCCAACAAGAGATTCTAATGAGAATAACAACAGCTCAAGATTGGACCGTACGAGAAGGCCACCTCCGCTCAGAGGGATAACAATGTATGGAAACGCACCAATCGACCAACCCAGAGCAGCCGGCTCCTCATCGCAATGGCCACCCAGATCTGAAGGTGAAATTAACAACTCCAATTTGCAGCCCTCTGAGATACGTCCCACTTCAGGTTCGATAACATACCCGCCCCCCAACAGCAGAAAGAATTCCACTAATTCCAACGTCAGCAGAAATTGAGCAAGCAGCAGAAAGAAGCTTCCTCGATCATCTACTTGGTCGAAATCGAGCTGCCGCAGGTGAAGAAAACAGTCGCAACATGGGCTACCCTGGCTTGGAGAGTTATGCTGGTCTCCCTATAGCTGAAGAATCCTTCATACGTTCAAGTTCCTTTGAACGCCCACCAATTATGCAACAACGACGGTCACAAGGCCTGGAGTTTGATGACTATCTCGGTCTTGGACGAGGACCTGGAGTCAACCACCGCGGCAACTGGTCTGGATACAACATTCCTCCGCCTCAGCCAGCATCCGACGAACAAACAGCCGGTGAAGAGGATGAATACGCAAATTACATCTATCCCTTAATTGATGGTATCCTGGTAGGTTTCGAACTCGACAACGTTCTCACGTCTCTACAGTTGGCGACCATATTGGCAGATCCGGATCTCGAGAATCGGTCGGTGGCAGCAGACCTGGTTCATCCTTTCACCGCAGGGCAAGTCCCACACATACACGCATACCGATATCGTGTTCTAGCGGATGGAAGCCTCGGTCTGCGTCTACCAGCTGCAATTAGTGACAGGATTTCGAGAAGCAGAGTAACTGCTGAAGTTCGTGATCAGGGTGGCAAGTTGCACCCTCCTCTGTTTTGTGTCACCATTATGGTCAAACATCCCCTTTCAAGAACTGTACTGACTGTGGGGGATATTTTAGCACCAATGAATCCAAGGTACTTGCTTTACCAGCCTCAGGAACTGATAGCCAGTCAAGAGACAGAAACTGTCAGCGGTAGCGATTTCTATCAAAGTGACTACGCAATCACCGTGGGTGATAGTCCAAGAAGTGGGATGGGTTGTTCTTGCCCTGAGTGCAATGGGAGATTCACATTTCGGTAGATTGATAAACTTGACAGCCGCCTAAGAAGGAATGCAATTGGGGCCTTCGAGTCTGGCTATGTAGAAGTAGGACCAGCAGGTAAGTAAGAAGGGGCTTCCGGTTGAGAAGAATAGAAGTTGAGGGTGAGGATGGGCCTGGGCCTGGGATGCGCCGGCTCAGTGGGGTTTGGCGTTTTTCATTTTTACCTTGCGAGGGAGAGTGTTATATCTCCCAGCGAAAGAACATGTTCGTGCTGCTGGGATACACTAGCTAGGGATTTCTCAAACAGCGCTAAATCATTAAAATTCAGCTTTCTTTTTTCATTCTCCATCGAAGGCATCTGCAAAAGTGACTTCTTATGTTACATGTCCAATTTCAAAGCTAGGCAACCACAAGGATCTGATGATCTTTGAGAAAACAGGAAGCGGAAGATAGAAACCATATCAACGAGGGCAGTTACCGTTTGTTTAAGCTTTCTGAAATTTTGACGCGGCTGAGCCGTTGTGACCAAGCTTAACGTAACGCCCATATCGAATCATTCTCCGCGCCGAAACAAAGCACAAGTACAGATAACGTTATGCTTGTGGGAAACCACCCATTTTATCTACAATTATCACCAATCCATCTACATATGCAGTGGAACATTTCCTCGTTGCTCATCTTCTCATAATCAATGTTAAGTCCGAGCACTAGATCGCAAAGCTCACCGAAAGTCCGAGTCAGAATACTTCGTATCAAGGGCAATAATCTAACCTTTTCTATCTCTACTACATGACCCATATTTTGCCAGATACAGACAGAAAAGAATAAAGCGAATTGGCTCATTGGTTGATTTCCCTTGCAAAGTGGAATCTTCTAGTACTACGCACAGACAAGAAAGGTCAGATTATTCGGGCATGTACCAAAGTATTACACGACCCTCGAGCACTGAAAACTTCACTCGCCCCAAGTTAAGCAAGCGGTCAGATTAGAAACCCGAACCTTTCGGATATGTGTCTTAGGATTTAGTTGGAATCATGTAGTAAGCCGTAAAGCCACGACGTAGATCCCGAAACTGCGAGGTACAGTATGTCCGAGTTTTGCCCAAGGCTCGCTTCGCTTCTCGCTGTGGCAGCAAAAACATTCGTTAAATCAAAACGAATAGTTTCTGCCTATTAACGAATAAGAGTGAAATAAAATATATTGAATCTCTAGTTTGGTTTTTCGGCATTTTACTTCTCTTCATATAACACTTGATGCTTCTTGTATTCTTGAGTCTATCTCACCGGCTGTCCCTCAGGATCGCAGGAATTAGGCTCTCCGAGGACCGTCCGGCGCCTGTTAGACTTTTCATTCTATATCTCCAACATGCATATTTGTTGCACGTCGCAATCCTATCTCCGTATAGCCCGACGGTCTGGCGTTGTTTGTCCGCGGACCTTTCCTCCACCCCGCGATATCCGATAAGCGAGAGAGTGAGATCTTGGTTCACCTCCGCAGTGACTTCTCCATGCGTCAATTCAAATGATAGTACACATGTTAAGCTGCGCATAGTAAACAAACGAATAGATTAAAACAGCCTTAGTAATTCAATATTCACATTCTCTAGACATGCCGTAGTCACTTTCCGTATTCATTCGGAGAAAGAGGGCTTCGGCTTTAAAGCCCGCCCCGAAAAGGTAATTAGTAAACAGTTCATCTTTGTACACCACTATCCCGAACGGTCTTTTCCACCAAAAACTGTAAATGTTTTTGTTGCACATCGCATCTGTATCTCCGTATCCGCCGGCCTTCTCGCATTGTAAACCCGCGGAAAGATCGCCTTTCCTCTTCATCCGACCTCTCTGCCTCCGCCCCGCGATACCCGAAGCGGTCCATCATCTCAATCCGCACCGCAGCCGCCACCACTTCGTTCCCAACCAAGACGCCGCTCTATCCAATCAAAAATATTTGTTTACTAATTCTTAATAAAACTCCGGTTGGAGATACTTTTGTTGCACATCAGAGGTTAAAGTCCGTCGCCGAAGGGCGGACGAGTGTGCCGATGCGGAGGAATTGGCGGCGTTTAAAGCCGATGAGATTAGTGGTGGGATGTTGGTGAGCTTTCGGCGTTAGGAGCGGCTGACGGGGCCGGCTGTTGAAGTGAGATGAGATGAGATGAGGCGAGTGGATGGTTAGTGAGATTGCGAAGCGGCGTTAGTTGATGGGCTTGAGTGAAGTGAGACTCGGTGGATGTGTGTTAATTAGTCCGAGGTGGAGGTGGAGGTGGGGGTGGACTTCGTGCGGGACTGCGAGTCCGAGGAACATTCGACGGCCAAGTCCGCCGGGGAGAATGAACCTTTTAAAAAAGTATGGAACGATAAAGACAAAAGACAGGAATTTATGAAAGGAGTTCAACGGATTAAGTCTCATTTACAAAAGACTTCAAAATTACAAACATGAATACTTTAGTGACCGCGCCAGTGAAGTAAGCTTCTCTATCCAACAATCGACACATTGTTCACGAGAAAGACACAAATGAGCTAGATCTTAGGCGTTCTTTGTGCCGTAAACTTGATCAGAGTGTCAAATTCTTAGATATCTGGGGCATGCCTGTATTATCGAACACTTCCTTCTCGCTATGGCTGAGATGCGGGGGAAATAAACACCCCGTTACCGAGTTTTCTCGGCCGAAGCGAATGTTGACCGTCCACCGTGCCAACGGACAACTGAGTATCGGCGGAACATCATGTTTGTAAACTGAGTTGTAAACGGCGGTCAGAGATTGTTAGATTGCGAAAATATAAGCAAACTGGCGTGAGCAGTCTAAGTCAAAGTCCGTATCGGCGGAAGACGTAGAGGCCCATGGTATACAAGAAAGGATCCGCCTGTTTCTTAGAAGTCAGAAATTGCAAACAAATGAGATCAAGGAAACAGCTCGGAACATGGAATCGAACTATTTGCGGACTCGAATTACGTTGATTTCACGTCTACACTCGAGTCGAGACGAACAAACGACTGACTCCTTGAAGGTGGGTAGAGGTAGTCTAAGACGAGGCAATCCCAAAAGCAATTCTTCTACACCCAAACGAACCTAAGCAGGTGCCAAACACCGCGGAATTGCAGATCTCCTTCCTTGGATAATGCACTTTCATACCACACCTCGCAAAGCTAGATACCCCGAAGCCGATGATTCAAGACGCCGACGGAGAAGGATTCACTCCCTTGCCGCTCACAATTGGTATCTAGACATTCAATAATTGGACAACGACCCCGAAGGACGGCAGGATATATTTGTGATCAAGCTGTTGTTGAAGAAGGTGCAGGCGGTGGAATGCAGGGGAATGCTGGGGGGCTGTTGAATTGTGGGGAAGACCAAAAAGACATATCGGCGAGCTTTGCTGCGGAGTGCGTGTAAGACACTCAAAATTCATTATACCCATCAACTGTAAACCTTCAACTATATGACCAAGGAGGTAAAGAAGTAAATGAATGTCTTTATATCACTTTCCTATAATCAAACCTATGTCACTCGGTGTCGGTGCCATGGTCTTCAACCTCACCAGGACAAACCCCGCTCAGAGACTTGAGAACATTCCATCTCCAAACAAAGTTCTACCCAAACTGAAAATCAAACAAAACTCAAAAAGTACCATGTCGCGGGGGATGCTCTCTTTAACGAAGGTTTGACCCCTCCAGATCGCTTGCATGGGCCGCAGTAGCATCGGAGTCCGAATCGGGCAAAATGATTGGATGATCGGACGCTTCGGGGGTTTGGCGACCGCTCGGAAACCGAGCGAAAAGTGCGATGTGCAACAAATATTGGAACTGGGAGAGGTTGGAGAGAGGAGGTGTTGATTGGAGGGTGAGGTGGAGTTATTGGGTGGGAGTTACGGGATGAGGTGGGGAGAGCGTCGAGAGGTCCGATTGTGGGGTAAGTTTGGTTTTGTTTAGATCGTGAGATTTCGATCTCATCTGCTTTTATTTCGATAAAAGGAATACCACAATTCTAATGGAGATCTGGAAGAGTGAGACCGATAAGTACTTCTTGATACTTTCCTGTACTATTGTAATCAATCTATGGACCTCAATTGGCGGCAGACAAACATTCCCCTCGATACCCCCCCTCATTACTCATTAAGCGAAGCGAGAGAAACCCAGCCGGAAGTCGGATGTCTGTCATTCCCGAGCACGGAAACAACGGAACCGATGGAGCGGCGCGAGGCGCAAGTTACAAACTAGATCTCTCTATTTAATCTCTTGGGTAGGACTTGGGAGGATTTGTGTTCATGCACTCAAGATGTGATTGGGTGGATGAATATGGCGGCTATTAGCGAGGGCTACATACACGAGCTCGACGCCGCCGAGATGGAAAGGACGGATGTTCGGATTTTCGAATGCCGCAGGATTTTGCGACGTGCAACAGAATGGAACATGGAAGGTATGAATCAGGTGAATGGTTGGTTGTTGCTTAGAACCATGAGGATCTCGCTCTTCAATTCCGTTCCCCACTGTAAACATTAACCAAGTGACATTTTATAAACCCGCTTCAAGATTGAATCACTGCTAATTAATGTATGCATAACTCGAGATTATCATAACAGCTTAATACCGTCAAATAAACGGTCAAGCGTCAGGGTACTACTGGCCCCAGTCTCCAGCACCTCTTTCGATGCAGTTGTGGGAAACGGGCGTGCTAAGGCGCCTAGCACTTGTTGGAACTGGTGCGCGATGATACAAGTTAGCTGGCTGGCCACTTAGCACCTAGCCCAATCAATTATTATATCGACTTCTTTGTGTCGCTCGGCTTTTCAAACTGCCAAATATTGGAAAGCATCTCTTACCTCTCCTCAATTTTCACACACATCTTGACACTCTGACCTCAACGCTTACAAGAGCAGGCGATGCTTGCGGACAATATGCAAAAGTACACTTGAAGCAATGGGTATTTTTCAAACTGGTAATTAGAGAGCTTAATCTGTTTTGTTCACCCCTTGGATCCATCCATCATTTCCATGTACTCGAAGCAGCTGGTGTCGCTGAACACCTACCCCGGACGAGTCACACCATCTTTGTCCGCCCGAGCGTTCAACAGGAAAACCAGTATGACTTGAGCTCGCTCTACATGACATTGAAGCAGAATGGGTTTTGCTTATCTGTAAGATCACGAAATTGGAAGTCCACCTCGTTCAAATCATGTCTGTGGGCTTCGAGATACGCCCGACGCTTTTTGTTCTCGCACGATAGGTAGCAAATCTGTAGAAGTCCAAGCACTACAACCAAAGACAGGGCAACAATGTTTGCACGCAGGCCTTGTCTATATGGCGCTGTAGTGTAAAGCTGAGGGCCAACGATATCTACATGGCTGTTAGTGAGCCAGTGGAAAAACATGAAGTGATCTAGAGCAGGACACTTACTGCCAACAGAATAGCAAATAAAATACAAAGCCTGGGCGGTGATCTTCTTGGTGTGTCCACCGATATTTGCGGATATAGCACCTAAGCCAAGAATGAAACCTGTTGGGATAAAACCGGTGGCGAGCCAAAAGCCAGTGATGCCAAGCCACCGATTCGTTGGCTCAACGACGTATAGAATCACAGCGCCTGCCGTGGCAATAGTCGTTGCAACAGTTGCGAACGCGAAGCGAGAATTGGGAATGTATGTTGCAAGGGTCGTAAAAATTACTAGTGAAATGAGGTCGATCAGTCCAGAAGGGCATTGGATTAGCGCTGTCTGGAGAGGAGTGAAGCCAAAGCCACGAATGATGATTGCGGCAAACTAAATGAGATATCAAAAATCAGGTGCTCAACAAACCGGGGAAAGGTGTAAACTTACAGCTGCAACGCCTCCGAGGATATTTCCAGAACCGGTAGAAAGGGCTGTGAGCCACACCTTCGGGTCAAACAAAGCTTCGATAGCCTGTTCGCTCTTGAACACCTTCGACTCCACACCCGTTTGATTCTGTTGAACACGAGCAACCGCAATGACACGCTCTTCAGGACTGAGGAACCATGCCGTGGCTGGGTTAGAAGGTAGAGTGAACCAGAGAACCACTGCCCATGTCACTGACAAAGCGCCACTGATCAGGAAAGGATATTTCCACAACGCCACGCTACCTCCAAAATGACCTACCCCATAAGAGAATAGACCTCCAGCAATGATAGCTACTCCATTCATGGAGTACCAGCCCAATAGACGGAAAGGCTGTTCGTCTCTCTTGTAGTACATTCCAGTGATCAATCTGGGTGAAATTCTTCAGTATCAGACAAATATTGGATTCTCCTCTTCACTTACGCAAAAGCTGCTAACTGGACGGATTCAGCAGCACCAATCAAAAATCTCAGGGTAGCAAGACCAGCGAAATTCGTTGCACCTGCAACCCCGAAACTAAAAACACCCCACAGGAACACCTGAGAGGAGAAATATGCCCCGACTGGAAAGCGCTGCATGAGGAGGAGAGAAGGGAACTGCCAAACCAGGTAGCCGAAGTAGAAGATGGAATTGGCCCAGGAGTACTGTTTCCCAACGAGATGTAGGTCTGCTCTCATGTTGTAATTGACGGCATAAGTGATAGCTTGTTTGTCAAAGTACTGGAGGAATCCGGTCATCATGAGCAGTCTGATAATGTGTCAGTAAGGTGGCCGCACATGTATTCAAGATTCGCCGAGAGAGAAACCCACGGCATCAGGTGAAGGTCAATCTTACGACGGACGCGGTAGAATTGCTCTTCCGTGATGTCGATGTTCTGACTCTCTTGAAAAGCAGCATAAGCGACATCCACCCCTTTCTGTCCAGTGGTTTCAGACTTTGGCTCGATAGTAGGGTCGATTGGGTCCTCGACAACCTGGGGCCTATCCAGCCCATTGGATGCCTTCTCGTAATCAGTAGAACTCATATTGCAGAGGGATGAGAGATAAGCAAAGAAAGCAAGCTCGTTGAACGGGTGTCGATTTATCTTGTTCTCTTTCTCCGAGGCATGTCTCTCTTAATACCTAATCTGCCAGGGATACATGTGCCTCGCAAGTTTTACTTTTCAAGCGTGTTCGGAGGACCAGAATGGTATCATTACGCCCTGTATCGCGCAATAAGAGATTTTTCAGAGCTGGAATGAAGATACGGCCTCTAGACTTTTGCTACCCGTCTTTGAATTCTATTTCGCTTTCCTCTATTTGGTCATCTTGTCAAGAAGCGAGCAAATACCACCCAGCCTTACTCGAGTACAATCTCTTGCGGGAATGGGGCCGTCTTGTAGTCGGAAGCAATCAATGTCTCCTGTACGGCTACTAACCTATGAGATTCTCGGTTTCCAGGGCTCGCCGTTGCTGTGCCGCGATAAGTTCCCAATCCATCTCATGCAGATTCGCGAGAGAAACACATGCATGCCCTGGCAACCGAAATACAGGCACTATGGGACCAATTATATGATTCAAAATCAGATGATGAAATCTCTGAACTGAAAATTGCGACCGGGGTATATTGAAGTTAGGAAATATTTCGACAACGAATTGGCAGTGGAGGTTGTTATTCGGAAGATCATGATAGAGATAACGCATTTACTTACCAAAGACACGCTGCCGACTTCACGGGCTCTGCTGGCTGTTAAGTGTTGATCTATATTAATGATTTCATACCCGAGGCGAAGGATCTGATTGACTTTTGAAGCAAGAAATAAAATCTCAGTAGGGGGTTTGGTAGCTTTGCAGAGAAATTCGCAGCACTTTCCACCTGTGGAAGATCTGCTTACTGCCTCTTTCCCTTGTCATCCGTATCGGTTTCTCGAGAGTGTGGAGCGCTCCATGGGGATTAGTGATCTCTGAATATCGGCCCACATTCCAAAAGGTCGATGACCCGACTTATTGGATCCTTGCCGCAGGAAAGTGGAATAGACCTTAAGCACGCAATTAATCAATGTTCTTGTGTCGTTTTCACAGTTATCTTTATCCACGGGAGAGATATCTCGAATCATAAATGATTAGTGATACTTCGTTACTCGGAAGACATCTCTGCCACGTGAGAGTCTCTCGCGCAAAGCGCACTTGCAAAAGTTCCGATCGAAGGAACGATAAACTGAATTATTCGTCAAGGCTTCGAATTACAGGAGTGGATACTCAGCACGCAATAATTGCATGGGATTTACTCATCTTTCCCCCAAATTTGGTGCTCCCAGAACATGACATGGAGTTTTGACTTTGGAAATTAATCCATTGCGATCCGCCACTCAGTTTTATCATTTGACGACGAGTTTTCTATATAAGCATTAAGGCATCCCAAACGCAGCCGCGAAATAAAGTTCGAATTTGTCGAACTCCTTTCAATTTTTAAGCGAGACGTTGTTTATTTTTCGGGATGTCTGTCCTGGATTTAGTTGTCAAGGCCAATGCCAGGGGTCCCACAAGCGGGTTTACCGATGTATCTGACGATGAAGTTAATCTCCCAGAAAACTTCGATCGACTTTCGGCAACGCTGTTCAAGCCACTGAGAGTTGGCGCATTCACCTTGTCACACAGAGTCGTCCACGCAGCTCTGGGGAGGTCGAGGGGCATTACGGGCCGTGAATCGCCTTTGTCAGCATTGTACTTTGCGCAGCGTACCACTCCCGGAGGTTTGATCATTTCCTCAGCAACGGGAGTGAGTCCCAGGCACCTCATATCTCTGTATCAGGTTGGCCTTCAACGGCAAGATCAGATTGATGCTCTTGCTCATATTATCAATGCCGTCCATGATGGTGGTGGTATCTGGTTTCAGCAATTGTATCATACGGGTCGAGCTTCCTCCCCAGCCTTGACGAAAGCAGGCTACGATAGAGAAGGTCTGCCGGAGCCTGCTCATGGCTACCACGCCGTGACGGCCTCTAGCATTGGTGAATCGGGCATTAATACCCATTCAGGCGAGAGCTTCGGAGTGCCTCGTGCTCTTACCATCGAAGAGATTGGAGAAGTGATAAACGACTACAAGAGCACTGCCATCAATGCAGTGAAGGCAGGAGCCGATGGAATTGAGGTCCGTATCTAATTGAAAAACATGTTGAAGTTGACTGACACATGTAGATCCTGGCAGGAAACGGGTTCCTACTTGATCAATTCTTACATGATAACATCAATCAGCGGAACGACATTTATGGAGGATCTGTAGAGAATAGGTCTCGTTTCACACTGGAGGTTGTTGATGCTGTATCCGAAGTCGTCGGGTACCAAAGAATTGGTGTTAGACTGAGCCCATTTTCCAAGTAAGTACAAATCACAAAGAAGCGAGGCTGGTTCACAGGCTAACCGGACTGTCCCAGTTTCCATGAAACTGATGGATCACAACCACTAGAACAGATCTTGCATCTCGCAAAAGAACTAGCAAAACGCGGAGTTGCCTATCTCAGTGTCGGTGAAGCCCGAGTATCCAGGAATATTGGGATCGAGCAAAACCTGGAGAGATTAGCAGCAAAGGGCATAGCACCCGAGGACATAAGTCTTCGTCCGTTCCGAAAATTGTTGAGAGAAATCCAGCCATCATCACCTTCGTTCAACCCAACAGTTCTCTTCGGTAACGGCGGCTATACATCAGCTACCTCGCTGCTCACAGTTCAAGAAGACCTCGCGGATGGTGTTGTTATTGGCCGTCGGTTCATCTCCAATCCAGATATCGTCAGAAGAATCCGCTATGGGTACCCATTGACGGCATACGATCGGAGCACTTTCTACACTCATGGTGCCAAGGGTTACGTCACGTACAAGGAGTACGAGGGTCCAGTTTCCCAGGAGGAAATCCATGATTCTCCATGGGTTCCATGCGGTCCGCGGAAAACCAAAACTCAAATCAACGGCTTCAAAAACCATGTCACCACAAATGGCACGACCAAGGAGGAACACAGCCAGACCAGCAACGGTGTCAAAAAGGAGAACGGAAGTGAGAATCAACTCCAAGCGGCTCTTAGAAGCGTCGCTATCATCGGAGCGGGCATCAGCGGCATCTCATCGGCCAGCGCGTTCAGAAGAGTGGGAGGTTTCAAAATCCGAATCTTCGAGCGAAAGGGAGTCCCAGGAGGAAGTTGGGTCTACGACAAGACATCCACAACCATTCCAATCTTCCCAGGCCCTACTCCCGAAGTCGTTAATCAGCCTCTGGAGCATCCACAGGGGCCGTTCCCCGTCACGCTCCCTCGCAGTAAACAACAAAGATTCACTTCAAGTCCTCTGTACGAGAATCTCCAAGCCAACATTCCCTACAACGTCATGTCTGAAGTCTCAAGTTTCGATTTGCCGGCCCCTGAAGAAGGTAAAGGGCTGTTCCTGTCGGGGGCTCAAATCTCGGAGAGTGTTGGTAATACAGCTCACCAGTATGACGATCTGATCACCTACAACACCACGCTTGAGAATGTTGAAAAGGACGAAGATACAGGAAAACTGACCCTCCTGTTCCGCCAAGAAAACAAAGATGGAACGGACACATGGTACACGGAAATTTTTGACCATCTCGTCGTTGCCACAGGACACAACTCGGTTCCCAGGGTCCCAGATATAGAAGGCTTGAAGAGCTGGGAGGGTGAACTCCGCCATACCGCTACTTGGAGATCGGGCGAGGAATTCGCAAACAAGGTACGCTCTTCCATTAATATCACCTACCACTCACTATCCAATGACTGACGGAAAGCAAAAGAGAATCCTAGTGGTCGGAACAAGCGAGAGCGCCATCGACGTCTCACTACAATCACTGCCGTACGCAAAGCATCCCATCTATATCTCGCAGCGCTCGCCCCATCCCCGCTACCCGACCGTTTTCCTTCGTCCAGGCATCAAAGTTGTCCCAACCATCTCATCGATCTCGGGATCTAGCATCTACCTCTCAGATGGCGAAGTGCTGACCGATATCGACACCATCGTCTTCGCCACGGGCTATTTCTTCACGTATCCCTTCCTCTCGGAGAAGATCCGGCCAAGAACAGAAAACGGATACCGCGTCCCGGGCCTGTACCAACATATCTTCGATACGTACAACTTGCAGAACATCGCGTTCATTGGTGTGGCGAACGCATCGCTGGCGTGGGCGACGTGGGAGAAGAGCGCGTTCCTCGTTGCGCTGTACTGGGCCGGGAAGATCTCACTACCATCTGTGGAAGAGCAGAGAGGCTGGGAGGCAAAGAGGCTGGCGGTGAAAGACGTGAGGTGGTTTCATATCCTGCATCCTCATCCTGAGAGAGTCTTCTACTGGATTGAGCTGAATACTCTGGCTCAGGAGTATCTGGAAAACGAAGAGAATGTGGATGATGACCTTCTGCGTGACTACCCGTACGAGTGGACGGTGTCACTGCTGGCTGGTGGTGTGGACAAGAAGAAGTATTATGGGATTGTGGATTGAAGTGCAGTTATGCAGATGAATAAAGTATGGCAGCTACAAACCATTCCGACGCTTCATTGTTTTCCTATCTAACGAATTCTTCAATTGTCTGCTATGTAATGAGCTCACGACCGACACACAATGCGAACGCCTTAACCCAAAAAACCCCTCCTTCAAGACAAACCTCAGCCACTCAACATCCCAAGCGTCCGTCTATCCCAACCAACCCTCCTAAAGCAAACCTAACCCCAACATCTCGCTCAAGCCCACCGCTTCACATTTCAATTCCATCTTTCGATTCCTAATTCACCTCAGGACTATATTACGTATTCAACCCTGGAATTACACGAAGATTCCGTAAAAACAGGCCTGATGAAGAATGGGAAATGTCTAGATGGCCTGAATATGGATAGACGGTAGCGAATAGAAAGTAGAAAACGAGGTATGCAAGCCGAAGGCAAAGTACGGAGGCCCGCTTATTCTGTTTACTGGATGAACACCTTGAAGTTCTTGATATAATTCTCTTATTCACCAAAAATCAAAGATGGCCTTTAGAGGATCCCAATACCTACCTACTATACAAGAGCAAACAGGATAAGGCAACGAACGGCAACATATCTCCAGATCCAGGTTCGAATCATCAAGCTCTGGTCAAATGGATGACTTGACTTCGATATTGCCAGCTTGCATCTCTCATCTGCTATACCTCTTTCGTTCATCAATATCACCGTTTTCCCCTTTCCATAGCTAACCTATCCTATTCCAGGATTCAGATTTTCTATCTCTTACCAAACTAGACCAGACTAGACCAAACAAAACCAAATACCACAGAATATACTGCTATATTAATGGCCTACCTAGCTAACTATCCCACCAGGAATATTGACATTCCATCCTCAAAGTTTCCTCGCAGCCAATGCCCCTTGAATTGCGAATTGTGTTGGGATACCAGCTGTTCTCTGTGTTGAGTTGAGATTCTTCACCAATGTCATCTGGTAACAAGTCGCACTTCCCTGCCTCGAAGCGATCGTTGATGCAGCCAGGAAATAGTTCCAAATCTACGTAAAGGATCAGCACCAGCATCCACCAAGTGGATTAAAACGAGGACGAGCTTACCCTGAACCATCTCCCTCCATACTTTGCCTCTACCTTTGTCTTGTTCCCCAACCAGTTGCGATACCATCTCCACAAAGTTGCTGAGTAGTGAACACCAATTGTATCAATAGACTTAACCTCAAACCCAGCGCTTTCAATCCGGCCAACATAGAAACCCAAAGGAGTCGACGCATCAGCACCAGGGAAAATATACTTATTCATGAGCATGAGTCCCCAGATCAGATCCTCATACTGCCATGGTCTCCTCAGCCCCGAGACCTGAAAGACAAGTACTCCGTCGTCTTCAAGCAGATCGTAAACCTGCTTCATGAAGGATCCGAAGTGTCGAATACCGACATGTTCAGCCATTTCCAAACTGACGATCTTGTCGTACTTCCGCCTCGGCATGTCGCGATAATCCATACACAGAATCTGGCTCTGTTCTGCACTTATTCCATCAGACAGGAGACCAGTGTTTCCCCATTTCGTTTGGTTCCGTCCAAGTGTGACACCAGTGACATGCGCGCCGAAGTTCACGCTCGCGAACCGAGCAAGTGTTCCCCATCCACATCCGATATCGAGCAAAGTCTCTCCATTCTTCAAGCCCAGTTTCTTGCACACGATCTCCATCTTGTTGTCTTGTAGCTCTTCGAGTGTCTCTTCGCGAGAGAGGTCTGATATCATGCCTGAGGTGTAGATCATGCGGGGTCCAAGGAACCAGGAGTAAAAATCGTCGCCGCGGTCGTAGTGTCCCCGGACTTGTTCTTCATCTAGCAAATGAAAGTCAGCTTCTCTCCTTCATGCGAGGTTATAGGATGGTTCACCTTGAGACTTGGTGTGAAGGATCACCTCTGGCACGAAGCTCAAGAGGAAGTACTTGAAGAAGCCATACGTCAAGCTGAAATCCGCCCAGTCATGACGATACTCCAACACCTCAAGAGCGTCACCATTGAACTCCACATCGCCATCGAAATACTTCTCTTGGAAGATCTGGATTGGAATCTTATTGTTGCCCTTGTACTTCTCTCTGTCTGCGTTGTGTTTGAATGTGATGTAACTCTCTACTGGGCGACCTGGGAGCTTGACTTTCGAGTTCTTGCGAGGTGTAAGGATCGATGAGAGGTACCAGAAGGAAGCGAGGATGGGAAATGTAACGATAGCTGAGATTATGGCGAGTGTAACCCAATGGCCTTTAAGAAGTAGTGTGAGGATGATGGGAACACTGATGAGGAGAGTAAAGAGGAGGGGGTTCGAGAAGCCTTCACCTCCAGGCCCATCGGCTGGGAGAACGCCATCGTGAATGGAAGGAGACTACGATAGCAAACCATTAGCTCATAACAGGGTGAGTTCATTGAGGTGTTGCCTACTGATACGATTTTCACTCCACAATCTTCTTTCAAAGCAAATGCCTTTGGTGCTTGCGGTGGCGTGCTGATGAACTCGATTTGAATTTCAGGTGGGCTTGGCTTGGGGTCCATGGTGATGGAAGTAGAGACATCTACTGAAAGAACTGCAGACTGAAAGTGTGACGATTCTCTCGCACTTATATACAGCCTCCATCCCAGAATTCTTCCTGATACCGACGAACTGAATTTCCTTACTTGGCTCGGCAGGCATCCGCTAGCACCCTTGGAGAGAAGAAGTGCGAGGTAGAAGTTCCATCTCAGAAGAAGCTACCTAATTATATAATCCCTTGCATTAAAATAAACCACTTATCCCTCATCGATCAGACTTCGTCTATGATGAACATCAATTGTTGGTCTGGGCAAGCACACGCTAACCCCCTTTGCGATAAGAAGTGCGACGGGCGCAGCCCAGTAAGCAGGAACATGAAACCGTGGACCTGGATGGCAATGAGCCTCACGTAGGAACTCGGAGACCAGACATTGGTTTCCATCTCCTTATTCCTTACGTGGCTGACGTGTTTTTGGATCACGGCGTTAGCTGTCTCGTGTAGATCTAAACCCATTTGAGTTAAATAGTGCGATGTGAGTGGTGCATCTAAAGCTGGAGTGTGTGTATGTATTGAATTAAAGCATTCCGACATCGGCCCTTGTGAACGTAATTGTTAGCTTTTACCCTCTGAATTGATAGGTAACTCTCTTTTGCGACGAAAAACAAGCGAGCTATCCGAGGGAGAAAAGGGGCAGCACTAGTGCGGTGTCTTCGTCCAACAATACCTCGTCTTCTCCATGCCTCCATCGGGAGTCACAAGCTTCAATTACAGCATAATGCAATGCTGAGATCAACCGGAGCACACGACCTCCAAGTAACATTCAAATATCCATCTCAGCGGAATGTCGGAGGCTCGGCGGCATAAATCCCGAGCGGGGTGCCAGCAGTGCAAACGCCGGAGGGTATGTTAATCGCCAAAAGCGGGAAATCTCCATCCATTTTGCTGATACTTACTCAGTCTAGGTGAAATGCGACCTTGCGGTCCCAGGATGCCAACAATGTCATCGTCAGAAGCTTCAATGTCCGGGTTATCAAAAACCATTGAGATGGGTTGGTGCCGACATGAACGCAACATCTCGTCAACCGAGCCAGGCACCCCCTTCGCGAACCCCCAAGCCATCTCTATCTACGACGAGAACTTCTAGATCTTCTTCTGGGAGTGGCTCGTATATCTCAGGCTCTTCTCTAGGCGAGCCTCTTCAAGACGACTCGTCTGCGTTGATCCATCACTACTTCACACGCGTCTGTCGAATAGCAGGATGTTTCGACTCGGACGTCAGCCCATTCCGGATCATCCCCGCATCAATGATGGCCTACTCCAAGCCCGTGTTCCTACTTCTCCAAGCTTCATCCGCCGCCCAGCTCAGCAGACAAAGTCCACAGATGCGTGTCAAAGCTCTGAGTCTCCAATCCGAAGCTTTTTCAGCTGTACGTGATGAGATCGGGAAATTGCAAGGCTTCAATGTATCAGATGAGTTGATGTTGAGTTCGATCATAGCTGGCCTTACATCGGCATGGTACGATGTCAATGATATCGGATTGAGCCATGTCTTTGGCAGCCAAGTCCTGCTCTCACTCTGGCTCATGTCGCGGACAGAGCGACTGAAGTACCAACAGACTTTTATCTTGGGAGCGTATATTTACTGGTTCATGATATCCTCCTTCGCAGCAGGAGATCCCTGGCAGTCGTTCCACTACCAAGAAGCTCTGCAGAAGACAGTGAGGAATTTGGACATGAGCTACGATATCGTGGATGATACGGATGTGCCTGAAGTGCAGCGGAAAATATATCCGCATCCGTTGACAGGGTTTTCAAATGATCTCTGCCTTACAATCGGCAAGGTCGGCTCGCTATGCCGTCTCCACTACAACTCTGGAGGTGATCTTCGGGAGTTCCTCGAGGGCAAGGCCCAAGCTATCGAAGCGGAACTTCTGGAATTGAAAAATTTTCCTCAAAGCAATTTTCACGATCCGCAAGATCCTAATACGTCTGTTGAGGAGATATTGAGTGTGCGGGAAGCATACAGGTGCTCGGGATTATTACAGTTGTACGCCACCTTTCCCCATTTGCTTCATCAATATGAACATCAGGCATCACCTCCTTCCCTAGATACACCAACAGATCCCCCCACCTCCCCGAAACCACAGGCCGAACCACCTCTCCCTCAAAAAGGCATTTCTCCAATCCAACATAATTTCCTCCGCGCCCTCTCTATCCACATCCTCAGCATCCTCGCAACCACCCCCTCAACATCCGGTACCCGCGTCCTCCAAGGCCTTCCCGTCATCATAGCAGCAACATGGCTCGTCGACCCTCACCCCTCCACGCCCGAGATCTTCCAACATCCACTCTTTCCCATCGAGGAACCATCATCTCCAAAAGAGCCGTGGCGCGAGAAAGTCCGCGAGGGGTTGCGCGCCCATAATGAGAATGTTGGCCTGCAGCAAGTCTCGAGGGTCTTGGATATTGTAGAAGAGGTTTGGAGGATTGATGATGGAGGGGGAGAGAAGTGTGCTTGGATGGTCGTGGTTGCGAGTAAAGGGTTGCAGACTTTGTATGGGTAGTTTTTGGGTTACGAAGTCTGTCGAGGATGAGCGGCCTGTAGAAATTTTTTCTCGGGAAGATAAATTCATATTCTTGACTATAGTCAAGTATACAGTCAAGAATTTGCGACGTGCAACAAAAAAGGCAGACAATTACGTAATACTAAGAGAGTTCAGTTGATCGTTACTGTTATCCAACCAATAGATCACGCTTGGGTTTGAAAATGCGCGGAGAAAAGTCTGTTCAATTGGATGAGGCTTATATCAATGACTACAACTTCAAGGCCTAGCATCGGCCTCCAAGTGCATGTGCCAATTCCCACCACATTCCATTCAATCCATTCTAAGGCAACCGTTCCCTTCCCTTTTAAGGCTAACCTATTTAAAGCTGAAGGCTTAGGTGCAGTTGCAAGTTGCCGTATTACATGCCGAAGGTGCCTCGCACGCTGTAGTAATTCTCTCGCCAGCCACTTTCGATTACTTCAAGTAAATGCAAGACAATGTGACAGGGAGGGGGGCCACATACTGCCTCTAAATGAACCACTAGGACAGTTAACGCATGCTTGGCCGGAGGGACAATCTGCAGCTCTGTCGCAGCTGTGGATTTATTGTCAGCTCAAGTCGGTTTTGGTTTAGGGGGTTAAGTTGATATGTTTACTGTGTTGTGTTTTATTATTTGAAGAGGGATGAATGTATATATGCAATTGTCCGAGGATTGAATTGGTCGTCATCTTACAAAGTAGCAGCAATTGCAGGAGGAGCGAGAAGGCTGGCGAGGAGGAGGGCCTTGATGCTGATGGTGAATTGCATGATGTGTAGTTTGTATTTTGTGAATTTAAATTCCGTAAAGAGGCAAGATGTTGACTTTAGTGATGTTGAGAAAGCGAAGAATAGGAATCTGTGAGATAAATGGGGAGAGACTAAAAGGAGGGGTGATGTATAAATACTCATGCCAAGCCGACCTACATACAATCCTCTTTACAATTCCCTTTGTATCCCATCGTTCAGTAATAACTCCAAAAAGGTATAAGATCTAAGTTTAATTTGGTGTATTTGACTTTCATCTCATAAGAGTTCAGCTGAAGTACAGGTACTGCAGCTGGAATCCTACCCGGAACCCAAAGAGGGACTTGGCGTCATGAATCAAGCTTCGCAAATGTCTCAAGTCGAGAGGACGCTGAACGGCGATGCTTCACCGCATCTTAGAGAAGAAAGCAGAATTTTAGCTGTAATTTAATCGCGTCATATAAGATCTACGTTCGCCTGGACTTCACGTCGCTTCGCTTTCGATTGAGATGCTCCCGCATTAAGCAAGATGAGCTACTTCTTCGTAACTTCGAAGTTTGGTGTTAGAGTTTACTTTTAAACAGTCAAGGAATTAGCCGTTGAGCAAATATAACAAGATGACAACAGAAAGGAAAGAAAAAGGTTCGAGCCGATCCATCCCCGAAAAGCGACAAGGGAATTTCATCAGAATCCTCTCCAGCAAATTCTATATTATGAACACATTATTTACAAGGGCGGCGCTGGTTGTGTAGACATTCTGGGGCTGCTAGACTCAAAAGGATGTTTGTAATCAGTTGAAGTACAGATTAGGCAAGGGAAGATGGCCTAACTCTAGCTGAGGGAGGTGCGATTCAATAGATACATAATGAGTGGAATTTCTTGTAATATTTTCCTGCAACATCATTCTCTTCAAGCTGTGTATCGTGTTTTATCGTGTCTGACACCAAGACTTTTGATAGGCACTGGCGATGGGTGTGTTGACAGTAAGAAGGGGGATGACGATAAATGTCCTCAGGTGCGGTATGGGTTCGGACATCGACGGTTTTTGACTTTTGTTATATAAAGACGATCAGGTGAAACCGAAGGAGGTCATAAGTTAGAAGAGATGATGTTGAGGCCTCTCTACCCGCCGGGAGGGATTACAAGCCTTCCAGCAGCACCGTAATGCTGGAATCTTTACTTGGTATTTTTGTTTCTGGTCTATTACTGGCTTTTTTGAAAGAGATTATGGGTTTTTATAACATTCTCGGGAATCTGAAGAGGGTGGGGGGGAAGAAATTGCACAAAAGATTATTAACTGAATGATTATGCACTTACATTACATCAAGTCATAACCTCTCGAATCAAACCACTTTTTCACTTAGTGTTGAGACTTCTCCATCTTTTCACTACTCTGAGTCGTAACTAGAATCCATATAAATAAGCCACAAGGATATTCCCTCTAGGAAATCAATAAAACACTGTTCTCCCTGCTGTCCCTTCCCTGTTAGAAAACTCCCTCAGAATCCTATTAGTTGTTCTCGAATATGTCCTGCGTTAATTATTTAATATCAGGATGCGGGAAGTTGCGTCCTGCCAATGATTAAGATTTGCTACGACTCACCTTTTGTTATATGAATAACTCAGAATTTGACAGCAAACAAGGGGTCTGACAGTACATCGAAAATGACATTTCTAGGCCAGAAGATATGAAGTCCTTTCAAAGTTCAAATACAGATTTCGTTCATCCACCATATTTTCCGGAGAGAGGAAACAATTTTGGTCGTCCCAGCAGGGCTAGGCAAAGGTGACAGACAAATCTTGGGTCAAGAATCCAGGTTTGTGGGAGCTTGTTTGGGAGTGGAGGAACGAAATGTTGGACCTAGCCTTTTAAGGTTATTATGGGGTGGTGGGATGTTTGAGACCCGGGTGTGATGGCCCAGTTTGCAGCTGACTTGGAAGTTTCGTTTTTGTTTGGTTTTTTTTCCCCTTTCGCTGTCCGGACTTGACATCAAATCATCTATTCCGATCCCAATTATTAGTTTAGCCTCTTCAATCTACTGTGTTCTCCCTGCTTTGTATCTACGGGGCCTGGTGGGCCCAGAAATTGAGGTAGCTTCCCTAGCCAGTTTGGGTGTTTCTTACACGGATTTCACTATTAAACATATATATTGTTGTTCTTCGGTACAATTTAGAGAGACATTATTATGGCATCTCATTCTTCAGTATCCTAATCTCTCTCACTGCACATCTCGGCTCGAAGTAGCTCTCTCTTCCGAGCTCCTCAGGCCGCCAACCAGGTTGAAGCGTGGCTGAATTTGTCCCAAGGCTGAACCCCAAACATACTTTTCCATATCAACCAATCCTAGCTTAATTCTATGTTTGCGCATGAATTTTTACAACTTGAACATGTTGCAATGCAGGTTGCAGGCTGTTTTCAAGGCCAGTGAAGCCTTCTAGGGTGGCTGTGAGGCTAAGCGAGAACGTCAGCCACCGAATCAAGGGGAGAATGCATACACGCCCCTGTAGGTACATGGTATTTCTCGATTGGAGCAAGGGGTTGATGCATTCATTACCAACAGTTTGTGGCTATGTGATATGTTGGTAGAAATGCATGCTTCCATAGAGCTGTATATATCAGGTGGGTTGGAACTTGGAGCACAAATCTTCCGTCGAAGTCCTTCACATCCTCTAAAGACCAATTTTTTCCATACACTAGAGCATATTTATTCCAAATAACAATGGCTAGTTTCAGCTCATCTTATTGTGGTTCTTCAAAGCTTTGGGACCCTCTCGAAACCCTCGAAATCATCAACCCAGACCCAGGATATCAATGCATCACATGTGTCGGTTACGCACCCTCAAAGGGACGGCGCTGTCGAATAGCTATCAATAAATACAATCGCCAGACAATTACCAACACGCTCAATGAGATATCATACCTTCATCCAAGCGACCCAAACGTTGTATCGCGGCTACGGGGCGTTGCAGGCGCGGCACTCTGCGTCCGACGCCACCAAGGTCAAGCATCGGACATCCTATCTCAATGGCGCAGCAAACTTCCTAAAGGGCAACGCACCGACAGTGAACAGAGACCTCGATCATCTCGTTCCCAAGCGCGAAATCAAACTTCAAAGGATTTACAGGAGCGGCTGCGGAAATTGAGGGAGCTCATGGATCAACTCGAGGAGAATCTAGAGGCTCAGAAATCAGATTGCTGCACAGACGAAGAATCAGATGGAGAACTCATCTATGAGGATTTTCAGAGGGCAAAGGCGAAGGATCGCTTGGAGCGAGACGGTCTAGAAAAGGAACGAAGAGACCAAATGGCGAGAAAGAGGCGTGATGCTGAGCAAGCAGCTTACGAGGAGCAAAGCCACCAACGAGCACAGGCCAGGGCAGCTGAAGCGAAGGCAAGGAAAGAGCAAGAAAGCATTGAGCGGGAGCGTATCAACGCGGAACGCATAAAGAGAGAGGCACGGGTAGCCGAGGAGGCTGCAAAGAAGGAACGCATCCGTCGCCAACGAGCTCAGGAACGAGCTGAGCAGGAAGCTCGCGAAAGAGAAGTGAAAGAGGAAAAAGAGCGTATTGACAAGGAACGACAAGAGCAAGAAGCGAAAAGAAAACGCGATGCTGCAAATTCTGCCAGCAATGAACGAATTCGACAACGAGCCAGAGAACGAGCCGAGAAAGCTGCAAGGGAGAAACGCGAAAAGGAGGAGAGGGAGCAGGCAGAATGGAAACAAGCTTGGACGAGGTACCAGGACCAGTGGGTATTATTCAAGACTTCCCCTTCTCAGCATGGAGTCTTGCGAGACGTGATTCCTTGGCCTGTCAAGACAGGATTGTTCCGTGAGGTCAATGCTTCGGCCGTGAAGGCATTCCTGGAGAACGCACTACCTGCGGGAACACTCCGAGTAAAGCTCTTGAGAAAGGAATGCCAGAAGTGGCACCCGGATGTGATTTGTCGGTGGCCTCGTGCTGGGGAGCTAACGGATGTGGAACGATTGATGCTTGATATGATTTGCAGGGTCGTGACAGATCAGTTGAATTCTTCTTCGGGGAGGTCGTCAGAGTTTCTGTGAATATTTTCTTGCTAGAAATGCAGTCACCAATGTATGGAGTTTACTTGAAACAACAAAGCAAAGGCAGGGAAAGTGAAGTGGGAGATGTGATCATGTTTCGAAACGATACCCGTGCCAAGACCATCCGATCTATTGACTTTCTGCCCTGTATCAAGGGGACTTAAAACGAACGGTGACGAATTGGCTAGGAAAAAATACACATGAGTGACAGCAAATGTCTGTGTGTCAACAATCTTCTAACTCATTGCCGTATCGCACCCGAAAGATCTGGAGTTCGTGTTGAAGCGGGAGGCGAGCCTAGAAATCACTTGACACATCTTACGCAGGGAAATACGGTTATACGAAAAGTACGCGGTCTTTCTTTGACATGTGAAAAGGGAGTCGGAAATATGTCTGTAATTTGAGTTGTAAGATTGAGTTTGGCCAAGTAGAGATGCGCGATGAATGCAGTCCATACGAAGCTCTGTCCCTCTGCGGGGATCTCCCTCGCTTCTCTCGATAGCCCAAGAAGCATAAATAATAAGCCGTCGCGGGCCGCTCATCATACACTAACCATCATGCATATCTGGGACGAACCTTGCAAGCTTTGATCGTTCTGTAGATAACAAGTTCCTCGAATGACTCCCCGAAAGAAGAATTGCATCTGCAGCCCAGCCACAAGCCAGCGCCGTACAAGTCGGATCCCTCCATGCCAGTCGTCCTCGTGATATCCATTAGCCAACTTCATTACCAATACACATTAAGATGAAATGCCATTTCCCAGCTGCCCCTGAAATGCTGCCGCCGCAACAAGTGCATCTAACGCCGAACTCTGAGTACTGGCATTCGCAGGTGAAATGTACGGTCCATCCCAGTCCACACTCAACTCATTGCCCGACTTGCTCCGATCTTTGTTCCAGATACTCGCTGCATTGGATGCTATGAATTCCAGATAGGCATTGTCAGGACTTGCTGACTGCAAGATCTGAAGGTTCCGCATGAAAATCCCCTTGAATTGGTTTCCATCGGCTCCACAGTTGGGCTCACATGGATCGTGCAGCACACCGTCTGTGGAAAGCGCTTCGATGGCGGCTTTGGCAATGGCGTTGGCTTTCGTGAGATACGATGGATTCGGAGCTGCCCTGTTGAGTTCCACGAGACCGCCGAGGATCACGCCTTGGTTGTAGGACCACACAGTACCATTGTTGTTCTTGCACTTGTCGCTGAGGCCGTCGTTGATCAGGTTCTTCGAATTAATCATGCCGCTTTTCTGGAACCAATCCCATTGCTTGTTGGCGATATCGAGATATGTTTGCTTCTGGTACGGGACCCGGTTTGCTAGATGTGAGGCGACACTGAGGTACAATTCGTTGGCAATGGCGTTCACGTACGTCTGGGCTTTGTCCCACCAGATTCCACCGCCACAGTCAGGCTCAGTTCCATTCTTCATGTCTTCGAAGATGTCAACTGCGATGTTGAGGTAGTCCTGATTTCCCGTGACATCGAAAGCCTGGATCCAGCCCAGAGCCCACCATCCTTCATCGTCGTAATACCCGTTGAGGAAACCTTTGGGGTTGGCCGCGGCAGCAATTTGAAGGAGATCCACCGGAATATTGGGACCTTCAAAGGTTTGCATGTTGAAATCAGGCATAATGACTTTTGTCTGTTGGAGATTATACTTTTGTGCCTGCACAAGTGTGTTTGCGAAAACCTTCTGAGCTGCTGATTTGACATTTCCATCCACAGCAGCTAGATCTCCAATCGTAGTCAGACAGTTCGCACTGTTCCACCATCCAGTGGTATTCCAGATTCCAGTATTAGTATTGTACCATTTCTGAAGTGTTGTGAGGGCCGCTTCCGCATTGGCTTGGTAATCATTTGCTGCGGCGCTTGAGAGCTGGACGGCCGACGAGAGCAAGAAGATCGACTTCAAATTATTCAACAACATATCGAACAGCACCCATAACACATTCTCTTGCGGGAGAAGGCCATCTTGAGCTGGCAGAATGGACGGCCAAATATACGAAAAGGGAGTGAAACTGATCTGGTGGGGCAAGTCGCACAGCCCTTCTACTATGTCGCGCAGGACGAAACGGACAACGATTGACATGACAGCGCACTGGCTTGCAAGGAGTTGGCTGCTGCTGGTGCATCCAAAGAAGGAATGTGACGAACAGACGAACTCATCTCACGTTTGTTCTAGAGATGTTTCGAGGAAAGGTCTGATTAGAGTTGCAGGCGAGCGACCCCTTGGCGCTCAGCCGTCCGGATGGGGATAAGTGGCATCGGCTGACTCGTGTTGCGGACCTCGTACCTGCACATCACTTGCTATATTCTCTACGTTTTGATAGGTATTTATTCTTCTTTGTATCTGATGATCTGGAGACAAAGACAAAGTATTGGATACGATAAGGCAAGAATTCTCTTGGCATACGTAGGTATGCTGTCCCTGGAGGTCAAAAGGACGTCATCCTTACTACTGTAGAGAGTTATTTTGATCTACCGTTACTAGTCGTTCAAGCCCAGCTTATGACCTTAAAATGACATGCATGCAGCGATCCTTCCATTAAATGATGTCGGCTCGCTCTTTTTTTGTCTCCAAGGCTGGATATCTTTCAAAGGACTTCTCTGCCGCCAACTTTGGTAATTCCAATTCTACTGCTGTTGGAATCAGATATCAAGTTTTAACTAGCACTTTAATTCGAGCAACGTAAGCAAAATAAATTAAAGTAATACTAAATAATCATCTCAAGCTAGTATAATTGTGACGGCTATCTGAAAATTCACTATCCTACCACTGACCTCTAATCAATGAATATTTTAATCTAACATTTCCTCTAAGCCGCTATTGCTAGTTCGCTTCCCTTTTACAATTTCTCTACTAGGAAAATAAGCCTGTAATTTGATTGCAAATGCCTCATTCTAATCCTTGCTTTGCCTTACTATAATCTCTCTCTATTACAAGCGATCTGCCGCCGCTAGTTTCATCATTTACCAGAATTCGTTATTACTATTATCCTTATTAGTTAAAGTCGTTAACTAAGCAAGATCATCTTTCAACAGAGCTATCCGCAAACTAGGAAGTTTAAGGAGTTCTTACGACTGTTTTTTAAGACTTGTTATTAAGCTTTATATTTAACTGCTTATACTACGCGTACCTCCTTATTTATATCTTTACGCTAGATCCTAATAGGCTTTATTATATTGCTTTATTTTGCTTTTTAGTAGTAGTATTTTTTTATTTTTGGCTTTATTAGTAAGCAACATGTGTCGCACTACGGGTTCCTCGCCTGCCAACAGGGCTACCACTTAGAATCCTATTGGTTTACGACTAACATATATTTTATTGGAGACTTGTTATCACCGTGGTAACGTGTACGCTAACCGTAGGCGAGTTACCGATGACTTGCCCTGCCTGCCTGTCTGCCTGAACACATCGTTTTCAGCTTGCTTCTTTCCAGGCCTATAAATAAATAGTCTGGACAAGCCACCCTTCCAACCCGACACGAATCACATTATCGCTAGCCACATATCGGTACCAATCCAACGTGTCTGGGGCGAACCTAACCAACATGACGGTCATCGAAAACCGAGCTGCGTTGCTCGGAAGTGCTTCGTGGAACGGAGCTGCCGATTATAAAACTGGCGACGAACTCCACGAGCGAGCAATAGCATTCTTTGCGGCGGTCAAGTGGGATTAGTTGGGTTGCAAGACTTAGGCTACCCTTGCTGAAAGCGGTCTTTGGTGACCGCGAGGCGCTCGATCCTGCGAGTTCTCTCAAGGTCGAAATTGCCAGCATGAAGTTCTTCAAGTATGTCTGTCGTAATTGGATTACGTCTGAGTTGCGCTGACCTTGTGTTTCCTTGAGAAGGGCTAGGACCTCTATTCCTGTTCCGGCCGTGTATAGTTACAGCACTGATCCAGCTAATGACATTGGCGCCCCGTACATTCTGATGGATTACATTGACGGAACGGTTGCCACGGAGCTACGGGTGGCTAGGAATTGTGAGTTGGGCTCATTCGGCACGCCCAGTCAAGATCGAAAGTTCAGGGAGCAAATGGCTAGCATTCAGGTTGAGCTATCCTCATTCAAATTTGACAGGATCGGAAGTCTGTATCAGGACGAGAAGACATCGGATTTCTTCATCGGCCCAGAAACTGAGACAGGGAAAGGCCCTTGGACGTCCTCAATGGACTACTTTGCCGACCTTGCAAGCCACGCACTTCAAGTATGCGTAGCTGATGCAGAGCTTGATGTCCAAACAAGTTGCTCGTTTGCAGTCCCGATTCTCTTCAAGCATCTCATCTCGTTGTACGGCCAAAAGAGTAGCTGGACAGGCCCTTCCAGCCTCACGAATCGTGATTTCGGAGCCCACAACCTTCTCGTGAATGACGATTTCGAAATCAGCGGCGTGATCGATTTCGACGGAGTCATGGCTGCGCCGATGGAAGTGGTTGCCCAGCGTTGACAGCGTTGACAGGGCTTAAGCGGGAGCCCCCCGGACATGTCGAGACACGGCCACTCGCAATCGACCGCATCAAAAGGACAGAGCCAAAACTCAAGGAATACAAGAACTTTGTAGAAGCAGCCGAAGCTCGGATGGGCGGCAGTATGAATGGGGAAGCATCGGTTGCAAACATGATGTTGTCAAACGCCACGAGCGTATTCCAAGGCCTGCTGCGATTCGCCAGTCACCAAAAATTCGTGAACGACAAGTGGATGGAAGCAAACCTGAGGCTCCTCCGCGAGCATGCCGGCTCGAGTCTGCAGAGTTTCCAGCTTCCTAGTTCATCCGCTGATCCATGCACAGAGGAGTGATCATGTATGTGCCCAACAAAGGCGACCAGCCATTAGGAGAGAGGGTCGCTGGTAAAATGAATGCATCGGCAAGGCTGCGAAAGCCTAGGGGCGTCAGGAATGGAATGGAATGGAATGTGCGTCGTGCCACTGGGAGTTTTTCTTCTTTTCTTTAGCTACAAAGAAAGGGTCTTGGAAAAACAGTACAGTCGACACAATGATTGATACCAGGGATGCCACTGAATGCGCAAAATGTTTCCCCTCGCGATATAAGATTCACCCTTGCTTACTTTGACTCACCTAAGCCCCCAGGAAAAGCAGCTCTACTGACTTTTTCGGGCAAAAACAAATGTTCTTCAGGTCAGGATTAACGTGTGTCAATCATCTGTCCTTTGACCTCGATACCTCCCCCAATCTCGAAGCACATGATTACTGCCGGGCGGTCAAGAAGCGAGGCTGAGCTTATGTCAGCTGCCACTCGTCAGCCGGACTGGGCTGCGGAACAAACACAAACCAAAACAAAGCAGCCGAGCTTCCCAATCCAAACGTCAATTGGCAGCTCAAGCAGTCAACATGGCCAATCCTGCGGATTCAGGAGACGATGTAAGCTTTACCCTCACGCCATCTCTTTGCGTACGAACCCCGGCGGACACAATGGCTGATTCACACGCATCCAGCTCTTTGAGAGTCTTCGCAAACAGGATCCCAAGGCAGAAGAGAAGGCCAAGCTGGTGGCAGAAAGAGAAGCTGCCCAGAATGCAAAGGCACAGCAGAGGTTGATGGAGCTGGTATATATCTCAGACTCCTTATAGTGGCAGAGGCTTACAGAAGCAGATTGGCAGCAATTCCTCCCTCCCAGTCACTGTCTCCTCGATCCGAGTCATAGGTGTAAATCATACCCGCCGCGCCTTTCTAGACCGCATATTCGATCCTCTCCTCAGCGCAAACAGAGACGCTCCATATACGTTAGGGGAAGCTCTGCAAGAGGTCGGGAGTGCTGCAGATAAACTGCGACGATTCGGTAGGCTTCTGCCTTTGGATGCACCATCTTCTCTAACTGTCTAGAAATTTTCCACCCGTCTCTACACACATTTATCGATCGTCCTTCACCGACCGACCCCTCAAGTACACCTACAGATATCGATATTTACCTCAAAGCCGAAGAACGAAGCCGAATATCTCTCAAAACCGGTACAGATCTAGGGAATGTCGAGGGCTCAGCATATGGCAATCTCACATGGAGGAATATATTTGGAGGCGCGGAGTCTCTAAATCTCAATGCCTCAGCCGGAACAAGAACACGCTCCGCATATCAAGCAACATTCGAGACTCCCATTCTCAGCGATCCAGAGAAGAGAATTACGGTCGATGCTCTCCAAAGCAGCACGTCAAAACCATGGTGCAGTCACGATGAAGCCTTGAAAGGAATGGGATTGAAATACAGCTGGGCTACGGAATCAGGGACACGGCATCAAGTAGGCTACACAGGAGTCTGGAGACAAGTCACAGGTTTAGCAGCAAATGCCAGTCCTACAGTTCGCCACGATGCAGGAGATAGCGTCAAGAGCAGTATCTCGCACACCTGGCTCTCGGACCAACGCAACCACCCTTTCCTCCCCAACAAAGGGCACCTCCTCAAGACCGTGTCCGAGATAGCCGGCTGGGGACCTCTTCAAGGTGACGTCGCTTTCTGGAAATCAGAATTCGAAACTTCCGGCGCAATTGCGGTGCCTGTTCCAGGCATCCAAGGCGATAGCGGGGTCTCACTCACTGGTGGCTTCAGAGCAGGCATGCTGTATCCTCTGCCCGTTGGTTTCAGCTCCACTTCCCAACCGAGTAGGATAAACGACCGTTTTCAACTCGGTGGTCCGACTGATGTCCGCGGCTTTAAGATCTCGGGACTGGGACCTCGAGATGGACCTGATGCGGTTGGAGGTGACATCTACGCTGCTGGCTCCGCGAACCTTCTCGTACCTTTCCCACGCGTGGGCAAGGACTCGCCTTTACGTATGCAATTCTTCGCCAACGCGGGAAGGCTACTGGCGTTAAGGGATTTGGGGGAGCAGGGGAGCAAGAGTGCGCAGAAGAGTGTTTATAGCACAGTTGCGCAACTGGCAGATGGAGCTCCCAGCCTGGCGGCTGGTGTGGGTGTTGTTTACGCCCATCCGGTTGCTAGGTTCGAAATGAACTTCAGCTTGCCTCTGATCCTGAGGAGGGGGGAAGAGGGACGGAAAGGCCTGCAGTTTGGGGTTGGAATTAACTTCTTGTAGGTGAACCGGGCTCTGGCCTGAATGGAGGGTGTGTGTACATAGGGGTTGTATGATGGCTGTATGATATGTGTGATAGATGAAAGGTCAAACACAACTTCAGATCGTAAGTTCAAAGATGCATTTGCGAGCAATTGTGGTGTGTCCATCAAGGTATTTAATAAGCTATTCCCTTCGCCCCCTTCAGTCATATTTTTCATCAAAGAGAATCAAACCCCCAGTCACGAGTCGAGTTCTGGGAACAGTAGCTCACAAGGTGTCCCCTTGCTTCATTATCTCTATATTATCTTTCCCTCCCCTCTCCTCCCCTCTTCTCCCGGCTCGACCCGGGAATCACCATTCACCTATCCCCAGTCTGCCTTCCCGCCACCCATCTCTCCGCTTCGAGTTCACACATATAAATCCGCATCAAATTACAGCAGCAGATATTGTCTCAAACCACATCACAAAGCGACTTCAGAATATAAGTACAAGAAGGTAGGAACCTAGCACATTGTGCTCGGCCAAGACCCCTGGTCCAACAGGCGGAGCGCAATTTGCTATGCTATGGCATCGACAATCAGAGCAGCTTCGGCAACAGGTCACACATCGATAGAAAAGCGACTTCGAGTCCCTAGCCCGAGTCAACTTCCACCCGGACGGTGTTTTCCTTCGTCCATGCCCTACACAATAACGCCAGAGATATCGTCGACGTCAAAGGGATAGAAGTCTCGTCCCTCCTACTCGATCCTGCTGCCGCGTGCAGTGGTAGGGGTGGATTTCCAATCGCTTGATCGGTTGGGTGGTAAACTTGTGGAGTTTTACACGGGAACACGTCGAGATTTGGAACCAGGAGCCCTCTTTCGGAATCGAAGAAATTCACTCGTCATGGGAATCTGGTTTTCCAGGGTACCAACAGAGAAGTTCGAAAGTCGAAATCTCACTCAGGGCGAAGCGAGCCAAGGGGAAGTGTGTGTATATCAAGGCTATTCCTTTTTTTCTTTCCATCCACTGTCGTCTTCACTCCACAGGCGTTTAATCCGACGAAAATTTCATTGAAGGTTTCTCACATTTTCAATCAAGAGATCAAAAACTCATAGGTTGTCCCAGAAGTGTAAATGATTGAATGCTACTGCAGTCCTCTTCCCCACACAGTCCTTCTTCACCTGTCATTCCCTTGAGTCTTACAGAAAATTTACAATAACAAACTCCACCAATGCATAAACTCATCATCTCCTCCACTCCCTAAACTCAGATCCAGCCCTCAAGTATCGATCTCGACATCACAGCGGCTGTCGATCGCCAAGGCGAAGAAGGGTTGAAGTCATGTGCTCAAAGGTTGAGAGGAAGATGATGGCCGTTTAGTGCTACGGAAAGATATTAGTTTTAGGCTCAAGGTATGTGAAGATGGACAAGAAAGACGAACAGAGCAGCAGGAGCAGCTATCGCAAGTGCTGCATCCAGAGCACTTGGCGCAGGAACAGCTATCTCCCATGTTTACGGTTGAGGTTGGTGGATTGACGAACTTGAAGATGGATTGTATTTTATGTGGAAGTGTGAAGATTGTAGGTTTGCTTGTCTTGATGAGTGAAATAAAGATGGAATACACGAGGAAGTTGGAGGTACTTATACCCCGAGGAGGAGACAATCAACACGGAATTGGGATAACAGGTGATGGCGGTACAAGCGGAGTTGTACCACACCATCAAGAATCCATTCTCAACCCAAGATCGACGAGAGCGTGGGATTCGAGTCTAATATTACACTACTTCCTCCAAGAGGGATCACGAGAGCGACAGCCAAGGGTTAAAGTGATAGCTCTACTGCCCTAGCCTGCGGGACTACCCAGTGCCCGACTCAAGAGCCAATGGCTACCTTAATCTCCCCTCCCTCCCTCGTATATGTTAGATTGAGATAGCAAAGTCCCAGAAAGATAGACTTCAAGAAAAAAGAAATCAGATTCTTCTCATTTGTTGGAGATAGGCATCAGCCCGAGAGAGCGATCATGAGATGGATCGACAAGAAGCAAGCAAGGCTCTATCTCACGACTAGTATCATAAATGAAGAGTGATTTGAATTGACGGTACTTGCGATCTAATCACCACCATCAAATTATTGGCATGTCCTGATCATGATAAGATAAAGAAAGGCGTTGACCGTTGCGCCGATGCCTTCCCAAGCTCGGCCGGCCGTTCAGAGGTCTTCTGGTACAGTACAGAATGCCAGGACTTGGGTTCGAATAAGGTAAGTGGATGTACGTGGCAATCAGTTTCTGGCGTGGGGGAGAGAAAGAAGGTTTGACGGCGTCCTACAACCACAGCAGGACGTAAGCGAGGCAAGCCGCTGCATGCAATGAGGGTGGATTTTGACAAACCAGAAGCTTGGAATAACCCGATTTGTGGAGTGAGGCCCAGATGTACAAAGTGGTCTAAACTTAAGAGTTGAATACCTATCAAATGTCAGTGTTCAAGGATCTCAAGTAAAAACCTTCACTCAAAGCATACTCAGTCTCAGTTATTATGCACGTGGGGAGAGTCGATTGTTTCGATGTTTGTGGACTGAATTTATTCCGACGAGCTCTACTCAATGGTACAGTACATTTTGATCCTTTTTCCAAACCCAATTATCCATACCCACTCAAATATCAATGCATCAACCTTGCCTTGAAATCCATATCCACATCCCCATGCTCAAAGACGCAGCCCCGTGCCGAAGGCGACCGGAGATGAAAGAGTGAAGAGACAGCAAGTAAAGGCGAATTGGAGAAAGGTTGGTAGATATTTGAGGAGTTTATTTTCCGCAGTTGGAGCATGAGCAGTCGGAACCGCAGGTGCCTATCACCGAGATGGTTAGTTTCTTTTTATTGTGTTTGATTTAGGATGTTCAAGTGCTAGTGGTGTTGAGGTAAGTAGAGTGGGGTGGAAGGAAAGGAATCGTAATGCCAAGATAGTCCGTGAGTGGGATATGGGGAACTGACAGTCAGAGGTACCAGTGCATCCGCATTCGGTTTTCATAATAGTAGATTTCGAAGTGGTTTTTGGTGAGAGTTTTGAAGTAACTGAGTGAGTCGAATATATTGTTTGAGTCTGTAGATATTTGAAGATGCTGAATCAGAATCGACGGTGGGACAAGGCACCTTTTATGTTTCCACAGTCTCCTCGACCTGCCTCGCATCCAGATCTGATCAGACATGGCTCAGCTTGTGAAACTGCTTTACTTTGCGTATTTCATGCGTTGAACTTGGTATATCTGTTTGTGCTGGGTACTTTGTGAGCTTTTACTCCCGGGATTCAGGGTGGTCTTCTCTAAGCGGATGTAGAGCGCGGATATATATAGAGATAGAGAGGGTGGAAGTTGTTACAGGTGATTATTTACGTTTGAGGGTTTGAGAAACTGCATGGCATGACCCGAGAGCAGGCCTTCGTTATTGTAAGAGTGGTTATACCTGTGTCTTACAGTTCTCAGCCCCCTAGTTTGAGTTTGGAGTAGGAAATCGATGTTTCTTTTGTCCATGGAACTCCCGCTCGAGAACTGGCATGTGTCAACAGCTCCTCCAATTTTTCCACCTATGAGAGCATCCCAAAGGTTCTTTGGTGAAGAATTGAGTCACTAGTCAACAGCCATTACATCTGAATCTCAAAGTGTTTTCCCCACTCGACATGTCACTGCATCTAAGGCCCAGGCATCTCCATACAACGAAACCGACCACGCTGGCCTGGCAGCGGCACCACTTCGAGACAATGAAGGAACAGAATGGTGCCTGGTAACTTTCAAAATTACCAGGAAAGATACGCCACACACTTGTGATGCAAATGACTTACTGTTTTAGCTCTTGGAGATCAAACTCAACCCGCAGTCAGAAACCCGAAGGCCGGTCGGTGGAACGAGTTTTCCCGTGGAGACACAATCAATCGTGCTGAAACATTACCTTACATGTTTTAATCACAAAGTTAAGCAGTGTTGGCAAAGAAAATGATTGCAGATTGGTTGCTAGATTCAAAATTACTCTACTTGAACAAATACAACATCCACCGGTTTGCTAGTAACAACAACCTTAATCTCCAAAATCCCATCCTCATCAACAATCGAGGTTCTCAACAGCTTTTGATCAATATATACTGCCCAATTCCCCGGTCTCAGGTTCCGACCACGAGGCTTGAGAATGGTCTGTCCTTCATCCCAAGTCCTCACCGTGAGAATCAGAGCCTTCTTCTCATCATCCCAGATGCCCCGTAGGAAATCAACGCCATCGTTTAACGTTACACCATCAATCCAGGGTCGAGTTTCCAAAACCTCCTTCGTCCAGGGCTGTTCCCAAATCAGCTTCTGGCCATTCGGAACGTTCAACCGGCTGTAGGCGATGCCGGCATTTCCAGAAAACGGTTCCATGCAAGTTATTTCTGCGGAGTCCGGGTCTTGTTCGTCTTTTCGCGGGTAGAAGAGTCCGCCATGTTCCCATGTTGGTTGAAGGTGCGTGTCAGCGTAATCGAGCACATCCTTGAGTTGCTCTATCTTGCCTAGCTCTGAGAGCCACTGGCAGATGATACCATACAAGGGCAGCGTATGACTTCGCCCAGCCTAGCCTCCGCCCAAGTCAGCCTGCCCAAGCCTTCCTCCTCCTCGCCTGTCCTCCAAGCAGCTACTCCTAGCCTAATCCTAGCCTAGCTTTCTGCTCAGCCTAGCCTAGCCAAGGGGGGAGGCTGGGCTAGGCTGGGCAAGGCAAAATAGGGGTAATTTTATATAGGGTGGTGGTAATTAACCTCCGACGAGCTGGGTTCCCAACCACGATATTTCTAATGAATGATACATTAATTTCCACCTAATTGAACCTTATTTCTGGTGGTACTGATGTCACTGTACATATTTTTATTCATTTTGTGAATCTAGCTCGTAAATTCAACTTTGAACCTGTCAATTCTTAATTCTTTACTTTCTAT
Source organism: Leptodontidium sp. MPI-SDFR-AT-0119 (assembly GCA_020726505.1). Taxonomy (NCBI): domain Eukaryota; kingdom Fungi; phylum Ascomycota; class Leotiomycetes; order Helotiales; family Leptodontidiaceae; genus Leptodontidium; species Leptodontidium sp. MPI-SDFR-AT-0119. The sequence continues at coordinate 1,389,170 of JAHLEZ010000017.1, forward strand.
CTATTATCTTTTGGAATTACCTTATAGTATGGCTTCTCTTGCAACCGCCATTGATATCAACGACAGTGATTCTGATTTGACTACTCTTAATTCAGGGGATACGCCTACAAATCCATGGAGCAACGATACCCCTCAAATTCAAGCTTTCCAAAGAGCTTTGGCCGACAAAATCCAATATCAACAGGTCCTTGATAGTATACCTCAAGATCACTAAATTAAGGTTAAATCGATTCGATTTATTACCTATGAGTCATATCGTACGCCTAGGGAAGTCAAGGATGCGTGGTATTAGGGGCCCGAGCAAGCATCTGAGCTTTTCCGGGTAACTAAGGGTATATATCCTGTCTATCTAGTATACAGTACTAATTGGCCTAGGGAAAGATAAACGGGGCAAATCTCTTCAAAACCGGAAGTACTAGAAGTGCCGATAGTGCGATTGTACTCAATTTTCTACTGCCAATTCTTAGAATAAAATCGATCACCTAATGCGAACCCACGGAATATCAGAGCATGGCAGGAGGACGCCAATTCAGCCTACAATACACTGGAATGGTAAACCCATAACGGAAGAAGTGTCAATTCGCCAGGCTAAAGTATACGTCAACGTCGCTGTTACAGTCAAAAGACAGCCATTTATCGATGCTCTAGTAGCCTTCGTCGTCATCTGTCAACTTTCACTCAGTCTAATGGTCAATACGTTGTTTGTTAAGCTATTGGAGGTGTTATACCCGAATATCAGTTAACTATTACCCCAGGCCAGCAAAACTATACGCAAATGGATTATAACTACTTTTGAAGCCCAGAAAGAGGTGTTAAAGAAGGAACTACGCCAATCTATTAGCAAAATACACTTCTCATTTGATCTTTGGACTTCTCCTAACTATTTGGCTCTAATGGGCATCGTTACACATTATATAGACGCCGCAGGGGTTAATAAATCAGTAAGTCATATTCACCTTAATATTTTTGGTCGGATGTCAGAAGTGCCCCCCGCATCTGGCCCAACTTCACTTGATTGTTTCTCATCTGCCACGCAACATTTCTGGGAAATAGTTAGATATTCTAATAGCGCTTCATCAGCTTATCAAAACGTACTACTTAGATTTTTATAATGTTACGTGGCAGATAAGTAATTCGCCGATGCGCATTTGTTGGATTTTCTTACTATATACCTTCACTTTTGGAAAACATGACTAACTTAATAATTCTTGATTTCTAGACTTTGCTGGCTATTCGACAGCTCCATGGCTCTCATTCGGGGGAGAATCAAGCGGAGGTTATTATACAAGTGATCAACGACTACGAATTGAAGGACAATATTGGCTACTTCGTCACGGACAATGCGACTAATAACGATACCGCCATTGAAGCTATTCTCAAGCACTTCTTTCCTGATATGACCGCTCAGAGGCGTAAAGCACGTCGCCTTCACTGTTTAGGCCATGTAATTAACCTATCTGCTAAAGCCTTTCTTTTTAGTACGGAATATGATACTTTTGAGCAAGAAGTCAATCAAGCCGTCTACAAAGATCTAATCAAAGAATTGAAGTTGTAGAGAAAGAGGGGACTTGTTGGAAAGCTTCACAATATCATTATTTTCATCACTCGATCGCCACAGCGCCGGGAAAAGTTTGCAGATATTAGAGGCCTGAATAGCGAAGAAAAGGGAGATTTTGACCACCTAAACTTGGTGATTAATAACGCTACTCGCTGGAACTCTTTATATTCTATGATTGAGAGGTCTATCAAGCTACGGGACCGAATCGACCACTTTTGTATCAACTTCGCCGAGTATATACATAGCGCAGAGGCACGGAAAAGAGCTCAATCTGACGAAGAGCGAGAGCAACTGCTATCACATGATATTTTGACTGCAGACGATTAGCAAGCTCTTACAGAAGTACTAGCTGTTTTGAAGCCATTCTACGACCTTACTCTACGTGGCGAAGGTTCTCTGGCTAATTCTTCACGTGGTACGATCTCTGACTATATGCCAACGCTCAATATACTTCTCAAACACATGGAAAAGACACGTGATGATCTCACAGCCAGATGTAATAACTTGGAGCTAGTTACTCTATCTCTTGAGTATTTGAAGAGTTGTACAGTCAATTCGTGGACTAAACTCGACGAATACTTTAACAAGGCAGATCAAACAGGTGCTGTATATGCGGCCGTTGTTACTAGGCCTCAGTCAAAGTGGAAATACTTCCAAAACACGTGGAGAAACTACCCTAAGACCTGGCTTACTCGCGGAAAGAATACTCTTGATCTCTTATGGAACGAATATCTCGATTCCGACATTGAAGGTACCGGAGAAGCAGGGGGAAAGCGGCCAAGAGCTTGTACCATAGATGATTTCTAGAAGGAGACAGATATGACTTTGTTAGAAGATGACGAGCTAGAAGATTAACTAAAGGTATGGCTCGACTTAAAGCCGATTTCGTTGGAAGAGCCTCTAATCGACTTCTGGAGGAGGCAGCGGGCAGTCAATTCTACGGGTAGATTGGCCTAATTAGCCCTTGATATGGCATCCATACCTCTCATGTCGAGCGAGTGCGAGAGGGTGTTTTCACAGGGAAAGCTTTTAATCACGGGACAGCGCCATCGATTGAAGGTTGACTTAATTGAGGCCACACAGTGCTTGAGAATATGGCTAATTATGGACCGGAAAGCACAGAATAGGTGGAGATCAAGTAAGAAGAGAGAGAAAGAGGAGTTGGCATGTATAGTACCAGATATTCTTTGAAAAAATCCATTTTCCTTACCCGGACACTATTTTTAACCCCTAGTTCACCCCTAGCCTTGGTCAGCCTTCCTACTCCTAGCCTTTTACTATGGTCAGCCTAGCCTAGCCTCGCCTGAGGTATGCTCTGGTTAGCCTGGCCTCAGCCCAGCCAAGGGGGGGGAGGGCACTCAGCCTAGCCTATGCCGTAGGCTAGGCTAGGCTGGGCGAAGTCAAACGCTGTTACAAGGGTGCATTGTATGGAACTGGTGACGGTGGATACTTCTTGCCGTCCTCAGTCGCTCGTTTCAAGTCGTCAGCAGAGTCAGGCGAAGCGCTATGGTTGATGATCGAGTTGCGAAGGGCGAAGCCAACGTTCGTTGGCCTGATTCTGTAGTGTCCATCGGTCTTGCTAACGTATCCGCGCACTTGGGTTTCATAAAGGGATTCGACAAGATTGGAGTTCCAGGAGTGTATATAGGCACCAGCCCTAATACCCAGTTAACGAAAAATCGATTTATTGATAGAGTATTTTAAGATTTTGGATGCATACCATGCGGTGAAGGCAAGATCTCGTGCTGGGAACTGGCCCTTTGAGATGCCTTCAGGTGGGAACATTGCGTTCTGTTTGAGGTAAAACCAGTCCACAAACATGCCGTCAGACTGAACCATACTGAACTTGGCCCAGGCCGCCGTATACTTTTCGAGGACGCCATCGACTTTGTTGGTTCCATCACGAGCATCGTTTAAGCGCATAGAAATGATCTCGACATATTTGTCAACCACTGAAGATTGGAGAAAGTGAAGAGAGCCTTACAGGGAATTGGTTGCAGACAATAAACACCATGTTCGGCTCACAACAGACACCGACCCAATTGTTCCGCTCCATTTCACTCAGGATAGCTTTCTGAAGACTGCGGTTATCGTATGAAAATGTTTCGGGTCCCATGCCCCAGAACAGAGGCTTCCAATTGAAGACGATTGAGCCAGGCTTCTCAAATTCATTATCGTCGAACAACATGCCATACAAGCTCGTCATAAGGAGTAGATGCCCACTGTACATGATGTTCTCGTGGATAACAGGATCAGCCCAGGGCTGACGGAGTTCTGTCCGCTCGGGATCAGTGAGCTTGCCGCCGTGGCTCGTCAAAAACCAATAGGTCCAGACATCGTTCAAGAGCATTTTGTGGATAATGCGACGGAACAAGGGCTTGTAGACACTTCGAAGGGCGGGCTGGCGGTGGAAATGTGCTACTGCTATGCTGTATGCCATGGTTGCGATCTGGTAGCGGTAGGCAGTGAAGTATTCCTGATTTGGCTCTTCGCCGCCCATATGGTTCCATTCTCCGTCTTTTTGCGCAACGAGGTTATGGATGTGTCTGATATGACCAGCTTGCTGGTTGTCAAGCATGGCATAAATAGACATATCTAACTCCATCAACTCCGCCTGCTGGCCGTTGACAGCTTCTTCCTTCGAAGGCATGTTTGATTTGTGTTTTGGAACTAGTCTTGATATTTGGTTCAAGTGATATTAAATGTAAGAGCAAACAATTAATCATCAGAACACAGGGAGGGTACTTATGTGCGAGTTCTTTAATGCGTTCATGGGGCAATGGTAGCCCCAAACTTGACAATTGAAGCTCCTCTCTTGCGTTTAGCACTGCTTACCGTCTTACGGCACAGCCAATGGGAAAATGTCTGATGACCTCAAAAGTCCACCTCGGCAATGAACCCGCAGAAACTAGAAAAGATGCCTAGAGAATATAGGTAGACTGAAAAGTGCCGGTATGGACGGGATGGTGCCGTTTCTACTCAGCCAAATGGCGATGTTGTGTTTGAGTTGTTGACTCGTCTCCACACTTAAGCGAGAGGGTTGATAGGTCTGTGAAGTTCCGAGCATCCTCTTGTTTACTTGATTATGGCCTAGTTACAGACTTCCTCGCACTCCACAGCCTCTCAAGAGCTTTGTCAAGACGATTCAATCCTAACGGACCGTGGTTGGTCACGGACTCTCGGGATTTCGTAGTACTCGTCCCGCCCGAAGATTCCGCCTCCTCACCACACCGATCCCTTGGCGTGGGTGCGGGGTAGAAGATTCCGCTTTGCGAGGTCAACATCCCGTTGCTTCGTATGTTGGCCAATGAGCCAATCCAATCCATTCTTTTCCCTCAGTGAACTGTAACCAACAAAGCTTGGGTTGTCTAGTACAGATACTGAGGTCAGATTGGAATTACTACCTTGCTTACTGCAAAGCATTACGTCCTAGCCGAAGCACATAGCAGAAACTACATTGCTCTCACGACTATGGTCTTGAATAGCAGAAACAGATTTTTTTTTTGGTACAAAAAAGGAGAAAGGTAGATTTCAATTATTCTGAATGTTTTCCCTTTAAGATAACCTTCTCCTTCAGAGCATTTTGTTTTTCAAACGAGAAATGCTCAAAACAACTTGCGTGGAGACATGAAAGGCAAGAAGCTCCGGAATCATGGCAAAAAGCCCACAAATATCAATTTGCGCCTAAACTGTTGTATTATAACTAGATTCAGAAGACGGTACTAATCCTTCTTAACAACGATCGACTGAATGTTACAATACGCTCTCATTCCCTGCGAGCCCCACTCGACACCAATTCCACTCTCCTTCACGCCACCAAAGGGCGTTTTTGGCGAAAGATCGAAGTGGTTATTAACCCTCACTGTCCCAGCCTCAAGTCTACGAGCAATCCGTGTTGTTTCTGCTGTGTTGGAGGACCAGACAGAGGCACCAAAACCCATTTTGGTATTATTCGCACGCCCGACAACTTCATCCTCGGTTTTCCATGACAGAATTGGAACGATCGGACCTGTACAAGTCAGCTGGATAAAGAGAGTTCAATGGCTTTACCTACCGAATGGTTCTTCTTCGACGATTCTCGACTCCTCTGGAGGATTGTCAATGATGGTTGGCGTGATGAAGTACCCATCAGACGGTTCGATTTCACCACCGATAGCTATCTTCAACTCCTGAGCTTTTACTTCAGCAAAGAAGCCTTTGACACGCTCGTACTGCATAGCATTCTGCAGAGGGCCATGGCTCACGCCTTCCAACGTGCCATCTCCGGTCTTCAGAGTTTTCACATGTTGAACGAGAGCTTCACGAAACTTTCCGTAGATGGATTCGTGCACGTAAATACGCTTTACGCAGAGGCACGTCTGACCAGAATTCAAGAAAGCATAGAATGCGATCTAAGGGCGTTAGAATTGGCCTCAAAGGGTGGCGATGGTTGGATAGGACGAACCTCAGGGACTGTCTTTGCAATGTCAACATCCGGGAAAATGATCGCAGGATCGTTTCCACCGCTATTTTCCATCAGTATGATATTTCCTAAGATGTTGGCTGGAGGCTCACAGTTCCAAAGTAACACGCTTCAGTGTTTTGCTTGCACTTTCATCACCAACTTCCCAGTTGCAGTTGAGCCAGCGAAGCTGATTTTGTCGATTCCTGGGTGGCTTGTGATCCATGGTCCAAGGTGATCGTCGCCACTCAAGCATTGGACGACGCCAGGATAGAAGATTCCGATGGCCAACTCTGCAAGTTTCAGACCGCAGTATGGCGTGAATGGGCTGGTAATTCTCATATTAGCAGTGCTCGACATAATATTGTAAGTTCAAGCGGGCGCACTCTTACGATGGTTTTATGATTATAGTGTTCCCTGTCAGAAGAGCTGGAGCAATCTTTCCAGTAGCCAGCAGAATGGGATAGTTCCATGGCACAATTGCTGCCATCACGCAAATGGGCGTGTACCGAACGCTTGTAATGCGATCAGCTGAGTCTTCAATGACCTCCTCTGGTACATCTATCTCAGCCATCTCACGAATCCATCGTACAGCCAGTCCGAACTCATACTCAGCCATGTGGAGCTGAGCAATGTCAGCAAAATAGTTGCTAACATGTATGCACACATTACTCACAGGTTTTCCTTGTTCCATGGTCAACAGAGTAACAAATCCGCTCCGTTCGTTCTCGATCGCATCAGCATACTTCAACACCAGTTGCTTGCGCTCAGCTGCTGAGGTCTGAGACCATTCTCCAAACGATGTGCGTGCCGCATCGACAGCTGTATCGAGATCCTTCTGTGTTGCTAGAGGGACATCATAACTAGGAAGCTTTGATGCAGGATTGATGCCATGTCTGTGTTCTTGAGTATCGACGAGCTGACCATCAACAACATTGCGAAAAGTGGTAAAAGTGAGACTTGTTTTGACAGCCATGGTAACAGTTGTTGGGTTTTCTTTCGATCACTGTACCAGTATCTGAATTAAAAGAAAGGGATGGGTTGAATGCTTTGGAAACCAAAAATTCGAGTGTTTAACAATCACGCATGAGCCACTCACTTAAAACTCCGCTACTTCGTTGTATATTTATCGTCACCTCTTTATTTACTAGTATCATACAATGCGAGGAGTGAGACTGCCGTGGCGTTCTGCGTGATATCTACGCTGCACGGTACTAACAAACGGTCTCGTCCTTGTGGGTTCAGTTCCGAATCTTTTGCCGCATAACGTTGTCATTCCGAAGCCCGACTCCCAACACTCGTAAGCCCAATGAAACTGACACAACAAAACCCCATGGGGAAAAGCTAGTCTAAGCCACACGGCTCTAAACGGTATTATGCCGTCTGTTGTACCGTCTAAGTTCTGGATTCCTAGGTCTGATGTCTAATTCCTGCTGGCCTCCCCCGCTTACTACTCTCCACCTTGAGCACCACCCCCCCCCCTTCTTTCTTAGGTTCTCCCCCACAATTCTACTGTCCCGCTACTCAGATTGTACGTTCTCTCCGCATCTGGTAGTATCGTGTAATGCAGGGAGTACAAATGCCTTGATCATGCGCGTGGTTAGCTTGAGCCTCACGGTCCGGACGCGGCTTCAACCCAACACAAACCATCTTTTCTGTTGGTATGACTAGTCGTTTCCGAAGTTAGTCACATTCTCAAGTTTAAAATCCAAATTTCAACGTTGAATGCCCCCTGTGTCTCGCTAGATGCTTTAACATTGAAACCTGAAGTATATCTGATTTCCTCAGTTCATATTTTGTTAGGTACTCACAGATGCCACTCGCCCATTTCCATCAAGAACTTTTGGCCTGATCTTAAACCATTATTTTTAAAAACAAAACTGTGCCCAAGCCACTATGGCAGCTGTAAAATCCTCCACAGCGCTGGTATTGAGAGAGATTAATGGCCCGCTCACAATCGAAGAAGTCGGGCTTGATGGATTGAGACCAGATGAAGCAAAAGTCGAGATACACGCATCTGGAATCTGTCACACCGACTTGTCATGTATGAATGGCACAATACCAGCAGCCGTGCCCAATGTTTTCGGCCATGAAGGTACGGTCCCCGGGTCGGCAGAAGTCATCATTTGGAAGTTCGGTTTACTAACCACCCTCTGCGAACAGGTGCTGGCATCATCGTCGAGGTCGGCTCTCACATCACCGATTTCCAAGTTGGCGACAAAGTTTTACTCTCCTTCAACCATTGCACCAACTGCACCGCTTGCAAAGAGCGATATGTAGCATACTGCGATAATTTCACTGCTCTCAACTTTGGTGGCACCCACCCAGACGGCACACGTCCCCTCCATACATCCACGGACAAAGAGCCCTGCAACTCCAACTTCTTTGGCCAGTCATCCTTCATGCGCACAGCCATCGTGAACCACTCCACCATGGTGAAAGTGTCTCAAGACACAGATCTCGGCCTCTGTGCCCCCCTGGGTTGCGGTCTTCAGACTGGAGCTGGCTGCGTGTTCAACACTCTTCACGTGTCTGCTGGAGATAGTATCGTGATATTTGGCGTTGGGACAGTCGGGATTGCTGCAGTTATGGCAGCCAAGATGGCAGGCGCGTCAACAATCATCGCCAGTGACCTTAGCGAAGCTCGTATGGCTCTCGCCATTGAGCTAGGTGCAACACACACAGTCTCCGCTACTGTGCCTGATATCGTAGGAGAAGTACGCAAGATCTGCTCACCGCTCGGAGTGCGATTTGCTATTGACGCAACTGGGAATGCGCAGGTCATTGAGAACATGCTGGCTATGCTGGCCCCACTGGGAAAGGCTGCAAGCGTGGGAGTACCAAAGATTGGGACAACGGCCAAGGTTGATATTTTTGATCTACTGGTTTTAGGAAAAGAACTCGTTGGGTGCTGTGAGGGTGGAAGTGATCCGCAACAGGTATTCGTTTCCGTCGGTAGTCGTATGTTCCAAGCTGACAACAATTGCTTGTAGTTTTTGCCGTTTCTTATGCAGGCCCAGAAGGAAGGCAAATTTCCATTCGAAAAACTTATCAAGCATTATCCTTATCAAAAATTTGAGCAGGCCATTGGAGAGATGAAAAGGGGGGAGGTTGTCAAGCCAGTCTTACTCTGGAGTTGATGGAGATACATCCGACCTTGTTTGCTCGATAGATAGGTCATTTGAATACGAGTAAATAATCTTTCATACCCGAAACTGCTGTCTAAAGAGCAAGTATGTGGGCTCTAAGCCGAGGTATGAGATGAGTCACAGGATCATATTTACTTTAAAAAAAGTAAAGTCACCAAGTCTTTAGCGAAGTAGCCTGTAGCGCGCAGACTTTGGGGCCTGGCAACGAGAGACAACAACTGGACTCGGCTATCCAACCAAAGAGGGGTGGGCATGAAACTCCTTACATCCGGCTTGCGATTTTCACTTGCAGCGCACAGTAAGCCCAAAATAGCCTAGGGAGTTGTACTTTTATGGCTTAGCTCTATCGCTATGTATCGACGATGTCAATGTCAGAATTGACACAACGTCCTTACTTCTACATCTTCCTAAGAAAACAGAGAAATGGCTTCGTCAGGACTCACTGAGGCCGACGCCGATGCGATCCTAGAAAAGGTCGTCACCTTCGAAGATGGTTCACGATATGAGCGACTCAAGCCTGTGACCAACTTTAGGAAAGACGACGGCGTCGCCAGGATCCTTTATCTTTGTCGACGGGCATCAGATGAGTTGTCGCAGGGTGAATCAGTCGATGAGACATTCATCATGAAAGTCAAATTTCAGTATGTTGGCTGCCGATTCTACTCTTGAGATTTAGCAACACCAAGTGGCTTACATTGAACAGAGTTCCCTGTGCAGAAATGAAAGAGCCAATAGAAGGCCCGAATTCAGAGACAGCTGCGGAGTTGCACGCGTTGAAGACCTTTGCTTCGAAGAAGCGGAGTTCAGTACCAAATTTGATGACTTGTAGGTATTCGCGGTGCCTAGAATCCCCCCTCCTTGATACTCTGAACGCTGGTGGGGCCATGTCTGTTTCCCCCAAGGAATCATATATTTGACCGTCGCTGACTTTCCTATTTATAAAGGGAAGAAAACCACGCAAGGAATGAACGGTCTATTTCCAAGTGGCTACTTGGTCATCACTATCATGACTCTCATGCCTGGAGTTACATTGCTTGATCTTGGGTTTTGGAGTCTGACATCAGATGAACAAGAAATCATTCGGGCTGCCTTTTTGAAAGCACTAAAGTAAGCTCTATATTATCATCTGCAGATGAGTACCACTGAATGATCAAAGGGATATATGGCGTGATGGTTTCGTACCGTACGATCGTGGTTTGCGAAACATTCTGTGGGATAAGGATACAAAGCTTTGGTAGGCGGTTTCCCCAACGTCGTGAGAAAATTGTGCAACTTTGTTAACTCGAGACTTTGTGTTGTAGCTCGATCGTAGACTTCGAGCACTATCATCCTGTACAGGACTCATCAGAAATGAATGAGAAAGAGGAGATGGAGCTTTGGGGGGTTTTGCGGCGACCGGCTCTGAATTGGTATCAAGAGTGGGCTGTTTCGGCCCCTCCAAAGAAATCCAAATGATCTCCGCTTCGAATGTTGTCTGGATCATAGACAAGGCTTGACTAAGGGGCACAGTATAGCTGAGCTAGGTGAATAGGCCCAGAAGCAGAGAGGTAGTGTTGCACGTCTCAGCAACTAGAAATCGTTGAAGTTCTGGCATTCCAAACAATCGAATTTGCTCAACGCTGGTTGTCCTCACAAATATTCTTCACAACCGCTTCATTCATGGGCCTAATTGTAAATCGATGGGTAAATTAATAGCTGTTGCCACTTTGCTGCAGGTGTTTGGAGGTTGGAACTACGCAAGTTTGGGGGTGAATGATGCTGGTTGCTGAAGAGGCTTATGTTTTGATCAATGAACGTGGCCATGACCCGCCCTAGATGGGTTTCCGCCGTCAAGTTAAATCATATGAAATGTTTTTGGGACTCTAACTTGCAGCGAGCGAATCCCGAGTCCCTCAAAATTTCACACAGCAAGATGGGTGGTTCTGGCGACGACCGCCTCCTCTACCTTTCTTGTTCATTATCAAATCAGTGGCGAGGAATTGTCGTGCTAAACATTAATTATTTTAGTCACTTAATCGTTTCAAATAGTGTCTGTCGGAGCAAGATAGCATAGCTATAGTCAGGTGAAATAATCTGTGGACGCTGAATTGAACCACTACCTGTTGAAGTTCGCCGTTGCGGTTCACGACTCATGAGAGAGGTTGGGACCGTGATGCTATTTCACAAAATAAGACTTCTTGTAAATATTTTTGAAGATTATCAATAGTTGTCGGTTATTGTTTCTCTCCTTTGTAGTAAAGGATGCTTCGCTTCCTCCCAGCTAAGCTCAGGGGCTTATCCCCTTAACTGCCACATACAGGTCTTTTCAGGATGCTGCGTTGAAGCGAGGCGCTAAGGCTGCCTAAATTACAGGGCATGCACGCTAAGAGGGCGAATTCTTCGCCTAATTAGGCTCTCGCTACATCTGCACGGACCTGTTTTGAATGACAGTTAAGGGGAGGGGAATACTGTAACCGCAGCCAAACGCCCACTAAATAGAAACATCCTCGACGGCAAGAAATCAACAATCAAAGCCCAGACGCCTTTAAAACGTTCTCTGGCGCTTCGGGGCGGGTAAATCAATTCTAGAAGGAGAAAATGGCAGCTGTATGATTTAAGAAGATAGGTAGGATAAGAAAAGTTCCCTGGAAGATCTAACTCGTATCAGTTCAGATCCTTCGTCTAAAATTCGGCCGGAAACCCCTTCGTAGCTTAGTCCGTGTTTGAAGTTAATTCGAAGTCAACGATGTAACCTGGACCCGCCGAACTGTGCAGTTCGTACATCGGGAAAGAAATATGGTTAGTTGGAGAGTTTACTTTGACTTTTAGGACTCCTTTTGTGACCGCGAGCCTCGGTTCGGCTCCACTGCCTGAACCGGACTTCTTCTGGGGACAACACGGAGCCAGTGCATCAACCCAGCCACGTTTAGATACTGATCAAGGGTCAAACCCTGTGATGGTCACAATGCCGAATTTTTTTGAAAACAAATCTCCAATCACAGCGTTTCCATTACAAGCAGCCACGGCGGTCATTTCCGATGTTGCAGATCTCTGGGCACTCGCGTAGTCCGAGGGGCAAAGAGGGGCATTTTATGCAGTCCTGTTGAGACACCGAAATTATCACTTATCTATTCATAGTCTGAAATCTCTTATAAATGGAACCGGTACCCAATTGAAAGAACTTCAGTCAAATCGACTCTCCATTCAGACTACAACCCAAGACATTCGTTTTCCACAGGACATAATGAAGTTCATTACTCTCGTTGCAATTTTCGGTACCACCGGGTTCTGCTTCAGTGATTGTAAATGGATCGCTCCCTCTTCAACGGATCGTAAGTCCCTGCATCCAACATCTCACGAGAAGTGACACTGACATGTAAAAGGCCGAAGTCCTTGTCCGATGGTCAATAGTCTTGCCAATCATGGTTTCCTCCCGCATAATGGATTGAACATCTCCATGGCAGATCTCATTACTGCTTTCAATGAGTCCATCAACCTCGCTCCCGCAGCAACACAGTTAGTGGGTCAAAAAGCCTTGCTCGCCTCGACTACTGGGAGCAGTGCCACCTTCAACCTCGATGATATCAATACCCATGGCAGTAAGTTCCAGATGCATCAGCAGTGTGAAATATCGTGGAAGTTGATCAAATCTTAGTCATTGAACATGATGGGTCCCTCTCTCGCAACGACATATATTTTGGAGACAACCACTCCTTCAACTCCACGATTTGGAACTCAGTCGCAGCATTCTTCACAAACAAAACCATCTCCCTGGCCACAGCTAAGTCGGCTCGATCTTCTCGTCTGGCTGCCGCCGCCGCAGTGAATCCTGCATTCAATATGAGTGCCAGCGATGTACAATTCAGCAGCATCGAGACGGCACTTTACATGACAGTCTTTGCTGATCCAGATGTCACTTCGGAGGCGAGAACGGAATGGGTCGACGTGCTATTTGGTAGGTGATAACAATCGTTCTTTTGGGACTAGCAGCTAACGAACGAATGTGTAGCGAAGGAAAGATTACCGTATGAAGAGGGGTGGAAACGGTCAGAGGTGCAATTGACAGCTGCTGGAATCCTGGGACTCGCAGCCCAGGTTGTCACTGCATAAATCTGAGATCGAAATTTGACTTCTCTTCTTGATTATTCATTATCACTTTCCATTTGACAATTACGAAGGTGTCGCGTTCGCAGAACAAAACTCCTACCGCCTATCTCGTCACCAACCCCTAATATCCCTCAGGCCAAGCGGTGGCCAACCACTCATATGGCTGCTTTGGTATATATTGATTGGTCACTGTGCCATTGAATGGAACGATGTGATCTCTCGTCAGATTATACAAGGCGTATTTCTCATCAGGGCCAGTGCCAATGGTGTACGGGACTGTCTGAACATTGTTTGCGATTTCCTTGTCAACATAGCGGGTAACGTTCAAGATCTGGGCATCTTTCATGCGGATCTCATCACCGTAGTTGGGGTTGATCTGGGACGGCAGTCAGCATTGAGGTCTTGAAGAACTTATGGTGTAACTAACTATGCCCATGCGGTTTCCAAACACTGCAACAATGTTCTGGATGGTAGCATTTCGCTTTGACTGGTTCAAACAGTTCCCGCACGATTGGTAGAAGGTTCCAAAGTTCTCTGCGTAGAATCCGGTGATGTTATACTTTCCACCGAGAGAGTTATCCTGGAAGATCTGTATTTGAGTTTAAGTTAGAGTTTGTTCCCCAGTTGAGACTTCGAGTGAGCCCTGGGACGAACCTTATCTGTCGCATTTCTAGCTCCACCCCCAATGACACGCAACTGGGTATTCAATCCCTTGGATGTGAGTGCGTCTTCGCAGACATCTTCCCACCAAACTGTGCATCCCAGTTAGTAACTGTCGCACACTTGTCAAGTGACTGAGGGAAGATGTGGAACGAACCATTCTCAACCCACGCATCGCCCAGGGCATGGATACCTTCCGACTGATGCTTGCCAATGATCACGTTCCTTATTGTACTTCCTGGCAAGAGATTGAAGACCGCATCTGCATCAGTTCCCTCGGCTTGCTCATTGCAACTCCCCAAGGGCCGCTCGTATCTCTTCATGCCTCCATCGAAGATCTGACCTGGCATGATGTACATGGCGTCTTGCAAGACTACCGTTTCAGTCGCTACTGGGAATTTGGTGACCGGGAAGGGGAATCGAGGAAGAGGACGAGCAGCGAGATCACCTTGTGTGGCATCTGCGGTTCCCTGTGCTCCATCTCCCTGGCTTTGACGTGGGACGACTGCAGCTTGGAGCAGTGCTGGAAGGATCGCTAGCGAGGCTGTGGTAGAGAACTTCATCTTGAGAGTTGTGAGGACCCAATTGATGTCGTGAAAACTGCCAGGATACTTCAATTAAGGACTTGAAAGTATAAAGATACTTTGAGAGGGGAAATAGCTGCAGGGCTGTCAATTAACTTTCATTTCGTTCCCCATCCTGCATCTTATACCACGAGCGATCACAGCCTCGCCATGCCATGCCTTCAAAGCTCCAGAGCTCCCCTGCAGCTTTTCAGAGCTTGGGACAAATTTCTCTCCAGCTTCCAGGTACAACAGATGATGATGAACACGACGGAGTATCTCCAATGAATATTCCACGAATGAATTTCGTGGTGACGTTTGGCGCCAAGTGTTGCCAATGCGTGGAGACACTGGTGAGAGGACCTTTCTCCGCTTCCTTGGCTGTCAGCCAAGGCTGATGGGATTTACTCCATGGGACAAGAAAACGTAGCCTTGCATGCTCATAATAATATCTACTTGATAGCGGCTTTGAATAATTCCGTATCGACGGACGGAGTGTCGACTCTGGCGCCTCCAGAGCTTGGAAAGTGATGCTGGGAACATCTTGGCTCGGTGGGATCGGTGAAATCAAACTCCATCTGGAAGTCAGAAAGAGGCGTGGAAATCTAGTGTTGCGGTGAGTAAAGTCTCAAAGGTCAACCTCCTCAGATATCTGGCTGCTTGCGAAAGGACGAACGACCCATCGTTCCAAGACTGAGAAGCTGTTGGCATCACAGAGGTGCGCGCAGTGCTGGGGGCTTAGTTGCGTAGTATTGTAATAGTCCAAGGTCCTACGACCAAAACTTCGCCTTAGATTGGTCCATTGGGCTAGATTTGGCTAGTCCAACTGCAGACGTCAACGTCGCATGCTCACGTAGGGTTGGGGAATACCAAGTAGATTCATCCCGACAGAAGCTTTCGAAAGGCCATCTCGGACAATTTTAATAGAAAATAACACTTCGAAACATCTGCATTTATCTTTAATCCCTCGCCAATGCCGCTGGTAAGTTTTATTGACCATTGCGGGCAACTTACTTGAAGAGGTTAGACCTGAATCGTACCAGTCGAGGAAGCGCTTCAGATGCCACATACAATTACACGCAACCCATTCAAGCTAAATGATTATGAGAGGCTTGCTTGAGAGATAACAATAACTCTGCCTAGTCAGATGTAGTATCCTTGTGAAGTCAAAGGCGGGTCATTGTCAACAGAGGAAGAAACCTGACACAAGCTTATCAAGATGCTGTGCAGTTTGTTTGAACCGGATCTCTTGATCCCGATAACCCGGTTGCCTCGATCCGACAGGCTGGTATGTTGAAAAAGTTATTTGGAACGCTGGGTCTGTTATGCCCGAATCTAGCATCGCTTCACCGGTACTATGCGGAAAGTAAACAAAGTCTGGGGCGCAAGAATACATAGGTGGCAGTGCCCATCTATTCAGCTTTTCTTTCTCGGTAAAGTATAACGAAAAGATATCAAAGTCAACAAAATAGAATCTGCCAATGAGAGATACTATCAAGATAGATCCCTGCTCAGAAGAAGGATGAGCAAGAACATCAAGGCAGGCTCGCTTGGTCCCCCCTGATAGCCCACGTGACCGGCCCCCTATTGGCATTCTGCCTGGCGGTGACAAACCCCGCCGTGGAACTCCAGATTGCAATCAGGCAGCAGCCTCACTTCCCTCTCCAACTCACATCGTGAGAATCTCATGATTGCTCAAACAGAAAACTCATTTCCCCTAGCTTGAAAACCTGACATCTGATGATTATCTCGCGCTCTGTCCAAACATATATACTCGAGGTGAACATGGCTCAAGTGATTGAAGTGCGGTACGCCAACAGGGCACAGCTGGCAAGCCTGCTGGCAAGGCTCTTCGGCAGCCAGGCTACATTGCAAGTACGTTGGGCTTTCTTTCGAATGTGCTTATCCGAGACACGATGAGGGAGGTGGCAAGGCATTCTTGGTAGACGTTGTTGTGATCCTCACTAACAGATCCCCCGTTGGGCAGACTCGGATGGGCAAATATGTCGTCGCTGCTCCACGAATTCTGACTCAGGTTTGTATTCAGACGATAGCAAGCCTCTTGAAGATGGGGCTACCAATCCTTTATACTCTTTTGACTGACTCCTGAGTAGGAGGAGATTGACTCCTGCCGATAATTTCAAGTCTGACGCTTTTCGGCGCGAGGAGCTGGAACTTGTGGCGGAGCATCCACCCCTCCTCATCCAACACTTCGGCGCCCCCCTTGGAGCTGAAGCACGAATCTGCCTTGACTGCCTTGCCATGTGATGCTTCGCATTTCTGGGCTTCCCGCGTTTGCAAATTGTCGCATGGATTTGTTTTATTTGCTTTTGATTGGACATGTACTACCCTCATTTGGGTCTGCGGCCTGTGTGATGAGGGAGTTACGCAGGGCAGAGATGAGCCCAGAATAATACAGGCGCATACTACTACTATTTTGAAGGCTTCTCGCATTCCTCATGGGCGTCAGTCGATGGTCTGAATTAGGGTGCCTAGGCCCGGTCAGAGTGTCACTATTGTTGCTATTGACTGCTGAATTCTGACAGACGTGGAGGGGGCGAAATCTTATATTCGGGGGGTTATCCATTCCTTATTCCAAGTTTCAGTTTTGCCACCTTCTGTGAAGTCTTCTCTTATGCCATCAGTTTCGTCCACAGTGCAATTATCATTTCCATTCGACTACTTGATCTTCCTGCTCGTTAGTCACCCGCCCTGAACACACTTGTCCTTGTTCATCGTTTGCCTGCCACATCCCCGCGTGCAGCAACTATGTCTTCTCACGATACTTACAACGGCATGCCACAAGTGATTGAGGGTCAGTACCTGGATCAAAGAAGGTTCATGGATCTGTTGAAGCAAGTCTATGGTACTTCTGAAGAAGGGAAAAACAACTTCCGGGTCGAGGTATGATCCTGTTACTATTTGGTATTCAATGCTGATGAAAGGTTCAATAGCTCCGGCTCAACCGATATAAGATATATCCGATGGACAAAGCCACGCAGCTCACCGAGGTAAACATCACTCCGACCTTTCATCAAGTCATAATTATTAACCTCTATTCAGGACCAAATCCAAGACTGCCGAGCATACCGACGATGTTGACACATATATCACTCGGGTGCAGTGCAACACAGCGACACAACCAATACCAGATCTATCATTTCAAGGGATATGGCTCATAGGAGGCAGTTGGAGTTTAGCATTGGGCAGCGATACATAGTGATCGGAGTTCTCTTCACCACACAGATGGTTTTGTTTTCATAAATAGACAATATCATGATTCACGAACATACTTCAAATATATCTGCCCTCACTAAGCAGCGACGACAAAGAACTTTCCCCAATTTCCTCAGAGCTGTAAAATATCAATTTGTATGCAACATCCCGAGCAGAGCCTTGGAAGCAGCTTCAATTGTCGTGAACGCACAGGAAACAGCCGGATATTACGGTCATGTGACCGTACGCCCGAGGTTCTGTCATTGCACCAAAGATGTTTTAACAGCCCGGAATTCTTGCCTCACGGTCATGCAAGTTGATTTGGTGGTGTGCTCCCCATTGAGATGCACGAATGGAGCTGCATGGGGCTGTGTCCGGGGCTGACTGAACAGCCACCTTCGCCTATCCTTCCCGGCTGAGGGCATCGCCGAGCGCAGGATTGGCCCAGCCAGTGTGACCCCCCCAACTTCTCAATTGAGCTTCAATTGCAAACTCACGATCCTGTCTAGAGATTAAGTTCTGGGTTGAAAGCAACAGGAGACTCAATAGAGACACCAGTAAATATAGAACTCGACGATTGAGAAGATGGCTTCAATGTATAGACTCGACGATCTCCGCAGCCTGCAAACGAAAGTTCAGGAGAAGGCTCACGATCTGTTCAAGGCAAAGGCTGGCATATCACCGCTACAAGTCACTCGGATCTTCAGAAACAGCCGAGCTAACGAGCTCGCGGAGAAAGACAATATACCTCATTTCTTCAAAGACCAGGATGTGTGGAACTCAGCGCAGGTGAAGGCCTTGCGAAATGTAAGATACAATGTCGAGACTTCTCTCCGGCTCCCGAATAAGCACGAAGATTTGATCCGATGTGGAATGGAAACTTATTGCATCGTATAGGACTCAGATGATGCAACACAAATCTTCACAATACGGCAGGATCGCTCTTGGACTACACTGAACATCTCTTTGGATGTCTTCGAAGGTTTCATGAGAACCTTCGAGATCACTCCCAATTTCTGGAGATGCATGTTTGCGTTCGGAAGGAAGAGTGAAGAGAACGAATTCGAGTTTCCCGGATTTAATCGCCGCAAAACCCATGCTAGAAACTCATCGGTAGCTGTCAAATATGGTACATCCCACCCAACTTTCCTACTCAAGTATATCAACTAACCCAGAACAGAATTCTCCTATATGCTTCGGCGAGTAGAATTGAATGGACGGAATGGAGCAGATGGAGAGTGCCCATGGTCCATCCGCCAGACTGCAGTGTACCATCAGCTTACCTGCGAAAAACAATGTTTGAATCTCGGCCAAGTTGTAAATGTCAACGAAATGTACGATTCTAGATCAACCTTCCTTCTTGTGTCACCTTTCGAGAATGCAAAAGCTCAATTCACGGATGGCTTGGAGCAGAAGCTCTCCGGAGAAACAGCAGGGTTCTCGTGTTGGAACACACACAGAATTTTGGTTGCTGATAGCTTGAGAGGATGGTCGGATTATATGGCTTTCCTGCAGAAGAAATTAAAAGACCAGGTTTGTCACCCAACTCACAACATCTCATGAACATCTTTACTTACTCGTTCAAATAGTCAAACGAGATTGTCCTGGCAACAGTTGGCAATAACAAGGCCAACCTTTCTCCATTGACAGATTTCAATATCAATTTCGCACACCGGCAGGAATTAAAAATTGTTGAGGATCAAGTGCTCGACCTTCAGGTCATACTTCCTTCAATGATTGACTCTATACGTGGAGTCAGAGAAGCATGCGTACGCTTTCAAGCCGAATACCCAATGGAAGATGGGAAGAAACTGGAGTTAGAGGCTATTATCGAAGAGTTTGAAGACTACGAAAAGCAAGCCGCCATGCTCTCGGACCGAGCAAAAGTATTGAAGGCAAACGCCGAGTCCACTGCTCAATTGGTAAGAATTACAACTGACGGAGATCAACTTCTGTCTTCTTTGTGGCATGTTCGCTAATAATCAACAGCTGTCCGATCTTCTCAGTTACGAAGAAGCTGTTGCATTGAAAGACTTGGCAGCCGAAACCCAGATGGAAAGCCGCTTCATGTGTCAAATGGCAGTAAGACAAACACTTCAATACGAGGGTTCCCATCTGACATTGCTTAGGAGAAAAGTACCAAAGATGCTGCGGCAGTCAAAATCTTGACGGTGATCACACTTGTCTACCTGCCAACGACTATCGTAGCAGTAAGTTTCCACTTCAAACCGGGGGAAAACGCCCACTAAATTAAACAGAATTTCTTCTCTACCGAGTTTGTCAAGATGAGCGAAACTAACAACATGCAAGTGTCGAGAGATGTGTGGCTCCTGGCTGCTATCTCCATTCCTTTGACTATGCTTACTGTAGTCCTCTGGTGGGCTTGGGTTCACTTTACCAAAGTCGAACCAGCGGTCAGCCCTGAGCATCCGGGGGTTGTCACTCTCCAACGAAAGCACAGCATTCGTTCTGTTGTCTCATCGAAGAAAAGACAGCCTACACTGGACCTTGAGAGCGGGCTGGGCTCTCCACGATCACCAGCCACGCTATTCTCCCCATCTCCAGCTTCGACTTGGGACTCTACTCGTACAGCCACCACTGTAAAATTCGGATAGGTGTCTTTGCTCTTTGAAATTTCCCTTGTTTTTTCTTTTTCTTTCCATACACTTTTTTCCGCGCCCGGATTGTAAAGCCACTTTGTTTCTCCTGGGGATCTGATGGGGGGTTTTCTGGCGGGTACGGACCACGAAAGGTTGCAGGCGTTCTCTTGGGCTCTTGATCAGTCTGATTTGGGTGGAGTTTGGCCAGTAATAATGCATGTCCTAAAGCTTCACAGTAGAATTAACAAGCAAGCCACATTTGAATCAGCTCCCTGGACGAGGCCAATGAGATGACTTGGAGCTGACCCTGCGGCTCTCTATTTTATCGAATTGGGGGCCATAGACCAATTGAGAACCAGTGGATGCACAAGACGCTGCGCCGACACAATTTTATGCGCCCGATGAAGTGTTGGAGGCTGTGTCTTGCCCCAAAACTCATTCCTCTCTCCTCCTTTGAGCCTCATGGCTGCAACCTTTCCTCAGCTGTCCTTCGTGGTGGTGTGCTGCTGGTTCAGGTCACCGAAAATGATGCCCTTCTATGCTCCATTAAGCTCTTCAAGCTTATATACCTACCTACCCAATGGATCCGTTTGCTACTCGCCACAGCGTGCTGATTGATCCGGCGCATCGCTGCTCGAATGTCTTCTGTACTCGCTTGCCTCAATTGCTTCGGAAAGCTCTTAAAGTCCAAGAATAAGAACAGTCAGAAGTCGCAGGATGATCTGTTGATAGATGGGAATCGTGGAGCAGTTGGTCAACTGGAAGTGAGGAAGACAGTCTTCCATGCGACAGAATGTTTGCCAACCCTGCCTCAGATTGTGGAGAAGTCGATCGTTGGGGGAGTACCAGCATCCCCACCAGCCACTGACCCTCCTGCTTCTACGACACCAGCAGCAGTGACCGAACAACAACAACAACCACAATCTCCACGAACACCTGTTCCTAAGATTCAAGTGCGCCAGGCAACTATACATCAGGATAACCCAACAGATGTTGTTTCTCAGTCCCTTCACGCGACACCTGAACGATCGAGACAAAACTCCATAGCCTCCGAAAGGAGTCGATCCAACAGCAAAGCCTCTTCAACAACTGGGCATTGGCTCAAGGAACAGCTATACGAGGCACGGCTCGAATGCCCCCATCGCGCGCACTGCTTCATCGTTCCACGGTCAGTCCAAGAAAAATTGATAACTGTGGCGACAGTGTCAAAGGATATCCAGGCAAGGAACTCGGAGATCGACGACAAGAAAGCTACTGCATACGCGGAGAAAGCATGCAAGTCTTCGCGACAGCTGTATGCGACATTGGCATATATTAAGAAGGGGGCTGACATATGCGCTCTGCTAGATGAAGGCATCACAGACGCAGACCTACCCTTCGTGAGGAAGCCAGATGCACCCAGGAAATTCGCCCTACACAGGAATAATGGAGAACCGATCAAGACACTGGAGACATGGAGGGATAAATACTTGGAGAACTTTGATCGATTTCAATGGTGGATGAATGCCCCCATTTTCCGTCTCAACGAAGACCTTTATGATTTGGATGTCAAGACGGTTTTGCCATTTGTGCCAGTCGAACTTCGCGGGGATGAGCTAGCGCGCAAGCAAGGAGGATATAGTGAGGTGTATCCTGTCCGGATTCATCCAGCACATCATGAATTCTGGGAGAGAAGTGGCCGCCCTGTAAGTTCCCAGTGAACACAACGATTGAGTACTCGACTAATTAACCCAGGAGGATGAGCCACTTGTAGCTGTCAAGCGATTGTTTAATTCCGACGAGACTGAGTTCATGAAGGAGGCAACAATTCTGAATGCCGTTGGCTTGAAACATCACCCTCATTTGATCAAGCTGTTGGCAACTTACAAACACGAAGGCAAGTACCACTTGATGTTTCCGTACGCAAATGCCAACCTGCGGAAATACTGGGACGACCGACCGTCGCCCGAGTTCAACAGAGATACTGTGCTGTGGTCCCTCAGACAGATGACTGGAATTGCCAATGGGCTGTTGCGCATACATACCTTCAGTGTTACCTACCCATTGCGTGCAACTACCGGAGCTGGTAGCATTCGAATGCCAAAAGACGTAAAGCTCATGGTTGAACGTGGCGAAGAGTGGTTTGGGCGACATGGGGACATCAAGCCAGAGAATGTGCTGTGGTTTGAGAATGATCGTGAGAATCAAGATCCCAAAGGCGTTCTGCAAATTGCCGATTTTGGACTTGGTCGTTTCCACGGTCGAGACTCGCGTTCAGGGGTCGACCCTGGAACTGTTCAAACTTCTCCAACATACGAGCCCCCTGAATGCCAACTCCGCCAACCGGTCTCCAGAGCATACGATATTTGGAGTTTGGGATGCCTGTACTTGGAATTCTTGACCTGGCTCCTGATGGGATACGAGCAGATCGAAGGCTTCTCTGAGTTTCGTGGGCGAGAGGCCACCGGCACTGGCATCAATGACGATAACTTCTTCACTATTATCAACGACAGCAGTGGCCAACACGCAATAGTTCGTAAGACTGTGATGGACTGGAAGAATCGGCTCCATACCCACCCGAAGTGCTCGGAACTGATCCACGACCTCCTTGATCTCACCATGAAAGATCTCCTAGTCACTGAGACAAGCGATCGTTGCAAAGCGAGCTGGCTCTTTCAGCAGCTCAAAATGTATCTGGACAAGGCCGAAAAAGACGACAAGTATCTGCTGAAGGCTGTCCCGCATCCCGCAAAACCTGCAAATGACCGCTCCAACTCGACCTCAGCTGCTCTTGGTGTTCCAACAACCCGAGCGAAGAGCAACTCGGTCACCTTCCCTGAAGGGACGAAGAGTTCACCAGTGAAGAGAGTTGCCCCCACGCAGCTGCCAAAGGACCTGGTGCAACGTATTGCTGGAACTCCCAGTTTCAGGGCACCTACTAAATCGCTTGGCGTTCACCCAACCTGGCCGTTGGGTGTGAATAAGGGACAAATGGCACATTGAAAGGCGACCATGTAATCCAATACACCCTTGTACGAGAAAAAAGAAGATTAGTCTTGCCACGCCGCAGACTATTGGATGATATGATTCAGTAATGGACATCGTTGGTAAGGCCTCTCGCTCACCAGATTCCTGGAAATCTAAGTTAACAGAAGTCTAGCTGAACAACTGATCTCCCCAAACATGCCAAGTCAACACGCATGCGTGTTTCTGGCGTCTGCACTTGTTGGACTGCATCTTCCCCAGGTGCTGGCGTCAGGCCAAGGCGTGGTCTTTCGTGGTATCGAAGTCCGAGAGATCGGGGAAATGCCGAGGGGAGATCCAAAGGTCTAGACATACGCACTTCGATGTATTTTAGTTGCTTGAGATCAGACTTCGCTGAATTCAAAGATCAAAACTCTCTGCCTGTGGCCTCCTCTGGAAGCCAACTTTAGCTCCTGCCTTCTCGTCGTCCACGCTAATGCCAAACTCCCTCTGTCCCTGTATTGCCCCCATCCCGAGGCGCAATAGGTTCGTTTACAGACGTATCGATGGCTTTGAGCCAGGTGCCCAGGATCAATCAGTCATGGAATTGTATTTTTTGGGTATTGTCGTAGCAAGGTTCCGAGATTTCCACTGGCCATGCGAGCCAGACAGGGATACATGCGACTCTTCATTGTGCGTTGGTTGAGAACGCGATCAGCTTCATCCCCCCACGCCCCCCCTTTTTCGTCTCAATTTTATGACTTAGCTCCGTAGCAGGAGCTTTTTCGGCAGGAGTTCGAGAATATTTACTTTCACCATTAATCTAGGAGTCGTCAAACTTCGCCCACTTACCCTTGGCCGTTGCATCTCATCCGGTGGCAGTACATAGTACATGGCGCTATCAATACAGCCGTTTCGTTTGTCCAACCATATTCTCCGAGTTTGCCTCCTCTCCGAACAAAAGTGGCACCTTGTCGCGGGCAGATACCTACATTCGTGCAACCCCCCGCATTCTCGTCCAAAGCCGATCGGCGACCACGAGGATCTAGTTAAGATCGAAAAGGTCATTTATTTGCTGTCGAGATGGCCTTTTCCTCTGCAGGTTCGCCTCCATACAAAGGTGAAAT
Organism: Leptodontidium sp. MPI-SDFR-AT-0119; assembly: GCA_020726505.1. NCBI lineage: Eukaryota > Fungi > Ascomycota > Leotiomycetes > Helotiales > Leptodontidiaceae > Leptodontidium > Leptodontidium sp. MPI-SDFR-AT-0119. The sequence goes on from JAHLEZ010000017.1 coordinate 1,413,513, forward strand.
GACGTCCCAAGGAGATGAGTTCCTGTCTACATCCATAGAAGCTGCAGAGTTTCAACAAACTGGAAATGCCTCTACTTCAGATGCAGCACCCAACTCGCAGCAGACGACAGTTTGCAACGCGGCTGGTTCGTATCCAGTAAGCGTCGCTTCTTCGAGCATCGCAGCTTCGAGCATCAGCAACCCGACACTCGAAGTTGACACCCAGGTAAGGTTTCATGTCATACCACTCGTCATCTTCTAACTTTTGAGCTCAGAGTGAGGACAACAGTGATCTAGACTCGACATTTAGTAGTATTCGAGATTCGTGAGCAAGACCGAACCACCAGAACCTTTCCTGTGAATCATGTCGCTTATCCTTCAATCTGCAGCACAACCTCTTTGCGAGCCAGTGTGTACGACTACGTTGAAGAGAATGGCCGAACATTCCACAAATACAAAGAAGGAAGTATGAGCCCCTCAAACTCTACGAACGATTTTCAATACTAATTCGGACTTTTCAGAATACGTTTTACCAAATGATGCGGTATGTATCTACCATCTAGTCACATATAGGATGGAGCTAATCACGATTCCAGATCGAACAAGACAGATTAGGCACGTTGTATCCTTCCACAGTAGATTTCCGTCAATTCGCTGATATATGATAGATCTGCAGCATCAAATGGTCCTTATTCTTCTCGAAGGTAGACTGCATTTGGCTCCGATTAGCTCAAACCCACAGAATGTCCTCGATGTAGGCACTGGAACTGGAATATGGGCAATCGATTTTGGTACGTCCGGCTCTGCGCGGGGACCATATCACAATTGGCTTATCGAAATTTCGTGCAGCGATCAAGTATCCATCCGCGAAAGTCATTGGCACGGACTTGAGCCCAATCCAGCCTGAATTGTATGCCTCTCTGCCCATATTTTCCTTATCCCGCTGACGCTTCAGTGTTCCTGCAAATTGTCAATTTGAAGTCGATGATGCAGAAGATGAGTGGCAGTTTTCATGCAAATTTGATTTCATCCACATGCGTGGCATGATGACTTGTTTCTCCGACCCACGTGCAATCCTCGCCAAAGCCTACGAAGCCACAGCACCGGGAGGATATCTCGAGATGCAAGACTCGGTATTCCCGATGCATTGTCACGATGACACTCTTGAAGGTACGGCGCTTGACGTCTGGGGAAAAGCATGTGTGGAGGGAGCCGCGAAAATTGGGAGGCCGTGGACAAATACCCCAAACTATCGAGACTGGATGATTGAGCTCGGGTTTGAGGATGTGAAGGAGAAGATTTTTGAGGTACCAATAAACACCTGGCCGAAAGGACGAAAGCAGAAAGAGCTAGGTCTATGGTGGCAAGCGGACTTGATGGACGCGCTAGGAGCTAGCATGGCAATTTTGACGAGGGCTATGGGATGGACTCCTGAGGAGGTAGAGCTACAACTGGTACAAGTGAGGAAGGACATCAAAAATACAGGGGTGCATGGGTATATGCCAATGTGAGTTTCATTTGATTGATTCGGGAAAATTCTTGCTGATATGAAAAAGACATGTTGTGTGGGGGAAAAAGCCGAAGTCTGCCACTGAGACAACTTTCGCAGATACTTGAGTTTCACAGCTCTTTGCCAGTTCAGGGAGGGTTAAGATTAATAGCCATAGGCAAAATCTCTCAAAGCACAAGACAATTAAAATCGATGACGTTCAAGGTAATCATTTTGCCCTAGTGCGATATTCAGTTCGAGTGATGGTAACATCTTTCCTCTAACCTGAGTGACCGCCTTTTATTACGGCCATAATGGTTCTTAGTAGGACTGCTAGTGCCTCTTAGTTGAATTGCATACTGATAGTATTAGCTAAATGTATTTGATACTTTATTAATGCACAACTACTGCCCAGAAGTGATATCACGGTTGGAAGTTGTGATTAAGCACCAAGCACACTTTTCCCTGCGAACCACGAAATCTTTGATTTTTGTTTATTCCTTCCGTCATAATCCGTAAACTAGTCTTTATTACTGTTCTAAAGGTTGTCTTCTTTTCTGCCTGACCAGAAATGGTTCCATGGCTATCTCCTGGTCAGACGATTAGTGTTGTTTAGCCCTCGCTTAAGTCAGAGGTATCTCCGGTTAGGACCTGGGCTACCACCCCAACATGAATCCACTGCATTAGCTTACATACTAACAGTATTTAAATATCTCTTCATTTTTAATTGCAAACATCTGCTCTTTATTTCAAATTTTCAGCATGTTTTCCAACATCAAGGGCAATGCCTCAGAGCATCCATCCAATGCGCAAGCCCCAACTTCACGGCAAACAGAGACATACAGTTCACCTAGAACGCCGAATTCGCCTTACATTCCACCACACAGGCATCCCCGGAGTAGCGATTTTATTCAATCGGCCATGGATACGAACGCTGGAGAGGGTTTACATTCTCAGATGCCATCAAACCGAGACGGGGACAATTCGTACAGTGGAGGCAGTATCAACAGAAGCAGCAGCAACGACAACAGTAGTCTTTTACCTTTACTGCTATTACACAACCGGCCTGGGAATGCTAATTTGCCAGCAAATAGCTATTATTACAGTGGGACGGAGAACAATTGCTTGAAGAATTTTCGCCTGGAAGCGTTTTTGAGAGGACAGGAAGAAAATGTGAATGTAGCCAGGAATACCCCACTGCCAGAAAATGAGAACGAACCGTCCGGAAGAGATGACGAAGTTACGGGCACCAACAACACGGCGGCGGATACCCCTCCACAGCCTCACGTCTCCTCCATTTACAAGAGTTCCTTGGATCCTACTTGGGCTGATGTGATCGATGAATCCAATGGATTCGGGATTGGACATAAGCCGTCCCACGACGATTTGATATTCATAGAGCACTGGTATTGGAAGCGGCAATTTATACGGCGTGTCAAGTGGCTAGAACGAACCAGGGGCATCGCAATTGGATCCTTAGACAACAACCAAATCAAACGTCGATTGCGGTGCTTCACATTCGAGAACTCTAATTCGGATCCCAGCCATGACGTCGGCATGAACGATAGATTGAAATCTTTCTTGGAGTCTCGGAAAGCTGCAAGGGAATCTGAAGCATTACGGGAGATAAGAAGAGAGTTCCTGGTGAACAGCACAGAAGATGGAGTGGACACGGCGGAGGGGTTGGTGGGCCGGAAGCCTTGGTCTCGAGTTGTTGGTTCACGATTGTAGATACCACAGTCCCCAACATCTCTCAAATATCAAGTGTGAAAATTTAAAAACAGTCCAAAGATCCTATTGTGGCCATCTTGGTCATCTTGCTTATTCGCCTGGTTCTTTGTCCACGAAAGATGCATCCGGACGGCCGAGCCCCTTGCAAAGCCATTGTGCTTTCTTTCTTGAAAGATTCCTTTCAAGATGATCTCAACTCATCATGCGAGATCTTGCGATTCTAATTAATCTCGAAAGAAACCATAGTCTCACGCAAATGGCTTTAAGTCTGGGGAAAATATATGACCGCAAGTCGTTATGGCCAGCCTCGCAGCGGAAATTGGAGCGACAACAATTCGACGGATTAGATGAAGCTGACCAAGCAGCATACGATGAGTACGAAGTAACCGGCTTCTACCTGACGACAGAGCTCGAAAGAGCGAAACGGCCGTTTGGACCTCGAGGCCTTAATCACTTGGATGTGGAAGAAATTATTGATCGCGCAGCCCTGTCAGACAAGGTAGTAGACTTTTATATGGATATGATTTGTGCATATGTAAACTCTGTGCGACGCCCTGTGACAACTGGTGTAGACCACATCATGGATTGGAATGAAGAGCACTCAGAAAGTCATAAGACTGACAATTCATCAATCGAGCCGATGGAGATCGATGTATCGGCCAAAGAGCAGTATCTGAGCTGTTGCCTCATGACGAGCGAGCAATTTCGACAATGCAACACTGTTGCGCGCGCCAAGCAGGTGCTGGAAGCCATGGACTTGACCAGAGAAAAGTTCAAGAAATTGGACTATTTACTCATTGCATATAGCAGCGGAGGCCGTAAGTTTCAACCAGCACACTGCATGTGAAGCAAGAGGTAAAATGCTGACCATTCATCCGCGGGTAAGACCATGCTCTTCTAGGCATCGCACCACGACAGAAGTTCGTCGTCGTCATTGACAGTATCACGAATCTGATTCTCATGGATAATTTAGTAAGAGGACTTCTGATGAGAATTCTCTTCTCCCAAGTTGACAAGACCGAGACCTGGCCTTTGTATACACAGAGGACAGAGAGGAGCGACGAGACCCTAGACGGCAGTCCCAACCTCGCTCGTCAGGGGGACATGTACAACTGTGGCCTTTGCACTGTAACAAATGCATTCTGCCTTGCTTTTGGATTCGATATGCTTTGCTGGAACGGAAAAGATCTGGATCCTCTCAAACGACCTTGCATGCTAATGGAGCTGTCGCAGGGAGGTCTTGGTGGTAAATACGCATACGACCTGCTAGATATTCCTAATGGCCCACTTTATACAAATCCTGTTCAACAAGCTCAATTTGCGACAGATCCAGGACCACCCAAGGTTAGGGGTTGGGGAGTTACTAGCTTGGTATCGTCTGGTCCCATCGCCGACGACGCCGATTTTGAATCTGGGCGACAAACGGACAGAATTTTCAATGACCCTACAGCATCCGGGGATGATACCGCTTCCAAGAAACCCACCACAGACCTTTTGTCGGAGATTATCGAGCCAGATGATTTAGACGAAGCCCACGGGATGGTCAGTGTAATGGAGTGGGTGAGCAACTCTGGAGGGGCTTCCACATGCCCATCGCCTCCAATACGCCTTATTCCAGGACTGGGCAGCAGGTCCCGAGCGCTTCAAAAACTCATCCCATCCGCCGAGAAGGCAATCAAAGATGATTACCTACGTTGCTTGCCAGCTATGCATAAGGCATGGGATGCTGAGCGGGAATATGTGCGCGAAAGCGAAATCGAAAGACTGGAATTTCCACCACAGCTGAGCCCCAAGTACTTTCAAAAACTTGGCTTTTTATACCCCTGTTGCCTAGACAGCACCTCAGAAAAAGCTCTTTCGCAGTACACAGCCGACGAGCGCAAGGCTGCGTACGCACTGTCCTCCATTGAAGGCATTGAGGAGTGGGAGAATGAATCACCGGAGATCATCGACTGGTGGGCCCGGAATAAAATGGCAGCCTTCGCGGCAAAGTACTGGGGCGAGACTGTAGCACCAGATAGTTGGCTTACTGAAGGATACGAGGAGTGGCTTAAAGAACATTCTGCCAAAGAGAGAGAACGCATATGACTTTCTCAAGGAGACGTGGAAGACGGAGGAGAACCCCGATTTCAAGTCTAGGCGAGATGCGTTGTACCAATTCGAGTTTGTCAGAGAGAAAATGAGGGAGAAACGTACGAAATGGAAAGATTTGAGGTAGAGTAACACAGAAGGCTAGATTATAATGAGTTTGCACTTTCATTGTTTTGTTAAGCTCGCTTGCCTTACTCGGCCACTTTAGCACCGTGGCTGAGGGGGCTAAAGTCTTGTGACCTCGCTCAGCCTCAATGCATCCCACTCGAGAATAACCTCATCCTCTTTCCATGTTTCGCAGCCTTATCAATTTCATTCTTAATTTTTCAATTCAAAAATGGACACTATTGCACTGGCAACAGCAATCTCAACCCTCACAGGGGTCTGTTTGAAGGCTGCGGGGTCATTTAATGCTCTCCAGCCAAAGTTTACGAACCAAGAACGAACCATCAAATCTCTGTACTCAGAATGCACTGCAATCAGTGCATCACTTACACAGATCCAATCATGTGTCCTCCGAGATTGCAGTCCCCTCGGCCAGATTCAACTCCACGAGATCTTCGACGTGATCATCACTGGATGCAGAGTCCTCTTCGCATGTCTAGAACAAGATCTCGAAGGGATGTCAACTGAGGCACCAGCAAATAAGTCATGGAAGCCCTGGAGTTCGAATAAGAGAGTTGAGGCGGAGTGGGACCAAAAGAAGTGGCAAGGCTACCTCGCGGATGTAAGAATGCAACAGGGAGCATTGATGTTACTCAATGAACTCCTTCTGATGTAAGCACCCAGTGAAGTTGCTCCAAGAAGCTGTGTTGACTAGCTTGTAGGCAAACATCAGAAGCACTACACATAAAGAGACAGAACAACTTGTCCACGGTTCAGCAGCAGGCACTTGCAACTCGAAAACTGCGAGCCGCAAACCCCGGGATCAAAGTTCCGGCCTCGGTCTTTGGGATATCATCTCAAAGCAAACAACCAACGAAGCCAGTCATCCCAACAAGCTACGATCAATCATTCGCGTTCGACAACATGCTGGTTAGCTCTGAAGCATACCGTCAAAGCATGGGCATTTCTCCTTCAGCCGCCTCCCGAAGCCAACCATCGGAGTCAAGCCCAGCGGAGCTGTCAAAGCCAATGAACGCCAAGCAAGAAAGGGATACGTTCAAGGGAACGAATGAAGGGGACAGGACAACACCTGACGATGAACTTCCAGAATACACACCCTTCCCCGATGAACACGCCCAAGGACATCCACCAGCGATAGACGAGTATGTCCCGAATCCGAGAGCCATCTTCCCCAGGTACGGTGTTCTAAGTACAACCTCTACTGTCAAGTCTATCCCGAAAGATCGTATACCTCCGGCATACGTCCCTGGAGGACCAGCAAGTCTTCCCATAGTAGTAAGCCCTTCTGCTTTGACGTACACTCCCCCACACAGCAAGGATCAACAACTTCCAGTAAACCTGCACAACCCTAACAACAAGCCCATTCAATTCCGTGTGAAGACTACCGCCCCGAGAAAGTTCTGCGTCCGGCCAAATCGCGGGACTATCGACGCTGGAGCGACAGTTCAGCTGAACTTTATCTCTGTGTCTAAAAAGAATGCTGACTGCAAGCTGGAAGGAGTCGATATTGATAAGTTTGCTATCGAGTCGCTTGTAGTTGCTCCAGGAGAGAGCTTTGACTGGAATAGGGATGGAGAGAGAAGACGCGCTGAAGTCCAGAGGGTAAAGATTGTAGCTGAATCTGTGTGGAAGGAATAAAGTAGGATCATAGCAAAGGACAAATGTAACTTTCGAAGATCTGATGACAATTGACTATATAAAAAGGCTGTTGAGCTTTAGGCATTTTGCTGGAGGCTTCAAGAAGCCTTCATCCTTTTTTGTTCGCCGAGACGTGGGCCATGGGAGGAGGGGATGATAAGGAGGGGGAGGGGGGGGGGGCTTCCAAAGGTTGGAACTAGAGGAAGTCATAACTACCTGAAGGACACCTGATGATCATGAGAGTAATTTCTTCCTGCTCAAAGCTGTCTTCTTGCTGAGAGTTTCCGAGCTCCGCCTTTCTTGAAATATGTAGTGCAAGTTGGCTTCGAAGCTTCGGGGAGCAGTCTTCAGCTGACGAGCTTCTGGTTGTAGTTTGTGGAGATTACCAATACAAGGAGATTAGGAAATCTACAAATAAACCAGCAAGATCTCCGTTATGAACAAGTACACCAACCTAGCGGCATGAGGTTATCGCAAGAGGTTGAGAAGGACGACAACACTGAAGCTCCATCGATCCTCCCTTACGATATTGCTTGCTGAGTCAGCGTTCAATTCTACTGTACTGGAGTGAAAGGAAAGTCAGCTCGAGTGAATACATGTTGGACCAGAGCATGAAAACATCAAGCTTCAGAGACGGACAATACTTTGATGTCCAGCCCACCAAACATATATCGTAAGTCAGCGACGGTAGGTATCTCGATGCCATTTCTCTCGTTTATATTACTGCGCAGTCTGCAGACCACCGCACTGAAGGCGTGAGGCTGAGTGGCCTCCTTTTCCAGCTACATCTGCCAGGCCAAATCAAATCCAGATCCACCGACAAGAAAAGAAAAACAAAATCAAGGCATTACCATCTACAATCCCGTGCGCACCGAGGGAGACATGTCTTCAGCCGCTCTACAAGCTACACCACATCACCCAACATCAGTCGGATCGCATTCTCCACTTGCTACGACCTCCAGCAAACCACACACCGCAGGTTCGTCTCAATCTCGAGATAGCTACTATAAATACTTTAATAAATATTAACGATTCTTTAGAAAGTTCTAACGACGATAGTATAGTCAACCCCCGACGAACGCGTCTCCTTCCTTAGCCCGTCGACCCTCCAGACGACCTAGCGGCAATAGCGCCATCTACGAACAATTCTACATCACAACAGTACTATTCACCTTCTAGGAGCAACCCCAATCCCCCTCTCTCCAATATGCCTGGCTACACCACATCCAACATTCTATGTCTTCCACAATCATATTCGATGCCTTTCGGATTCAAGGAGAAACCTCCACAGGCACCGAATTCTGGGCCAAAAGCCCCGGAAGAAATGTTTAATAGACATGGCGACAGGATTCGGAGGCCGGGCGCTTATTCGCCAGAAGGGTGGTAAGTTACTCTATCCTCCCAACTTACACTTGAAGCCCAACTGACTTTACTGGAGGAGAGCGACTCGCAGCAATCCCTCGATGACCTCCCTACCATCACATGTTCAATCCCCATCTTTCCCAGCTCCAGATGGCTACAATCCTCGCCCGTTTCAATGTCCCAGGCAATTGGTCTGGGAAGGGCCAACATGTCGAGTTCGCACGGAATGAACACATCCCACTAGAGGAAGGTAAATCTCTCGGTCGCGGTGCTAGCGCAGATGTGCATGAAGCAGTCTGCCGTGGTGTTAAGATTGCTAGGAAACAAATATTCTGCAGCCGAAGAATGAAGATTGAGGATGTCAAGCGAGAGTTGGAGATCTTGAGGAAATTGGACCATAAGCATGTCGTAACACTGCTGGGATCATATACGCAGAGTCGGGTATTGGGCTTGCTGCTGTTTCCAGCCGCTGCCTGTGACCTGGGGGTCTATCTGGATGAGTTGGACGAAGACCTGCGATCTGGAAACCCTGATCTCGGAGAGGCGATGTCGAAGATATGTGAGCGTTTGGGTGTGCCTCCATACTTTTCTCATGCAAAGGAACGGTTGAACCGGGTCTATGGATGCCTTGCGAATGCCGTCCAGTATCTCCATGGCAGTGATGTCCGACACAAGGATCTCAAACCACGAAACATCTTGCTTGATCGTAACGAAGGACTCTTCGTTACAGACTTCGGACTCAGCCGAGATACCACAGATGCATCTACCAGCGTGACGAACGGCATCGAGCGTGGAACATACAAATACTGCGCGCCTGAAGTCGCACGGTACGAACCCCGGGGCAGGGCTGCAGACATCTACTCTCTCGGCTGCGTGTTTCTGGAGATAGACACTGTTTATCGACAAATGTCACTTGTTGAATTCGACACTTTCAGGACTAAGAACGAGGACCATTCGTTTCAAAACAGCCCGGAGAAATTGAAGGAATGGATGGCTAAGCTCCGAGAAGTTCCATCATCGCTCGATCTAGGGATTTTTGACATGATGGATCTAGCGGAGAAGATGGTAGCCGACTTACCCACCGAAAGACCAACTATCGCAAAGGTTGTCGCAACTTTGAAAACGCTTGGGGGTGACACATATTTTGCACAGTGTTGCAGCACTGGCCCTACTCTTGGAAGTAAAGAATATCGGGACCTACGTAAGTTACCATATCCACCGAACCAGGCGTCTATTTTGGGGCTCATTCGTGTCTAGAGACGAAGTATGGCAAGGTGAAGAAACTTTACTTCGACAGGAACGCGCAAATCGAGAGGCTCATGGAGGCCCTAGCCGACGAAAGGTTGAAAGTTCAAAACATAGAAAAAGAGATCAAATATCAAATCTCTCAAAGCCGTCGCAGAGGAGCCTCTTCCCCTTCAGGGTCCAACTCGCAATCGCCGAATGTCCACCCACAATACCAGTCCTTGGGAAATAATTAACTCACCCCCACCCGATCCTGATAATTCGTTGCGGGTCCAGTGGCCATCATAGTCCACATCAGCTAGCTTCCAGAGGTGCCTTTGAACTTTTTCGCCACCAAGATATGTTTCCAAGAAAGGCTTTGTATCTTCTACAGTAAGGTAGCCCTTACTACCATAGTTCCTATCGAGGGCGTTGGGGGTATTCGATCTCGCATTGCGCCTGATGCGTGACCTGGATAGAACGAAGAAGAACCATAACCTGCTAGATACGTTACCTTTGGAATTGGTTCCTCCTTCGATGAGAGATCATGTAAGAAGTATTTCGTAGAATGTTTGGGGCTGGTCGGACAGTGTGTCAAGAGGCTCTACGCAAATAGCCGACGGCCTAGGAGCAGTTTTCACTGCGGATCTCATTTCCTAAGCGCTAGCTGGAGCTGGATAAGTTCTCAGGTCCATGGCGGGGATCTTCAATGAAGAACGGAACAGCCGAAGGACTCCTCAGTCATAGATATCCCGGAGCGGGCTGGGCGGATACAGCAGTAGCACAAAATGAACCATGAGGATGGGCAGTGGTATGCGGTTAGTGGTAGGCAGTTAGTGGTAGGCAGTTAGTGGTAGGAAAGCTCTGCGACCTACAAAGAGTCCGCTGAGTTTATCAGCATGCGACGAGCATTGGGGGAGGGACTTGCCACCAATCCAAAAGGTGTGCAGTACGAGATGGAAGTGGAGTTATCTCAATTGATTTGATTCTGGTCAAACTAGTTCTAATCTTGGAGGTTGCGTTCACAGAAAAGGGTTTGCTGATCATCGTGAGTCCACCATCCTCGAAGCCTATTATCACCCGTCCGACAATGTTAACGACCCTCAGCAATTTTAATAGCCATGAAAGTACACTTCTCCATATCAGGCATGATAGCTTAGCTCTTGAAGGCGCCGCCAGCGCCCTCAATTCAAGCTTCACCAACCCCATCATACCGGGCTTTAACCCCACTGGTGGTTGCATCTTCGTCATGGACTACATCGGTTTCTTCTGTTGCACTCGTCCTTCACGTTATTTCCAAGCAAACCAATCTGTCAAGCCAAAACCCGATCGACTGGAGGGGGGAGGTCTTCTTTCAGGGACTGGAGCAGTGTTCACACCAGGAAACGGTGCTGTCTAAGAAGACCAAATGTATGGCGACCAGAATGCATGGAGATCAAATATATGAAGACTAAATGTAAAAACGGGATACATGGAGACCAGAATATATGGGGAATAGAGTATATGGAGAACAGGATATGTGGCAACCAGAATATGTGGTGACCAAATGTATGGTGAACAAATGTATGGCGAACAAATGTATGGCGAACAAGCGATTAGAATGTATAGCGAACAGGATACATGGCGATCAAAATGTATGGCGAACGAATGTACGGCGATCAAAATGCGTGGCGAACAGAATATTAAGCGAAAATAAATTACATGAAGACCAGAATGTATGAAGAACAAACAAATCATGAAGCGACCGCGGAGTATATTGTTGGGTCTTCGGGCATATTGGCCTCAGGGGATCCGGCGACTCGTCACAACAGGCGAATTTACAACCAGTCCTCAAGGTACTCATTTCCTAGTGTTCCACAATCTGAACGATTCTCGTGACAGTTTCGTTTCTGGAGACAGATCTTTGGCAAGAATTGTATGTGATTCTGTGCTGGTCTCTCATCTTCGTATCTAGGATCTAGCTCAGCTCCGAACGAAAATGTAAATCAAATCGCTATGCAACCAACTCCCTGTAATGCACCTAATCTCAATCCCATGTTAAATAAAACCACAGCCAAAATCCTTACCGCAAAAGCCCTCATATTATATCAACCTCAAGCCTTTTTCGGTGCCCAATTCCCCAACCACGTCCTAGCCGAATCTAAACTTCCCCCCTCGGCTTCCAGAGCAGCGACACACCACTCCAGTTCATAAACCCCCTCCGCACCCAACATCTCCGCTAGAACTCTCCTCTTCTGACTTCCTTCGTCGACGCAGAAATGACAAGCTGTGCTCCGGTCGGGAATAGCATCCATCAGCGGCTTGACAATCGGTAACGCGAGCTGGGTCGTCAGCGCCTCATTCCCCTTCCCAGCTTTCGCCTTGGCCGTCTTGCAGTATTCATTTTTGCACCAAGCCTTCCCACACCCCGAAATGAGCTGCGATATATATCGCCGCTCGATCCTCCGTCTCATAGCCTTGCCTTCGGGGTCATACATGCTGACATACAATGGACCAAAACAAATACTGCATAGTCCCAAATCGTTCCCGGGACCCTGACCCATCCTACTCCCCGCTCCTATCTCCCCATTCTTCCCGACACCGTGCAGAGTCCGGCCACAATTTTCGTTACGGCAGATTGCTGGCTTGGATTTCGTGCTCTTTTCCAGCTCGTGGTGTTTTAAGTGGGTAGACATGTCGCGGAGTCGGATTATCTTGCCGCAGAGATGACAGTCTGTTGTTCGTGCCCCATCGGCCAGTTCGTGTGCTGTTAGACCGGAGATCAGAGACTCAGGTGAGGGGTCGAAGGGGTCGCCTTCTTGGGGTACTTCGAGGTGGCAGAATTGGCAGAGGATTATCTTGCCTGGGCATATGGATGTCCGATGGCTGGCTAGATCCCGGAGATTGGATGCCTCGTAGGGACAGTTGGGGCAAGGGCGTGAGGTGTGGAAAACGGAATCATGTGCCAGTTTTGAGGAGGCCGAGTTTCCGTGGGCGCTGTCTTGATCGCAGTGCCAGTGAGAGGCCCATTCTTGGGATTTCCTCTGGAAGACATTCTTACAGTGTGGGCAGAGGATGTTGTTCCGGAGACAAAAGTTCTCATGCAGCATCATGGTTCGTTTGGGGACCCATTGAGTGCAATTCTTACACTGCTCCTCGTCTGGGCTGTGCATTTCTGTATCATCGTCCAGGATGACTGGGTCCTTGACTGAGCCGTTCAGTCCTTCCTTTGGAATTGACTTGAAGGCGAGAGAGAATTTTCGAGGGCCGGAATCGTCCGAATCCTCAAATGGGCGGGCGTATATCGAGATATATAGAGCTTCTGCGTTTTCCAACTCAACGTTGGTAGCTGAGATCCTGATACTCTTGCATGGGTCATTACTGAAATCCCCAAATACATGCTCATCGTCCCGCGGTCGTGCTCGCTGGTGTGGGGAGTATGGGCTGACAAAGAGTTCCATATCCCCATCCTCAGCCGTCAATTCTACCTCAATTCCTTGGGTTCGATCCCAAGAGGGCAGCTGGTAATCCACGTAGTCTCCACTCAGAACCTGTCCAGTCGATGGCTTCCAAATACTTAAATCCCCTCCAACCGAACTTCCTTCAGCGGTTCCAGGTGCTTTTTGGGATTTTGCCATAATTTGCTTCACAGTTTCTCGAGCTTGCTCCTCGTTCAAAGCCTCAATATCCACCTCCAAATCTGTATCTACCACACAAATTCCATCGCCTTCTGGTGCAAACTTGTCGATCAGAAACCGAAACTCTTCTGACTTAGACCCACGCACAGTCAATATCTCTCCGTTCGTCAGAGTCGTAAAATTCTCTCGCAGATGTCTCTCCAGCAATGACTTCCAATCTTCCGGGTTGTAGCCAGCCTCCAAAGGTCGTAACCGTACGTATGTTCCTTTTGGTAGTTGCTTAGCATGGACTGTGATCCGAGGTGGCTCCTCCGTAACATCATCATCGGTCAAGTCGATAGGGGCATCAGGCGTTCCTTCATTGTCTGAATGTATAGACCCAGCCTTCCGCCTAATCTCTGGTTGTGTGACTCCCAATGCCTCCAGCAAGAACGGGCTTAATCCCACTTCTCCCTCATCCGCAGAGAACTCTCGTATGCCCGCATGTACTACATTCCCATTTGCCGAGTTGACTAATCGAAATGTGAGAGGGTGAGGTAGTTGTTGTTGTGTATCCTGCCACTGCGATTGCTCTGCTCGTGCAGCGGCGAGAGAGTATGGGTTGAACGGATCGAAGGCTGGGGCATTCGGTCTTTTCGAAGCAGGGACTGTAACTGTTGATGCTGCTAGTAGCTGCTCGAGAGCGGATTGAGGGAGGAAGATCTTGTCGCCTGGTAATATCTTGTTGCTCTTAGGGGCGACATTGAAGGCTCCAGACCAGGCAAGAGTAATGTCTGATGGGGTCGCCATGATACGTTGTGGCGAAAGTATTATTTCGAAAGAACATGTGTCGTGTAGATGGTAGTGAAGAATATATCTTCGGAGCTGGGGAGAGTTGTGGCAATGGGTGGTTGGGAATATAGCGTTGTTGTTGTTGTGAATGGAGTTTGTCAGAAATTCGATTCTCGAAGATGCCATGGCCACCACTCTCCCCAGCAGGCGCCGGCAAAGGCATCAAGCGCTGCATCATCAGCGATAAGGCCGAAGGCGCTAGGGCGATAAGGCGATAAGATAAGCTTAATTTTTTAGTGTGAGAATCACGTGGCTGTAAACTCCACCAGCTCGGATCCCAACACCTCGACCAGCGGCCAGCATGTTGACATCTCGGTCCCGAACAAGTTGATTCATTCTCCACCTACTCGACGTCCACCCCGAATACTAAAGTACAAACCTCCGCCCTCTCCCCCTTGTTTCTTCTTTCATGCTATGGAGGACGCTCTCCAAACACCACACGATTATCCTCTGCCAACAACACTACTGCAGCTTCTCTCCAATTCGCTTGTCCTGGGCCAGACAACTCCGTACTTACCGCCCTCCAGTCTTCTCGCTCTTGGTGCAACCTCCAAATCCTTTCAGTCTCTCCTTCGAGATACTCCGACTGTGTTCAGGCATCTCGATCTCACAAAGGTCAAGTCTGCACAGTTTGAGATCCCTGCAATCGATCATGGTGGCGAGATATGGAGAAACGTACAGCTAGGTCAGTTAAGCCTCCTTCCTCGCCTAGTAAGCGATGTTTTGACCGACTAAATATACCAAATAGATGAGAATGTGACCGAAGATGAGTATGGCCTTCCACGTATCCTTCTGCGATACTATTGCCTAGGCTAACTGTCCCAGCTTCTATGGCGGCCCCCTCCAAGGCATATTCAATACCCTGCGACGCCGGCACATTCTCCAACATGTCCAGACCATGATCCTCGACGGACTATCGGTGACCTCTGATCTGCTATCGGATATAATAATTCAAGACCACTTTAACGTACGGATATTGTCGATACGGGAAGTTCAGAATCTCAACGAGCGAAAGTTGCAGCAAGCCTTACTCTATGCTGTCCGCCCATCTCGACGAGAGAACACCCCAAAACTTCGAGGATTATATATATTTGGACCGAAGGACACACCTCTTGCCCCTCGTTATCCCCAAAAGCTCGACGACGTTCATCGACAAATATCGCCCAGCGATTTTTGGTCTTCTGATGGTGGTGTAGTGTTTGGCCCTGGGGCTCAGATAGGAGCTCAATGGAACCAGAAGTCCGGAGACACACTTGCTGATGAGCTGGCCTGTGGTGCGGATCGATGGTACCAGGCAGGTGGTAAAGTCCTGGGCAAGACTCCATCTTTGGAATGGGCAAACACCATGTACGCATGCCAGGGCATCATCAGCTTTGATGCTGTCTTGTGTAATGGACCCCGTCATTCATCAGCCGTAATTGGGGAAGGAAAACTAGCAAGTCCATGGTATCGAAGCTCTGGAGCTCACCTCTCCTCCCGTGTGGCCAGCCATTCTATCGGAGGTTGCTTTCGCTGCAAGAAAGGCCCTGAAGGTATTGCGAAATTCAAGCAGGCACCGTTGGAAAGGTTTCCATTGCTTGCCCCTCCCCCCCTTCATTCGTCAACCGTCAAGGCAGCAAAGACACCATTTCCAGGATTCGAGGATAAACTGTTGTTGAGATGCACAGATTGTATTCGAAGTCGATTCTGCGAGAATTGTCACAAGTGGTGGTGTGAAGACTGCTACGAAATTTCGGATGAGGGTGGATTTTTCGTGCCAGGCTCTACTCAAACATGGGAATCTAACGATGCCGGGCCATCAGGAACGGAGAAAAATGTCAAGGTACATATGGGTCTCTGTGTTGAAGACTGTCTAGTCGCCGAAATGATGTCCGGAGCTGGCAGCAATGGGATGTGGGGTTGATTCAACGACTTCACAGAGGAAACGTAGGGGAAGATTCGATTTCCTTTGGTCTCTCGGTTTGGACATTAGCTAACCTGCTGCAGCCGGGTGTTTTTCGAAGTTGCTTCGAGTGCGGTCCCAACGTGAGTCTCACGGCCGAGGCAAATCAAACATCGCAAGTGCTAATGTCGGCAGTGTGATCCATGCATCAAGCAAACCCAGAGAATGTGCAAAATTTGTGGAGGGGGATATTGCACGATCCACAACGAGGGATCAACATTGACTACTGCAGGTCGCCACGCAATCAACGGGTGTAGATGCTGAAGCTGACGAGCCCTAGTGCGATTGTATGAGGTGTCCAGTTAGGTGTTGATAATCTGGACCCAGGCTGACTATTTTCGCAGGGTGTGCAAGAAGCGGCCGGAGAACAAGAGAGATGTACTGAACATCGATCGAGCAGTTCTGCAAGCACCATCACCACTCTACTCCACGTCTAGGGCTCACCAAGTCACTCCCCTCTCACGCAATCTTACTTCTGGGTTTCTATTGAGGCCAAAGGAAGGGCAATGGGGCAAAATGTCCTGAAGCCAAGAATCTCGCATTCGCGTTTCAGGACCAGGCTTCATCCACGAATCTCATCTCAAATTTTCTGCATGACGACGAGGCTTCAGAAGCCACACAAGCATCTGAAAACGGATAGTGGCGTCTCGGCCGTTGCTTGCAGTCCCCTTTGTGCGAATTAAAATGCTGTTGGGAGATTTTCAATGCGCACCAGACGAGCACGGCGCCAGCCACCTCCACCTCCCGCCACTATTTGCGTCAATGTCAATGTATCAACCCAGCAATGATCTCTGCATTGAAACAACGATTCATCATGCGATACAGTCCACCTGATTGGTCAATTGGTTTCTTCATGACTTGTGTGATGTTGCCATTGGGCGTTGCTGTCGCCAAGATTCCGTCCACTAACAACACGCGTCGCTTGCTCCACTCCACCTCCATCTGCTCAACAGCCACAATCACAGTCCAGATTCACAACCACGCGTCGGCAGATGCACGGACTGATATCCTGCCTCACTACTACTCCTGTCCACTACTGAGTAAGCATAGTTCTCCTCGAGTTAACCAATAAGAACTCCTGTATATGTCAAATGTTTACACTGTGGGGTATTTGAGACTAAAGCTTTGTCCCCTGAATTTCGGACGAAGCCACTCGCCTCAGCCTTCCCTGTGGCACTACTCGAATACCCCATCCATTCACCGGGTTTATTTTAAGCTTCATCGGCAATGTGCGTATGCTTGACGAATACTCACTATGTGTTTATCTTGGCAATGTGAACTGATCCATTGTTGTCTTTCGAGACTTGAATATATATACTCCATTCCTGTCTACAGTGTAAGTTCTCTCCTCACCCTCATCGTCATCTTCATTCTCTGACTCTTTCCTTCCTCATTTTTCCTTGCCTATTTCAGCATTTCCTTATCTGCAAAACTCATTTCCAGTCACTCCCCAACTCTCCAACTCCAACATGCAACTCATCACTCCCCTCATTGCCGCAACGGTTCTTGCAACCAATGTCTACGCTCATCCAGGCCATGACATGCAAGCTGAGATTGCAGAGCGTGCTGCCTTCATGGCAACCGCTCCTCGCGACCTTAGCCACTGCGCCGAGAAGCTGAAGATGCGCGGTTTGGACAAGAAGAACGTCGCCCGCCGAGCTGCCATGGCAAAGGACGCCCGCAAAAAACGGTCTATCTCCGAAGGTTCGTATCCCTCTCAGCCCAAAGAAAACTCCCACTAACAGTCTTAGACTCTCCATACCTCCGAGTTCGTGATGCTGCCAGCGTCCTGGCTACCTCCCACTTGTCAAGCGAAGCCTACACCAACGCAACCGAGGAGTCAATCCTCTTCTCTGGCAACAGCTCCTGCATCCTCTCCCCAGAAGTCACCCAAGGTCCATACTATGTTACTGGAGAGTATGTCAGGGAGGACATCCGTGAGACACAAGAAGGTGTCGACCTCATTCTCGACACCCAGGTCATCGACGTTGCAACCTGCGAGCCTGTCCCAGATGCGATGATCGAGATCTGGCACTGCAACTCCACCGGTGTTTACTCTGGAATCGTCGCATCCGGTAACGGTGACAGCAGCGACACAACCAACCTCGACAACACTTTCTTGCGCGGTCTTCAGCCGACTGACGAGGAGGGTGTGGCTCAATTCCTGACCCTCTTCCCCGGCCACTACACTTCTCGTGCCACTCACATCCACGTCCTCGCCCACTTCAACGGCACTCAGTACGAGAACGGTACCTATGCTGGTGGATACGTCAGCCACGTCGGCCAGCTTTTCTTCGACCAGGACCTGATCACTCAAGTCGAAGCCGTTTCTCCTTACTCCACCAACACCCAAGACATCACCCTCAACTCCGCCGACCAGATCTTCAGCGAGGAAGCAGCTACCACCGACCCGGTGATCGAGTACTCCCTCCTCGGCAGCGATATCTCAGCTGGTGTTTTCGGATGGGTCGCTTTCGGCATTGATCTCACTTCCGAGCAAACCATCTCAGGCGCTGCATCCCTTACTGCTGATGGTGGAGTTGCCAATGCTGATAGTGGAATGGGCGGCGGATCTGGTGGACCTGGAGGAAACAGCACTGGCTCTGCTCCATCTGGTGCTATCCCCTCAGGTGCCATACCTTCGGGTGCTGCTCCTTCTGGTGCCATTATTTCCAGCACTGCTGATGCCTCTACTCTTGTCACTAGCACTACCGCTGCTTCTTCTGAGGCTTCTGCTGTGACTGATGTCGTGGGCTGCGATGCTTAGATTGCTTGGTATCTTTGATTCCGTTTGAACTAAGGGGAGAACAGGAGATGTGAGGAGAGAACTAGGGGGGTGGCACAGGTGGAGGTGGAAAATTCATTGTCTATTGATTTGTCTTTCTTTCTTGGCGTTGAGAGTCTTGTACCATATCACCATATACCACAAAATTGAATTCAGTCACTCGTTTTACAACTATCTCCTCATTGGAGATCTCTTGTGCCTTGTATTCGTTCCCAGTTATACCGCTGGGTCGTTGAGCGTTACATTTTGTTGTTTACTGGTTCCGTGTGTTCTAATCCGTGCCTGTTTTGGACTTCGCACGCACTGGTGTTGAGAGGATAGGCAATTGTTGCCTTCTTTATCTTCTCAGAGGACTAAGTGATATATTTTTTACTCTAACCCCGCACCTAATTAACTCCTAAAGTGTGTTGTTGGAGTAAGTACCAAAACGGCAAGGCTGAAGGAGGCTGGCAACCTGGCAACCATGCTCTGTTGAAAATATTTCATACAAATTTTCACACTTATCTACACGGACAAAACATTAGATTAAGAAGAAGAGATCCACACCAAGCATAATTCATCACACAGAATCTACTAAATGGAATTACCGTTTCGAAGCTGGCTGCGAGGAGAAGCAAAAACTGAGGCCCATGTTTTGAATCACTTGGCCCGCAGGCCATCATGAAATCCCGCAACCCTCTCTCTATATTCAAGTCATTTACCGTGGCGCGTTGAGTAGGCCTAATGACCACAAGCTCGGTCCTCGAGTAGTTGCACATTGTGCTCGACTGAGGAGAGGTGGAGGTAGACGTAAGCCCGCAACTTATCTCCGGTTCGGCTAGCCACCTTTCGTATTCGAGTGTAAACAATTGGCAGGACTCGGGTTGTTCATTACCCCGCCTAAGAAAAGACGTATGTTTACCAAGTATAGAGAAATGTAAAAATGGGACACCTAGAAAGCATAAAAGACACCAGACTCCCTCCAGCTCCGTCAATGTCTCACAGTCAAGTCTCAATTCTCATCCAAACTCTTCAATCTTTCGGGTTTTCAATAAAATCTCCAAGCTCTACGGAATCTAAACGAATCCATCATGCCATCCATCAAGGGACAGAACATTCTCGTCATCGGTGGAACATCTGGAATAGGATTCGCGATTGCGAATCTCGCCTTGCAACAGAATGTCAACGTCGCAATCGCCTCCTCGAACTCCACTCGAGTTGATGCTGCCGTCAAAACCCTCAAGACGTCTTTCCCTGATGGCAAAATCGAAGGCTATGTCTGCGATCTCGGTACAAGCGACGTCGAATCGAGTCTCGACCATCTCCTCATGAATGTCACCAGCGACGGGACGGCTTTACTGGATCACATCATCTCCACAGCTGGACGAGCCCCTGACGCAAAGCCACTGGCCGAAACATCCTTCGAGAAATTAGCAGATTCAGGTAGAGCTGGCTTCACTGTGCCTCTTGTGATCGCCAAAATCGGTGTCCGGTATCTCAAGAAGAGCCCCAAATCATCCTTGATCTTCACTGGCGGCCAAGTCGCCGAGAAACCTATCGCGAATTACACCCTCTACTCGACAATGGCCGCGGGCTTGATTGGTATGACGAGGAATCTGGCACTGGATATGGCGCCCATCAGAGCCAACCTCGTGGCTCCTGGACCAACACTCACGGAGATGTGGGGTCCAAACCGAGAGCAGGTTGGAGAGGTGGTGGCGAAGAATGCGTTGTTGGGAAAAGTTGGTTCGGCTGAAGAAGTTGCGGAAGCGTACATCTATCTCATGAAAGACTCAAATGCAACAGGGAGTTGTGTTAGTAGCAATGGTGGATCGTTGCTTCGATGAAGAAGTAAAAGTAAACAAGCACTAGGATCACAGGAGACAGAAATGGAGAAAACGAGAGTAGCAATTGCACAGCAGAGTAGGGATATTTGATAGAACTTGCCTCTCTAGTTCTGAAGTGCGAGTGGAACACTGTTCAACTTTTACTAGATGTAAGGTATCAATTTCCATCGCATCTTCTGATCAACAACCTCTCACTGTTTCCCATACTTTTTCTCATACTTTTTCTCATGTAATTTTCCAAGAGAGGTATAGATGTCGCATAGAAGGGATAAATGAAGCCAGGAAGCATGCTACCACCGACATTCTCCGCTCAACCAACAGCAGCAGTCGCAAGTGCTGCTCTCCCAATCATGAGGCCGATCGGGATGTTGAACGATGCCCCACTTACCGCCCCTATACACCTTCCCTTCATTTCTTACGTTCTTACGGAACAGATATTTGCTGTGGTCGGACTACATATGCGGTGCAACCCCTATGACGAAGGGAAGCGGCACCTACCAAAAGAGTGATGGGGGCTAGGTATACAAACAGAGTCGAATGGATGACATCAAAAAGGTTTACATGAGCTGTGATTTGAAGCAAGCCACCTTGGCCTGTGATAGGGAATCATTCTCGTCGCCACACGGATGTGTAGACGATGAAGGAGAATGTGGAGAGTCGCGCCTGGGAAGATTGTGGCAGGATAGGTTTGAAAACCAAGAGTGTTGTTAAAGACTTTGAAGAGGGCTGCAGGAGCTGGGGTCGGAGGAGGCATGGGAGGGAAGCGGGCGAAGAGAGAGTGTGAAAGTTGGTGGGACAAGTAAACAGTACGAGATGGCCGGAATGGCCAAGCGTACAGCAACGACGAACAGGTGTCACTGGACCTCCCGCCATATTCTCAGTGGAACTGAAAGAGATCCATAGAGTCAGGAGTGGTGCTTGGAAACTGTGAATTCATGATTTGGCACGGGAAATATTGATTACTCGGTCAACATCATGTCATGTGGAAGAAAGAATGGCAAATTTGGAGGGCGAAAGACCGTCTCGATACCAACTACAAGCTGATTTAATCAAGACCTCTGGAGTGATTGGTGTCGACCACATCGCTGAGCACCGGGTAGTAACAGGAAGAAGTGACAGGCGGCTGCAAAGAGTGGATGGGCTTCGCCTGCTCACCAAGCGATTACGTGCTTATGCTCAACAAGCTACCAGTGGAGAAAATGACACGAACGAAGATTTCCATTCACTACACATACGAATGGACACTTAATGGTAGAAAACATTGTTACTCAACTGAACGACTAGCTAGACGACAGCAACAGGGCCATCCCAAAATCAAATACACGTAGTTTTACATGTTATACAACTTTATAAACAGAAGCCGCTCTAGGGTAAAAGGCACCCAGCACATATCCACCCATCCCAAATACCAAAGATTAAAGAGAGTTGGTTATGCGTATTTTCAAAGGAATAAGCCAGCGCAGATAGAGCCAGAAAGTGGAAACCGATATTGCAACGGGAAGCATTGCAAACAAGGACATCGATCTCGGGGATCTCAAAATCGACCTGCGATATGTAATTGCCCAAGGCTGTCTTCGTATGGCTTTTCTCCAATCCTGCAAGTGACAAAGTCAAGTCGACGCTTGGTATCCATTCCTCTGCCCGGATGAGCTTTCTCCATATCCTGCCTATGTTTTGACTTTGCCTTCCCATCCCGAATACGCATCTTCTCGAAGAAGACATACGCTCCATAGAAAACAGAACTTGTGTTACCCGCGGATGCGCCCCTCTTGCCGAGGAAATCGTTCAGTACCTTGGACTGAATCTTTCTACCATCATGGTATGGCTTCGCGATCTCTCTCAGAAACTCTGCCTGGGTGCTATTGGATGCTGCAAGGTATGCCCGGATCTTCTTTCGGATTTCATCGCAGGAATCGAATACGGGAACGCTGACATCTGCTTCGCCTTCGAGTTGAATGGCATCAAGATCTCCATTGGCTGCTGGCGCAGTGGTCTTTGCCTTCTTCTTGGGTGCTGCAATCTTGAGACCCTGCTCTTCGCGTTTCTTGAAGAACTTGAATGCCTGTATGTATGTGTTGCTCCCACTGCCTTTATCACGCCCGCTCTGTCCCATGAATACACTATATCCCTTGCTGTTGACGCCGATGGCTTTCTGGAACTCCCCAACTTTCATCTCGCCGCTATTGATAAAGGCATGTATCTTACGTCGGATTTGGTCGCAGTTCTGGGTGATATAGACGCCCTCGTCCGAATCATCGTCGTCGTACTCCTCGGCCTTGCGTTTGGCAGACGGGGTTGCCCCCTAACTAGATATTAGCTAGGTAAATACCTTAACTTGAGTTGTATGCCCGATACGTACCATAGGTGGCCTCCCGAGGCAGACTGTCTTGTCTTTGTCTAAAGGTACTGGGTTGAGGAGGCTGTTAATGTTTGTCGCAGCTAGTGGCTGGCGAGGAGAGTCATATGTGTATTGGTAGGATGGAGGCATGGTGGTGGCGATTGTAATTCGAATGCAGGTCAAGATGTAGTGAAGTGGGTTGATTTGTGGAAAAGTGCTCCAGGCCGCGTTGACGCGTTAGATAAACAACAAGCAAGCTCCAAGTCATGTGACTCGGCGAGTTTTCTAGAATCATCTCGTGAAGTCCATCCGCTCTGTTGCATGGAACACATTCTTGGGTGTGCTAAAGACATCGCCCCCATTACCTCAACCCCGGTTCTCGACTCCTCGAATGTGAGCACAGTAAGGATATAAGATTACGTTTTGAAGAGCCTCGATTGGCATCTTTCTCCGGTACGACGCGTCCAGCAATTTGTCTTTGTTGGGACAGGAACGATTCTTAACCCCGAAGTCGTACTCGTCCAACTTCAATCTCATTATATTACAAACTGCATTTTATACAAGAAGTCCTCGAAGCATTTCTAGTGGGCATTGGAGTCAGATGGGATGCCATTTTGTTCTCCCGGAGCCTATAACAGCCTCAACCCTCCCCACCACTGTCCTCCAACCCTGCACTGAATCTCGAGTGCGACTGCCATTCATGCTCGTATGCCCTTCGTCCCCTTCGCCTTTGACTCGACTCTCAACAAGCATCTTCTTCATCTGCTACGACGTCTGCGACAGTTGCGGGTGCTGCTGCTGGAGCCGCTGCGGCTGCTGCAGGAACGATAAAATCAACGCACTAATCGAATTAGCATAGGCTCACCCACGATACGGGATCGAGTGTTGGAGCACGAGGAATGATTCCACGGGATAGAGGGTCTCCAGGAAACATTATACGTACGGATTCGTAAGTTTGTTGAGCTCCAGTGCCAAACCAAAACCATTGCATAACCTATGCGCTTGTCAGTACTGGTCTCCGATCTTTGCCGGATTACCTACGCATGCACCTGCCACGGAGCATGCTCCATTCAAGTCAGATGGAACAGTGACATCGAAGTTGGTGTTGTTGGCTGGAAGTACAGCCAGGGACTCATCGGCATAGCTGGCGAAGGCAATCAACGGCGCACCAATGGCTGTATTTGTTGCGGTGTCGATGATGGAAACGTTCATTGGACCTTCGTGGGGGATCGGAAGAGATGCACGCATGTTTACAACCTGGCCGGCGGTGAAGTTCTGTACGTTGGCAGTGTTGTCGGCAAACTGTTGACCTTTGCAGAGGAAGACGTTGCAAGCAGTCGAGTTGAAACCAGGAATTAGGGCAGCAGCTTCGGGCATGTCTTCTACATGGCTGGTGTTGTCTGCCTTGACGAGAGCAGAGACTGATGTACCACAGGCCGCATCCATCGCTGGTCCGGCCGTTCGAGTGGGAGGGGACGTGATCAGTCCATGGGATAGGACAGGAGAAGCCAGTGCGACCAGGCCGAGGATTGAGCTAGAAGTGTACATGATGAACTAAATGAGTGGCCAGCACAACGAATAAGATAGTAATGAGATTGAGAACGAAAGAGAATGAATGAGCGTAATGTTTAAGAGCAGTCCTGGCTTGCAAAGACAGGTGGGAACCATAGTGACTTATACCATCTGAAGTGTGGATTTTGAAAAGGCTGGTGTTTTACTTGGGCCAAGAAACGGAGCCGAATCGCCCATTTTCCTGAAGTTATGCAGAGATTTATGTTCTACGAATGGAAAATGTACGGGTGGTTTGAGAGGGAGTAAGAGGACCCGAGAATACAGGGTAGGCAAAGCCTTGATCGCCAAGCCGAGACGTTTGGCGTTTCTTGGTGGCTTGCCAAGGCGTGTCAGACCTTGCATATCTGCGTATGGAACAAGGGGCAGGCAATCCGAGGACAGTGAGGGGAGGGCGATCTATGGAAGTGAAGTTCAGACGAAGCAGGCAAAGTCGATTCGGATGACCAGTTCTTTGAGATGCGAATGCCGATACTTGGAATCTTGATCTCGGTTAACGAAAAGGGGCTCGCTTAGGGATTAAGGGGGCGGGGTAATCGAATCGTGTTTGTGATATGCTCCACGACTGCGCATAGTCTCGAAGTAAACAATGTATGTGTATGAAGGTCCTATTTGGGAGGTTTCTCCCAGTTTCCACTTGCTTTTATAAAAGCAATGTTCGGTCTTTATTATTTGTTTTGATTCTAAAACCTGCAATGAATTCCACGGAAACAACGACGCCGAAGCGAACCGAAAGCCCGGATACTTTCCAGCCGAAACAAGTTTGGTCTGTCAGCCTTGACATAAACTTCCCCTTCAACGAGTGTCAATACCGTGGTCTCTGTTACCCTGAGCTGCCAGACTAAAGACATGCTCCGCATCAGCCGATCCATTGACAGTTGTACTGATTGATGAACCGCCTCCTTGCTCTCATCAACATGGTAGAAATTGCGTGTCTGCCAGGTGTGGAGCAGCTGGGTATTGTAGGAGGGACAACCAGGGAGAGGTAGAGAAGCCAGGAGGGCCCTTGATTATGAGGTATGGTACAAGAGAGCTCTCTTTATGGGAAGCCAGAACCTTAGCGCCTTCGGTTAATCCACGCTATCCCCCTCAGTATCTACTCGAACTTCTTGCCGGTTTTAATTGCTGGAAGCAAGTGCAGCGGACTGGATGAGGGGTGCTGAAGTGAGTATTCTAATGTCAAGAGAAAGGAACCTCTGCATCGAGATTGGTTTGAGAATGATGTTGAAGGAAAGGTTTGCAAGATGGGACTTATGAAGTCTGTAACTGTCTGTTGAATCTTGTAAGTAGCTACTGAGCTATGGCTATATACTAACTGTGTTGGTTTTGAGAGGACTCTCGGTATCGGCAATTGTGACGGGCGCAGCCAGGGAGAAAGTGAAATAAACAAACCGCACCAATGAAATAAGGAGCTGGACGTAAATACCATTAGGGACACTATGTACGGAGTTACTATATTTTTCGAGGGTTGCACAAACGGTTCGGCAACAGCAATTGGCTTGCTCAAGTCAATTTCTTATGATTATTTACTAGGCAAGGCTTGGCCGTAATCTAAGCTTCGTCTAGGAGTTGCGATGTTCAAAGAAGAACTTGACAACTTCTTCCCAGCAGCTTTTTCGGTGGTTTCAAAAAGCCCAGAGTGGTAGGGAAATAGATGTTCACCATAAGATGAGAGATGACTTCTCAGCACTGTACACAAAGTCGAAGCAGGTTTTCTCGGTAGCTAATGGGTGCTGGTCCCTATCGTCGTTGTCTTTCTCCTTTCCAGTCTCTTTTAGAAAAAAATCCAACTATATGTAATATGCAGGTCGAAACAAAGTTGCCATTTTATCACTGAGCTTAGGAGGTTAATGGGAGAGTACTTAAATTGTTTTGTCAGATTAATTCAATGAACTTCAGGTACGACTTTGTTGGCTCAAAATATCTCTCGTGCATTCTAGACTACCACGAACACCAAAATCACAAACAAAATATTGAACCCTATTAGCGCATAAGAGTATTTGCAATGGAAACTCTATACGCAATCCAACCTTCAATACCACGATTCACTACCAACGACGAGATGAACAACCTTGAGTTGGGTTTCATTGTACTTAGCCCCTCAAATAGCTATGTCTTTGAACTTCTCCCTCATAGATTTGTCCCTCACCAACCCCTCTAGAGCCTTCTTCTCATCTAGAATATCCTGTTGCATCTTGTGCATGGCGACTTCGGCACCTGCCTTGTCCCATCCGCCCCCTTCGCCGTCTCCTGGCCACCCAGCATCCCTCAGAATCCGCATCATCTTCAGGTTCTCTCCTGTAAACTCTTGATGCCTGTACAACTCCGTGATACCTCCATCAATTAGATGTGGCATCCAATTCATGATCCTGAACTGCTCTTTGCACATCTCGAAGAAGTCCTCCGGAGTATAAGCCGCACTTATCTTCCATGCTTCCTTTCGCCCAGTTTCGGCAATACGATCCCATTCAGCATCATCGTCATCGTCGTCATCTTCGATATCTGGCTTGGTAGTGCCATCTTTGCCGACGATCTTTTCACCCGCATACTTCCTGTACGCAAGCCAACAATCCCTCGGGTACTTTGATTTTATCTCGTCGGGAATGTCCCTGCATCCATCCCAATACTCCCACCAGATCACACGGTTGTACTTGGTGTCGACAAGTATCGAAGAACCGTACTTGCTTCCTTGAGCCAAAGGAAGAATGTATGCCGGGTAGTCCGGCTCAGTGTCACCGTCGTCGTCATCCCATTCCACACCATCAGTATTGTTCAATTCTTCCTCGTCCAGATCGTCGCAGTCTGTCAGCGAAGGCAGGTGACATGGATCACCATCGGCAGTGAGATGAGTGTCGGGTAAAACGAAGTATCCTTCGTCGTCGTAATAAGGAAGATGCCGGATAAGCTCGACGACTCTTTTCGTGTAGTAGGGAAAGTGGCTACGAGTGATATGTGGCCAGCCAGTGGGTGGGGGGTACATGAAATCTCCCAGTCCGGCCGTTGTGGAATGCATCGCTTTCAGAAATGCGTAGAAGGAAGTGATGGTTGCGACCATTTTCTCGTGGGAGTACCCCACGTCTGGTAAAGGCCCCATCGTGCTGGGTGCCCTCCTGGGACAAGAAGGTTGAGATGAATGAAAGTCGGCGTGCTATGTATTTGGGGAGCTGCTCTCAAGTTAGAGGTTCCGTCTGTCCAAAAGGAAAATCGAAGAGATGGAAGGAAATGCGCAGTACTTCCCCACAGGCAATGGGCACAGTTGTGAATATGTTGGTGTTTGACGTATTTTGAGCGACTGGACTGATTCGCCTTCTAACCGCTCGGGCTTTCAATGCAACACCACTCGCCGAACCGAGCCCCGGCTGGCAGGAGGCCGCCCAGGCTGTAGCCCACCTCCCAACAATGATATATCCTCAAGAATAGATGTCAGAAGTGACACGGTGACATCTTACTGCAATCACGGGGCACTTGAAGCCTCCACTGTTGGCCTGGCTGATTCATGTTGGATGTAGTTCTCACTGAATCCAATTCTGATTATCGGCAGGACCAACAATGGTTATTTGAGGATTTTCAAGGGCTACCGTGTCTAATGTGGCTCCTCGAGAGCCGCACCGCACTCAATCAACTTCGCAAGCTGCTGTTGGACTCTAAAATAAGATTATTGGCACCGGGGCCAAAATGTGGGTTTAATCCTCGAGTGTTGGGGTTTCAGCGCTTTCGCCAGGATTGTTTACCCGGACTTCAAATATTTGGTAGATTGGGCTTCGGTGCTTGAACCTTTCTACGATTCATAAGTATAGATGTCAAGACTCAAGATAGAAGACGAGGACAACAGCACAATGTTGGAATTAGTCCAACATGGCTGTGCCCGCGAAGGCAACCAACACCTATCCTTAGATACCACCATCACGGCCTTGTTTCGTAGGAAAGAACACATTCCATTGTATCTAATTTGAGAGGTTTCCAACAGTTGATGGTCCTTAAAAGGGAGAAGTCTCTGGGTGGGAATCTCCCGTGTCTGCTACTGATCACAAATCGTCTTCTCGAATCATACCCAAACAACGTTACAAATTTCAATCTCCCTGTTAGCGATTATAGATATATTGTATTGGACATATGAAAACTCCATACCCTTATCGAGAATGATTATCTTTTGCTTATGCCCAGCTTTTATCCTCTCGGCGATGATTTCTACAGTCGCATGCTTACCATCTCAACATGAAACACACCTTACACGTCGAGAAACCGACGACCAAACGATCGCCCAGTATTCCAAAATGGGAAATTGCTACAAGTATATCTCCCTCCGACAAAGAAATCATGACAAGTCCTTAGCCCCGTGCAATATTTTTTGCCAGGAGACAAAGCCAGGAGTCAATGGCGCCTCAGTAAGTTGATTTCAAGTTTATTCGCTCTGTGTTTAACAATCTTATCTCAAATCACGTCTGTTGTCAACTGAACGTGATTATATGGCATGCTCCCTAATGAACACGGAACGAAAACAACTAAATATCATTCAGTGTGAGGGGCTAGTGGCGGAGGAGGATTGGAAGAAAGATTCTTCTCTGATCAATAAAGATGATGATGGATATCTGTGGGTGATCGGACAATGCACTTGCGGTGGTGCAGTAGTAGAACTGGCGGAAGAAATCGCCGGCATCGTAGCTGACGCTCTTGAGCAACTGGATAATCTGCTATGTGGGATACTATTACAGGCATTTGTTTCGATTGCCGAAATTGGAGTGAATTTCATTCCTGGTGGTCAGGTCCTAGGAGCCTTCAGACTGAGTGTTAAAGCAGCCAAAACATTTACCGAGAACGGTCTGGAGGCTGGAGGTTTCATGGGAAATGTGAGTATAGCTAGCTTGACTCTCTGCTCTACAAATTTCACCTTGACTGACAACGCCGGTAGTGGGTAGGCAAAGTCTGCGATGTTTCCCACATCAACTTTGATCCTCTCCAGGTTTTCAACCCCCTAACCCAATACGATGACTCGTACGGCACCAGTATCGGATGTAAAAGAAAGGACAAATCAGCATGCAAAGAGATGCCATCCATCACAAGTGAGCCAAATCATTGAAAATCCATCTTGTACACTCGTTTCATTCCATTTGTTCCCCGCAGAACCGTCGGCATCGAAGCTTGCAATGCAAAATTGCAACCACTTGGTGCAGCAGCTAACCACCCAACACAGGCCCCACAAAGAATGACAAGCCTCCCGCGGGCAAACCATCTGATATTTTATCTGGGAAGGATAAAGCTACGAGCGCCGCGGTCGAACTATCGGCGTCAAGTGTGCCTAACACCAGTCGGACACCAGACATGAGCTCGGGTAGTAGCCATCCTCCCACCTCTACAGCGAGCTCAATATCAGGGATTAGCTCGAACACTGGTATTGATGTCTCGACAATGACGCAAAGTGGCACAAAACCAACTTCCGAGCCCGAGAGCCTGACCGAGTCTACTCGAACTTCTGGCAGCGACTCCAGTACCATCAGTAGCAGCGAGCCTGTCGAAACACACTCGGCTTGCGGACTCATGAATCGCGCCGTGACAATCGGTGGTAAACAACTTCCCCTAGGAAAAATTGGGGAAGATGAAAGGAGCACCGAGTGTGTGAAGAAGGGAAAGGATAAAACTGTTCATATCACCAAAACTAAAGTGCCGATCGGCTGGTACACAAGTGTTCTGCCACAAAAATGCCCTCGTGAATATTCACAGGCCTGTTATCATTACCGGTATGTCTGTCCGGTTGAGATCACCTCCGTGTTGTTGGCAACGCGTCTAACGATGTGTTATTCACTAGCTCTGTCATGAGTGTCCATACTTTAACTCCAGACATGATCCAGTTCACTTGTGGTGCGACTGCGAACACCGGGTTAGACGGGCAAACAACTTCCAGTTGGGGATCTACTCTCATGGCTTCACTTCCAGCCGAAAAGAAGCAACACAATTTTGCATGGGCAAATGGATTTGTGGAACTTACCGAATCCGTCAAAATTGGAGGCAAGAAACCCAAAACGATTACCCACGGTTGTGACAGAGATGAGTGGCCACCGCGATACTTCTGGCCAGGTGACATTGTGGCTGCGGCGAAGGGCCTCAAGCAACGAGTGAGATTCTTGCCTGACTCAGAGAATCGAGGTGCTGGGCAGATCTGGAAACAATTTTGCAACAAGAATGCCGCCCAAGTCACGGAAGTCAAAACAAACAAGGCCTCCAAAACCCAAGACACTACGTCTTACATTCATAGTGACTGGATCAGAACGGTGGGAACAGCAATCATCGATAAACCCCTGGTCGTCAAGCAAACTACAAGTAGGTACACGACTGATCACATTCCTACCTTGGTTTTGCATTATTAACAGATATGCCAGCCATTGTTTCTACTGTTTCAGTAGACACAGGGAGGGCTGTATTCACATTTGCGGACTGGGACGGGCTTCCCGAAGACAAAGACTGGCACGGCTTGAAGGAGAACCGATGTTGGCCCAAAGCTATAGCTTCAGAAGATCCTGGATGGGTGCTCCTCACAGACGACGAGTTCTACGTTTCCCAGCATCCGACACTTGCCAAGCACGCTACACAATACAGCAAGTTTCCAGACTTGGCCTTGCTTCAAGCAGCATTATTGAAACGAGACCCAGTGAACTTGTTTCGCAAACTTGACGCCGTGAAGGCTCTGAAAAAATTCGGCGAAGACGGAATTCCTTTGGAATTTCAAGGGATCTTGCCCGGAGTACCAAAGTTCTCAACCCCGAAGCCACCGAGGCGCATCAGAGGGCTACCACTTGCTTGGAGAAATGTCACAGGACCACCCGAAGAAGCTGGCGATGAAGCCCTGTTAGAAGATGGAGAGGTTGAACCAGAGGAGATGGACGACGAGGAATGGTCTGAATGGATGCAGAACTTTGCAGAGGAAGACTGGGAGCCGACCTGGGAGGAAGACACTCCTACTGTGCCAAATGAAGTGGAGGTTATCCCCACTCCTGTTGGGCAGGGTGATGCGACTGCAACTCCGGCCCTTGCAGGTGTGTTGCCGTCTGCTGGTTGGGCTGTTGCGACCGGGTTCGTTTCCTGAGGTGTTTGCTTTGTTGGCGAACTTTGACACACGAGAGCGTGTTTCTTTCTGGGTTTCCTTTCAATCCGTTCTTATTTGAGTATCAGTGATCGTGTGAGATAGCAGAGGAGAATACTGTCATTGGATATGGACAATGGATCTACATTTTATCTCAAAGAACATCTACTCCCCTACCCAAGAAAGTTCTTTCTCCTAACTCATGCTCCACTGTCTGAAAAAGAGGGAGTCCTTGAACTGAGAATTCGTCAGCCACCTTTCTGTCATCTGGCCATATCATCAATAAAGACTCACAGTATCCATTCTCCGTTGTCCCAATAGCCTCCCACGTAGCCTGGGCTTCAACCTCACCGATCAATACCAGCGGCTTCCCACTTCCAGCAGACGAAGCATCAGCTGCCAATTGAACCTCACAGCATTTATCCAGCAAAACGAAGTAGGCCACCGTCTCCTCGATTGTACGACCGGCTGTCAGTAGCCCATGATTTCCAAGAAGAACAGCTTTCTTCGTTCCTAAAGCTGCAGCGATGTGTTTGCCCTCATCAGAAGCCAGGACTACACCCGCGAAGGTCCTGCCTTGTCATTAGCTCCCAAGAGTTTGCAGTGTCAACAGGGCAATCCCGCTTACGGATACAGTACATGATCGTTGTAAAAGACGCACGAATCCTGAGTGATCGGATCCAACGTCCTACCAGTGGCGCAGAATGCCCGGCCATATGTACTGTGAGAGTGAGCCGCACACACAACATCCGGCCGTGCAGTGTGAATCTCGGAGTGGATAGCGAAGGCGGCGAAGTTAAGGAATTTATTTCTACCTCCGTCGATCACTTTACCATCATGACTGACGAAAATCAGATCGTCAGCCGTAATGAGCGAGAAGTGCAAGCCTGTCTCTGTGAGCATGTGTTACCTTTGGCATTCAAGCACATACCGAATGGATTTACCCAGAAGCACTTTGGGTCAACGGGATCCCGGAGTGTGATATGGCCAGCAACTCCCTCACAGAACCCGAATTTAGCGAAGACTCGAAATGCAAGAGCTAACCGGTGTTTGAGGTACTTTCGTTCTTCGTACTTGTTTTCAAATATCGGAGGCCCGGTTGGGACATCTTCTGGGAGAGTCAGGCTTGGATCACCGCTTTTGTACGTGAGTGGGGTCTTCGAAGGTGACGATTGATCGGTCGCTGACGGAGCCATTGTTAACAAGAAAGCTGCGTATTTGAGTGTATGGAACAAACTCGTCGATTACGAATACATCAAGCCAATATAAGGGGGAATCCCTCATCCCACCTTTGAGAGATAAAGGGACGTCAAACGATAGGCCAACGGGCCGTTCCACAGCCGTATCATCCTTTCCAGTAGCACCAGGGCTAGTTAGTCTGCTAAAAGCACCTGAGCCTCAAACTGCGGTAACCGCAGGTATAAGTTCTTATGTAAACGTCCGCAACAGAAAAACGACTAGCTGGCGAGAATACCTCCTGTGGTGGTATAGCTTCTTGAAGATAGCAAAACCCTCTGTCAAGATCCCAACGATTTCAAATGTGATCGTCCGAGAATTGGAAGCAACAAAGTAGCTTTTTCTCACATTACTAGACGAAGACTGACTGATAAATCTATCGCATCGAAAATGCCTCAGCAGCCTCACTCTTCGGGTCCAGCCCAGTGCTTCCCCTCTGGAAAGTTGATTGTGGCATCCTCCATCATCAGCCCAATTCTCCACCTGCTGAGCCCAGGCCACCAGTTCTCATGCCCCGTTTCCTGCTCCTCGGTGTCCCTTCCAGTATGAAGTAGAGCGTCTTCTTCAGTTGCCTCTCCCCTCTTCAGATCCCACCATCCCAGCGATGCCTTGCTCGACCACTCATGCGGCATGACACTGCACCACTGCTCCGTACCCACCAATTCTACCCCGGAAGAATTGATATCACTTGGTAGAGGCGGCTGCACAAGAGTCAAATCCACACCAACGTACTTCGCCGCTGCAGTTGAGAGAGGAAATGATGGTGCGTATCCAATTGGCATGTAAACTGCCGTGAAGAACGGAGATTTGGATCTCATCCTCTCAGATCCTGAACTGGGTGATTCAAGAGGGTAGACTGAGATGCGCACTGCATTGTTTGGGAGGGGTTTGAACTCGAAGTCCGCGAGGTGTTTGGGGATATTCCAATCTATCTTGTCAGCGCTGACATATTCAAATGGCGAATTCATAACTCACTGTTCCTCCCGTTCCAACAAGTCGCCTCTTGACTGACATAGATCTTCGTCACTCTCAGATTCCTCCTTACTTCGCGCTTCAGATTCCCATCCTTATCTTTGGCGTCGACTTCATACTCAAATTTACCCGGAACAAGAACTAGTTCATCATATGGGCCGACGGGAGACTCGGTATACCGGATTATCTGTATAGATGCAAGACCACCAACTAGTTTGCCGTCTGAAAACTTGGAGGAGGCTTCAAGCGGTGAGTAAAGGAGTGATTTGTTGTCCTGGAGAGTCTGGGCTGACGAGGGTGAGATGTAAAACATGAATGAGTAAATTGTTCCCTTAAGCGTCCAGGGTGCGAGTGCGACGACTGGTGGTGCTTTAGATACGTTCGACATGATTGATTTGGAGTGGCTTGAAGCTAGAAAGCCGTTGAACGGATCGTGGACGACTCCTATGTTGCGTGGGCGTTGGAAAACAGATGGCCAGGCATGTGCTAACCCGAATATCTTCTGGTGGCTGACTTTAGCCTCTCGGCGCTGCCAATTCG
Source organism: Leptodontidium sp. MPI-SDFR-AT-0119 (assembly GCA_020726505.1). NCBI lineage: Eukaryota > Fungi > Ascomycota > Leotiomycetes > Helotiales > Leptodontidiaceae > Leptodontidium > Leptodontidium sp. MPI-SDFR-AT-0119. The sequence continues at coordinate 1,447,884 of JAHLEZ010000017.1, forward strand.
AGGTGACACGGCAGGGGACTGCATGGTGGGGAATTTGACGTGTTCCGGAACTGGTGGGGGGAGCCAGGGAAGATATGAGAGACAAAGGGAAGGAGGGCTCGGAGAAGGACAGAAAAAGAAGAAGAGAATGGTGTAGATAAGTGCTATACGAATTTCATTCAGCAGCTACTCAGCCCTTGTTTATGGTCTAGCCGAATCGACGACTGCATTGTATATGGCCGAAATTCAGTCCAAGCAAATCTCCGGGTGACTGCTCCTCCTCCTGCTACGCCTAACTCCCTGCTCCCATATAAATACGTACAACGAAAGAAGAAACCAAACAAGTATTCATTACGACCGAGGGGGCAGATCCGGCAAGCTCTTCACACGGATGTTCGGAACCCTGGGGCCAGCATCCATCTCATGCACAGCCACAGCTTGCGCTTCCAACTCTCTGGGGATGTTCTGCTGTTGGTCGATCGCGGCAGCGCTAACTGGAAGTTCATGAGAAACGTTATCATCGTACCGATTGACTGCGACTCTGTCTATCCCTTTCGCGCCATAGTAATCCACCAACATACGGGGTGGCTGGCTCAGATACACCATCGGTGTGGGACTATCGTTGTTCAGTCGTATATGAGAGCCGTAATCTGGAAAATTGGAATTCGGATTCAGAGCATGCGTTGAGAGTCGTTTTCTTCGATAATGAAGTGCCCAGGCGATGATACCTGTCAGGACCAAAGCTGCCAGGATACTTCCAACAATTGCTCCAGCCAGCACCCCCGCGTTTGATGAACCCGATCCGTCGGAGGAGTTCGAGAATACTCCAGTCTGCGAACCTGGTATGGATGTTGAAGTTGAGGTTGAGGTTGAGGTTGTTGAGGTGGGTCGTGATCGAGGAGGAGGGGTTGTGCTTGCGACTATTGCCACTCCGAGAGCAAATCCTTCATATGGGTATGCGAATGCCTGATCCAGGGAGTTTGTTGCTGTGAACAATGAAGAGGCCTTGACACTCGAGTCATCATATGAGGTGATCCGGATCGTCGAGCCGAATATGTTGCTGAAGCAAGTTCCACCGAATGCAGGTCGATCTGAAGGCGGATTGGCAGCTTGTGCGAGTCCATCCCAGCCACTGAAGATGGTCAGCGCAAATCACCACGGGGTACCTGAATGCTCGGTACCTAGGACAGCATGCAATGTAATTTGATGTGAAAGGCCCCTGTGTTGTGTATCCCGCGGGGCAGACTACTGGACTCATCGCAGCTTGCGATACCCCACCCCTCTCCAACAGAAAGCTAGACGCAAATTCAGGAGCATAGCAGGAGGTAATTGTCGTCCCTGGGACAGGCAATGGATGATTGAGCCATATCCTGAAGCCATCATTTTTCAACATCGTTAAACCACCAACAGATTCTGCGCATTGTGTCGGGGCCGTGAACGTAGTTGTGATGGCGAAGGGAGCCTCGGATTGTATTGTAGTAGACATTGGAAGGAAAGAGAAATGGCATTGATGAAATAAATACAGAATAGAAGTCGAGATCCGCTCAAAATCAGAATCAAATAGATTCAAATGGCGGCTTGAATCACGATAAATGAGGAAGTCGGAGAGCGGTTGATGTGAAAATGGGGGGTTCCTTGGGCATTAACAAGAACTTGAAACTGCATCAAAAATAAACACCGACCATATCATTGGAAGGAAGAAGGTATCAAACCATGAGGCGGAAGGCCTGAAGGCAAGGGGGTGGCGCGGGATTCTGTTTGTGCACGCCTTGGCCTTGGTGATCAACTTTGACTGAGTCGGCCCAGACTTGCTGAATCCCACTTGAAATTATGCTTTGAAAGTAATAAAAGAAATTTATGGGCAATTAGTACACCAGATATTCGTCAACTTTGATTTCGTGTTGCATTCTCATAGAGGAATAGTAGATATTCTTGAGATGTTGAAGAATACGTCGGTTTGTGATGTCCGGTGCATACCGAGAACAAAGCTGGGGCAAAGTTCGTCTCACGTCTCAGAGAGGTGTCCAAGCACTCGTATGGAGTCTGATCGCCAACAAGCATCATCTACAGGTTTCGCCTTTCGGGAACTGTCATCTGATGTTCATTATCTGTTCTGGGCTTCCCCAAGGCTAATCCGACCGCACTTCTTTGTTCATAGCCAGCTGGAACTTCTGGACCTGGTCATGATTAGCACCGTGCACTTGTGCCTCGATATCTCGCAGACTACTCACCCAAGCAGTGAACTCGTCTTCCTTGCCCTTCCAATCTCTGACCAAGAGCTGCGCAGCTGCAAGTCCACTATTGAAGCACTGGTCCATTCGTTCATCAATATCCAGCCCATCCAGCTCATAGAAAGCGCTGGCCAGCTCGTCAACCATGTCCGGTATAACCTTCATCAAATCGAGTACCTCGTCAACACAAACAACGACCTTTGGACTCTGATTTGAATCTTCTCGTTGTTCGGCGGTGTATTCGGGAAGTGGAAGCTTGGGCAGTGTCTTGAAGCGTCTCTTCACCACTGCTTGGTACATCAGACTTAGGAGCCGTAGTCGTTTTAATGAAGACTCCAATCGAGGGCGAATCTTTTCCGGATCGTCGCTGGGGATATGCCGTTGATTCCCAAACATATCATCAACCGCTGCTTGGGCATCATCTTCGTCAACGCTTCCCGTGTCTCCTTCATCATCCTCTCCGTCGGACTCTTCCTCTCCCCACTCCTGCAACTCTTCCAGCGCATCCTTCAGAGTCGCCCTGTACTGCTCTGCCTTCTTAATAACCAGTCCTGCAATTCCCAACGCCTTCAATCCGATTACCGCATCACAGGCTTGCCAAACAGTTCCAGTCATAGCCAGACTTCCTTTGCCCTTGGACGACCCTGTCCCATTCTTTGCATCATCACTCAGTATCTTGCCATCCAGTGGTATAGCCTTGACCAAAGTCCCAAACTCCGTAAAGACTCTGCCAGCCTGGTACTTCAGCTCCTCGTTCATCGCCTTTGTATATTTCGCGCCATCGCAATGTTCAACCGCCGAGGCCAGTCCTGGGAGAGGGCCGCTCACAAGTTCTCGCAGCACGGTGGTGATCGCAGATGCCGTGAAGGGTTTGTTGATTATGAGGAGCGACAATTTCGTGGAGTGGGCACGTATGAGGGACGCTGCATCGTGGGCAAGATCGAGGGCGTGGACTTGTGTGGTTGTCGCATTTGCAGTGGGAGCAGCTGGTGTTTGAAGCTGGGCGAGAAGCGCAAGAGCCGTCGCAACAGTCGATTTGAGAGTTTCGAGATCTTCTGTTGCTTTGCTCCCGGATGCGGGCATTTTTGAGGCTGTGGATACCTGTAGTTTGGCGGATTGTCTACCACAGGTGTTTTGTTGTAAGTTATTTTGGGTGCGCGGGGAAAGAAATAAATTTCGAGAAAGCGGAATTCGCCCCGCATTCACCTCTTGCTGCCCTGTACTCAGGCGAGCTCAGATCCCCAAGCGAAGCGAACATCAACATCAACGTCAACACTCTCAATATTTATCCTTTTGGCCCCATGGCAAAGGAAGACAGTTTGGTACAGAGACCGGTTTTCATAAGCGAGGGGGATGAGAATGTAGTGCTTCGTGAGTTGCCAATCGGCCTGCGAGTGGAAGTTCAAACAAAGAACCCAAGTCAAGGCAACATCGATTTCGTGTTGCAAATACAGCTGCCATTTGGTATACTTGAGGGTCACCGCTAAATTCGTTGAATCATTGAAATTAACGCTCTACTTTGTTGCTTTGCTCCAGATCATTCCCACCTCAACTCGACTCGGCTCTTCTATCTGCCAACATCGATGGTATTCTTCTCAATGTCCAGTGTACGAACCGCCATTCTTGCAAGCAGCAAGACACTCCGCCGAGCCAACAATACTTCCTGTTCCTACTGGTGGTATGCCACTGGCCGCTGGACCCGAGTCTTCCCCGCCATATGAAGCCTTAACGAGATCATCTGGGAACATATACAAGCTGTTCAGCAGATTTAGCGTTCCCTGATCCTCGGAATTAAGGGCTGAGATGAGAGTAGCATTTGTACATCCTGAAGATGTCAGTTTGGTTCCTAATTGTAAATGAAGGAGCATCGCACCAGTGTTCTGCATCGTATGCAGACTTCCTTGAGGGAAGATAGTCATTTTTCCTGGGGTAAGAGTCTGTTTGACCAGCCTCGCTCCGTTCTCTTCAACCATGTATGTGTTTGTTGTTCCTTCGACAGCCACCACGAGATTGGTTGCTCGAGGGTGCATGTGTGGTGGTAGCATGGCGCAGGGACCGAGATTCAGCATTGCCATAGTCATCCCCATGGTAGTGAGGGCTGGAAAGGTAGCCTGGCGAGTGTTAGAGCAACCCTCAAAGGGAGAGGAGACCGAGGGTCACTCACGGCATTTGCGTTGACTACAGATCCAGGGGTGTAAGTGTATCCTTTCTGGGCTTTGAAGTCAAAAAGCCAATCGGAGTCCGACGAAAGAAGCTTCAGGCGGTCGAGCTGTGTTGCAGCTCCTTTCAAAGATGTAACTAGTTGGGGGTCGACAGTTGTATCAACTGCATTAGCTGCCGCTGTCAAAAGGCAAATGATCGTCAAACGTGCGAGCATCTTGTTTGAGGAATAGAGCACGACTGAAGAGTTGAGGCTGAACTGAATTTCAAGAAAAATTTGAAAGGAAGAGAGATCTTCTGAATATTTACCCTGAAACCCCAGTCGCTGTAGCAAGGGCCTACCTTTATACTTATGTTACCCAGCTATGATGCAGTCATGTCCAAGGAGATTGTGGCACGGTAACCCAACCTCAGTCGTCTTACTGCTTACTCAGATTTTGTGGAAGAATAGAGTTTGGCGATGGATCTAAAGGATTTTCCTACATAAACGAAGCGCATGCGTCCAGGGCGGGAGATTAGCGAGCATCGGTTACGTTGTTGATTCGCCTTCTTTGCCGCGCATCAGCTCTGAAAATAGGGTTGGGGGCCACCACTAACAGATTCCCTTTGCTGGAACATAATGATCTTATTCAACAAAACGTTCAACATGTGAAGGCCCACGAAAGTCGGAAGAGCAGGAAGTGACATCCGGGGCGTTACATGACGTTTTGTGCGTGGGGGACAGTGTTGACTTTGAAACGAAGAAGAACATAGGCTGTCAGCACTTATCGGTTAGCTGTACTCACAGGCCTTGTTGAAAGGCGGAAACTCACTACAGAACGTCGTCATTTGCGAGAAAGTGTATATCGGGATTATGAAATTAGATCGGGCTCTTGAACTTCTCGGTCCTTCCTCCACCTTCCTTCACGTTGTCCCTGGGGCTGTGCGTGGTCATTCCCCATTTCCCGGGATCGACCGCTAAGAGAAGTACAAGCTTAGCATCGGGATACACGAGAACGCTCACAAGGCTAACTCTAAGCATGACAAGCTTCTTTTTGATTGGCAAAAACCTACAAGTATGCTTCTCCCGTAGCGTGTGAGCGTAACCTCGCTCGATTTGTTAAACGTCAGCGGCCACCTCACGTACAGAGACTTACATCACTCATAGTACAAAACTTGTACTCTTTCGAAATGGCCCTCTTATTACCCACTTTCACCACAATACAACTTCATCAGCTATTTTTGCATATGCGGGTAATCATGCCTAATCATCTTGAGGTTGCACATGAGGTTGCACATGAGGTTGCACATGAGGTTGCACACGAGGAGTATGTGACGTGGATACTCGATGATTATCCCCGGGAGATGAATATAATTTGAGTCCATCTAGACCCAAAGCCAAAGTTTCCTAAACTATTAGATGTTTTCTTCCAGAGTGCTATTTGGCTCTTGTGCTCTCAAGCAACCCAGTACAATCCCCAAACCCCATTACGCTCCCATGTGGTCCTGTAATTGTCCCCGACATAACCACCTCATTACCATCCTCAATCCAAGTGATCTCCTCACCATTCTTTAGCATAAAGGGCCTCGTCCCAGCCATATTCAACTCGTGTAGGCAACCCAACGTCGATACTTCATCTTCTGCAAATTTTCCCAGCGAAGAAATCGTCCCCGTTCCAAGCAAATCACCGGTCCTCAACCCACACCCCGAGCTCGCGTGATGGCTTAGCATCTGCCCGGGACTCCAATATAAGGCATTCAAATTGCTCCTTGCCACGGCCACTGGCTTTTCCCACCCACTTCTCCTCACTTTAACCTCAACCCCAATACTCCATGTCTGCTTCTTACTCTCGTGCCTCAAATGCTGCGGCCGCCCAGCCATGCTCGCCGCTGCCTCCACATCAGCAATCTCCACCTCCGCCTCCTCAAGCGCATCAAGCGTAACAACCCACGGTGAGATCGTAGTGGCGAACCCCTTCCCATTGAACGGCCCCAGGGGCCTCATCTCCGCAAACTGGATATCCCTCGCTGACCAGTCATTCAGCAACACAAACCCGAATATATGTTCTTTCGCCTCATCCGCACTCACAATCCTCTCGCCAAAAGGCACGGGTTTACCAACGAAGAACCCAAGCTCGAGCTCGTAGTCTACACGTTTGCTGGGACCGAATTCGTACGTTTGGGAAGCGGGGTTGGGGAGGAGCATGCCGTGGGGGCGCAGGATGGGTGTTCCGGATACCACGAGAGAAGACGATCGCCCGTTGTAAGCTGTCGGAAAGGCGTGAAAGTTGGATGGCGTGGGTACACCGGCTAGCTTGGAGCACTGGGTTGGGATTATCACATGAAGGATGTAAGGGGGGGGAGATCAAACGCACGTTGTCGACATGAACGCGAGAGCACATGAAATCGGAGAAATCCCCAACTTGCATGGGTAGGTGCATCGTAGATTCTTCTTGCGAATGGAAAGCTGCATTGTTGAGGTCTGGATCTGTGAACAGCGGCGAGGATTTGTCTTGGAGGAGAGTTATGATTCTGGTTCGAACTTCGGTGCGGGTTGGTGAGGGGAGGGACGCAAATGCGTTTAAAGAAGATTGCTGAAAGAGGGATCTTCTGGAAATGTGAGCCCCGGGCTCGGTGATTTGAATATATTCATCGTCAAGGGCATTCGAAAAGAAGTCGTGTTGTTCGAGAAAGGCAAGATCTAGAACGTAAGTTCCAATTGCAATGCCCACTCTTTTCTCTGGCTGACTTTTTGTTAGACCATAATCGAATAGGGCATGAGGATTGAAGGGAGGGACCCACACTTTTGAATGTACTGAAAATTCCAAAGGGAATGTTCGTGACTGGAAATGGAGACCCCGTGGGGATTGGGATAGGGAAGGTCACGTGCATGATTGGATTCAGCTCTCCTTTCTTCGACTCAAACAGGAATCCGTTTTGAGCTAAATATTGACATATTGAGGGCGACTTTAAAGTTAGACTCTCTGATTCCACTTGGTATTCCACTTCAGCTCACCGCGTTCGGTAGTTGCCGTTGGAAGTTTAAGTCATCCCTCCGAATCATCGGACCGAACTCGAGCAGTTGGGGCGAACTCCATGGAAAACTGCCGCGACTTTACCCCAGCCAGGTGATATTTTCTAGAACTTTACTGGGAAGGAGTATATGGCCCCAAGACTGTTAAGTGGATAGCTGCAGCCTATACAGCTCAAGATATGCCGGAATGGCTACCGACAACGACCTAGACCTCAAGAGAGGAGGCCTAGGGTGAGAAACTACGTGCGAACCAGAGTAATATGATATTACAGACTTCAGCATCTACCACCGAAGTGGGGAGGTAGGGAGATCAAGTCCACTTTCATGGTCTGGTCTATCCACGCTGTACACTTATTCCCCCTTGTGTATCTATCATCACAGTTGTTTTTCAGATTTTCCTCGTTCGGACGAACCTGAAATCTCAAAGCAAGATGAGCCCAGCACAGAATAGAATGCTGCCTCGCCAGACATCAGACGCAAACTCGTACGTGGAGATCACGCCCTTTGCAACAGGGAGGATGGCGACGCCTTGCGCCACCTTAGTTGAAGATGCACAAGGCTCCTCCACGGCAACCTCCTGGAGATTTCTTCTTCGACATCCAAAGACCGACACAAATTTCTGGTTTGATATGGGTATCAGCCATGTAAGTGATACATCCCCCTTGATCTACGTGGGTGCTGATATTTCAACAGGACTTGTCTGTTTATCCTCCCTTGATCCAGGGCCTGCACAAGCACTTTAAACCCATCCCATCGCAGACGAGCATCGAGCAAGACACGCGATCCCTCAACATCGACCCGGCGTCCATCAAACACGTAATTATATCCCACGGCCACTGGGACCACCTGCACCCGCTCCCTTCCGCCTTTTCAAACTCCAACATGATCGTCGGCGCTGGAAGCAGCTCGCACTGCTCGCCGGGATTCCCAAGAAACCCGGACTCGAAATTCGACGGCCGCATCTGGGACTCGGAATTGCGCTCCTTCCCGCTCTCTGAACTGCCGCCTGCATCCTCATCCTCCCCGGTGTGGAACCCGTTAGGTCCGTTCCCGCACGCATATGATTTCTTCGACGACGGGTCGTTCTACCTGATCGATGCGCCGGGGCATATAGAAGGGAACCTCGCTGCTCTGGCAAGGATCAAGACAAAGAAGGGCGAGTGGAAGTGGGTGCTTTTGGGTGGGGACTGCGCGCACTGCAATTTGTTTACTTACTGGCCTGATGCACCGTTTGGCAAGATGCCAAAGGCTTTGTTTCCGAGTGGGAGTCTGCATGAGTGTGGAGCGACGGCGAGGAAGACAATTGCGAGGATTGCGGAGTGTAAGAGGAATGAGGGGAATGATTTGTTTGTTTGGTATGCACATGGGGACTTTTTGGAGGGGGCTTGGGAGTTGTGATGAGGGGTTGAGGGTGTTGGTTAGAAGGGGTATGGAGATGGCTACTTGAGGCCACTTCGCTTACCCTTAAATAGACAGGAATACATGGCATGAGTTTGAAACAGACCTTGGGAATTCGGACTGAAATAATCAAGACACAGAGAGTATGACGGATAGATAGTACGGTAATGTTAAGATGAAATCTTGACGTTTCAAAATTCACCCATTCCACAGAAGTCAAAATGGTCCATCAGATAAGAACTGGGAGAAGTTTAATTTTAGAGCAACACTATAAACAATATACAGCAACCTCAACATTTAAAAGTCCCCTAGCTGAGAAATATCATCTGGGGACAAGTCATATTCAGCGCCTCCAACACAAAGCCATCCCAGAAAACCACTCAGCTTTTGACCCATGGCAATTTATATATGATGCTTGAAGCTTATCACTTGAGATTGAACTTCAAATGTTTCGTCCAAACCCTCCTCACATTTTTATTCCACAGGAACATCGGTATCCCACCAACGAACATGACTCCAATCAGAGCGGCCCCGAGTTCGATATATGCGTTTTGGAAGCCTTGAGATGCGATCCAGCGCGGGAAGTTGTTACTGTTCAAACATATTAATTTAGCATGTGATAAGTTTCGGGGTTGAGAGACGGGGGGAATGTAATGTACCTGATGGGAAAGCTCAACGCGTTTCGGCCACCACAGACAAGCACCAAAGCAGCCCCACTCCAGTGAGGAGTAGACTCTCCGATCCAAACCCCGGTAATGGCAGAGAGTGCGACGAAGCCACAATAATACATCCCGAAGCTGATATGGATGCCAATCCAGCCAGAACCTGGATATTTCTCGGGGTTGCCTGCTACAATGCCATAGAGAACCAAGCCGCCGAAGGCGAGAAGCCCAGGTATGATGAAGTTAGGCAGGATGTGCTCCGGTTCTCTCAGTCCCCCATTCCGTCGTGTCAAAATGCCGGAGATACGGTCCACGGTGGCTCCCGAGAGCCCAAGTGCAATCAGAGCCCCAAAGAATGAACCAGCTTGAGCAGTGCCCACAGCGGCAGAAGAGAAATTCCATGGCGGGTGCTCGAGTTGAGTTGCATAGGTGAGGGACTGGGAGACGAGGCCTGCGAAGAGGAGGGAGTTGAGGATGAGCACCCAAAATACAGATGGATTTAAGAGTGATACTGCCATCTCGACATAAGTCATATAGAATCTCCGCAGTCCATTTTGTTGATACTCGACTGGAGATAGTTGGCTCAAATAGCTCATTGAGGAGGGAGGACTGTCTTCGGGAGCGTCTTGTTGGAGGTCCAGGCCTGCAGCGGCTTCTGCTGCGACAATCGAGACATTTCCGTATTGATCTGTGATGACGAACTGGCCATCTATGAGAGCCGAAGCTCGCAGGTAGAGGGTCTCTGGGAGACAAAAGATAGCGACGATGAAGGAGAAGGCTGAAAAGCCGGACCAAAACCAGTAGTTCGTTCTCCAGGGTGAGTTCGCGTGCTCGACAGCAAAGGGAACTGCGACAAGAAGCGCAGTAGAGCCTGCTGCTGTGGATGCCCAATAGATAGCTGAGGAGAGAGATGTTAGCATACTCTCGGGTTTTCGGGAGACGACGACATACACATCCAGAGACCACGGCGATGGAGGAACGTCATATCAAGGATCATGATTGGTAGCTAGCACGGCCATTAGAACTGCTACCATGGGTCACGGGCGAACAGGTGACCTACCAAGCAATCGGCAACACCACAGCTCAAGCCTTGGAGACATCTCGCTGCAAGATGGCTACTGAAATCGAGGGATTTCGCAGCCCAGACAATTGAAGCAAACATGAGAGCATTGTTGAGGAGAAAGATAGCTCGACGTCCGAGCATCATTGAGAGGGGCACGAAGAGGAAGTTCCCAATGCCCATGCATAGCGACGGATAACTTGCAAGCTGCGAGATCTTACTGGGATCAAATTTCTGGAGAAGGGTTAGAAATGTGTGAGGCCGAAGAGACAATGGAAATGAAAATGGAGATTGTCCCTACCCCTCGGGTCTCGCGCATGTACTCTGGGATGATTTCCGAGAAGAACAGAGGCGTTGACTGCACCACTCCAAAGCCCGCGGTTCCAAATACGCAGAGAGACACCAGAACCACGGCCCGTTGCCAGGTAGGCCATGTAAGGGGATCACGGGGATCGTTGGACGGGATTGGGATCTTGCGGATCTGGCCATTGCTATGAAAGAGCCTGACGGTGCCTTCGACCTGCTCAACCTCGCCGGGCACGTCCTTCTCGTTCATGTTCTCGTTTTCGGCCGCGTCGATGTTGCTTTTTTCGGTAAGTTGAGGCGGGATGACGGCGGCCATAGTGGTGGTGATATGATGCTTCTGGTGCGATGAAGCTGAACCTGCGGTTGACGGGGGATGGGAATAAGAGCGGGAAGATATATATATATATGTATCTCTCTCGTTCTTTGTATTAGATAGAATTCACACAAAATGGGTCTGTCTGGAAGGCTCGAAGGTTGGCTAGCACGCCACTAGATATATGAGACTTTTTGGTGCTGGCTCGGAAGGGTACGTCTCGCCAGACTCAACAATTTAATGGCGACAGCGAATCCCGAATCTTGCTTGTTGGTTGCTAGACTGGGTTTAGTTGAATTTAGAATAGAGTGCCTTTCTTTGTCTTTGATCCCCTCACCTCACCGCACCAAGATCATGGATATCAGAAGACTTCTATCAGCATGTCACATCATTTCTTCATTGGGGCAAGCTCCTAAATGGCTGGTTAGCCTCGCAGCGCTCGAATGTGAATTAGATAGCGCTGAAACATCGGAAACACTTCCGGTTTCCGTGCTGTGCTGTATCGGGGCAGGAGCACCTGCTTCAGCGTGGTTGTTCGGGCCGATGGATGAGCGTGGCTGGCTTGTTCCGTTGACGGTACGAAGTATTTTCGATGTTTTATTAGGTCTATAAGTTAGTTAATTTTATCTATCTTCGAGCGCCGCTTAGCAGGTGCGAGCACGCAGAGTTAGAAGCTTGCCCCAGGAAGAAGTGATTAAGTTAGGATTCTTTTCAGAAGCGTTCGGAGTAGAGCACTTCACTTCACTTCGCTTCACGCTTGACTACACTTCGCTTCACCACACTTCGCTTCAGCAAGTTCGGGCCGATGGACGTGGCTTGTTGGGCGTTTGGGCGTTTGGGGCGGGTGCTTGGACCCAATTTACCTACACTAAAACTTACAGGTTATGGTTCATTCCAGTCAGTGGCTTGGTTACTCGACGAGTTGCTGCACTGACTGGCACTTTCTTGTTCTGCCGCGCACTGACTGCCCTGACTCCCCAGACTGCCTTGACTCCCTCCTTACTCCCCGAATCCCCAGAGTCCCCCACCCCCATACTTATTCAATTAAACTTTCATGTCGGAGTGCATTGCTTCTCAAGATCATATCAACAACCCCGATCTTTTGTTGATCTTCCATTGTCTTCGTTCGGACCAGTCCCCTCCCCCATGGATGCCGATAAGCTAAATTCTTCGACCGGTGGTGGTCCACTCGTCGCAGCATCAGCATCAGCATCAACATCAGCATCTGCCGGAGATGCTGATGGCCCCCCAGTCCGCCCCCATTCAACACACCGAAGTGGACGAGGGGGGCACCACCACGACAATACCATCATCGCCACTGCTACCACGACTACTCCCCCCAATCCTACCCCCAATCCTACCCCTAAACCCCCACAAGCCTGTTCACGCTGCCGTAAACAAAAGGTAGAGTAGTATCTCCCCCCTCGTCCATCCAATGACCGACTCTTGAAGGGCCCACACGCTAACCTGAGCCTCTTGGTTTGCTTTGCCTAGCTACGTTGCTCAAGAGATCTCCCAACCTGCAAGAGATGCAGAAACATCGCTGCCATTTGCGAATATCCGCTGCCTCCAGACAGGAAACTCCTGGCATCCAAGAGAGTGCAAAATGCCAAAGCTCGTGCTCAACGCGAGTCGGAAAGTTCTGCAAGCACCTATAGCCTCCAGGGCTGGCAAAAGGCTCCCGATGATGGCGAGGCTTCAGGCCTCCATCAACCCACACCCACCAATGTTATGGGTCGCCGCGAATCCGATGTTGGCCATCGACTCAAGAGAGAGCTCAGACCAGAGGATTACCGTGCATCTACACCTCCCATTAATGCTGTATTGAGGAGGACAACACTACCGTCACCCGAGGTTGCTTTGTTCCTGATAGACATTTTCTTCTCCCGCTTGTACAATGCCAGTTTACTGTTTCATAAAGCGACGTTTCTGTCGGATTACCATGCCAATAAAGTCCCGGACTTCGTTGCCTTGAGCATCTTTGCTCTTGCTTCAATGTATGTACCCTGAAGCTCGATCCCCTAGCTGAATTGTGCTGCTGCTAACTTGAACCGAACCCTAGCTTTCTGGGCGCCTCCCAAATTCACGCTCATCAAGGTGGCGATGAGGATGGCGTCGATCTCGGGATATCGATGATATCTACTTCAGACCCTTACAATCAGGGCTTTGAGTGGGCAACTGCAGCGAGCCAACGCGTTTTGCTCCAGGCCGATGTTCCCCGCCTTGAGACTATCCAAGCTTGTCAAAACTTGGCCTTATATTGGTTTTCCAGAGGTCAAACGGACAGAACTCACATCCACACCCGTCTGTGGTCAATATTCGCTATGCCACTATTCCATTTTGCTGACTGCTCCCAGATACTGCTTACAGGACGGCTCGTCTCCTAAATCTACATATTCCACACAGTCAACACGGTGATTCAGATAGCTCTGATTTGTTAAACGAAATCAAGGCGAGGTGCTTTTGGTCATGTTGGGTGACTAGCTGCATCAGCCAAGACAATGCAGATTTCAAGACTACGCCATGGCAAGAAGCGGTCAGCCTACCATTGCCCTCTGATGAGGAATCCTTCTCTTCAGGCACACCAATCTCCTCAGAATGCTTTGATGATGATGGGCAAATCATGTCTCTCCACCCGTTCGCTTCCAAACCACCCCCATCAACCATGGGTGAACTGGTAAAGCTATTCAATTTATGGTATGTAATATTTGCGGTCCTGCATGGCCATTTAAAGAGGATACTAGGTTGAACTCATGGTGTTCATTGCGTTCTGTTCAATTCACATGAGAGCAAGTCATCAACTGACAATTTGCAGGTGGGAAATTCAACATTTTGTCAAACACAAGGGATCCAATCCGGCAGACCCCTCCGGTAGAATCGCAACACTCTTCGAACTCGACCGGCGACTTGGAATAGTCTTTGAGAATTTCCACCCCGACCTCCGATATCAGCAAGCTGACTCCCTCACGTCTGCAAAACTAGACCCTTATCGACTTTTCTCGATCCATTGTTTGTATCGACTTTGTGCTTGTGCTTTACACACATCTATTGTACCACTATTTTCTGAATCGCCGTCAACTCCTCTTGTATCAAAAAAGTTGGTCCGGATATCAGCCGAAGAATCGGTGAAGCATGCGTCACTGATGCTAGATATGGCATCCGTCCTTCTAACCACTCGCCCTGATATTTCACGACTTCCCAGTATCATCGGCTATGCGATGTTCGTTGCTTGCACTGTGCACTTCAAGTCTCTTGTCGCACAGAGGAGGCTGCAAAAGTATGGCACAAGCCGTTTCAGAGGCGCGGTTTGTATTCTTGAACAGCTCAAGGAATACTGGGCCACAAACCAAGGTCTTGTACGTTGATGTTCGATTCCATCAATCTCTCGAATTACTAAACAACAAATCTAGTGGGATGCCCTGAAGAATCTCTACGCTTCAAAGGGGCTTGACATCGATACAATATCAAAAAGTGACAGCCGTTTCAACACAAGCTCTCATGAGCGCGATACTGACCTCGAAAAAATTGTCTCTCATGAGGGGACTCCTCAAGAGAGCGGAGGCACAGACATATACACGTATGTCGCACCAGAAGAAGCGAAGGTATCTTCGACGCGACGTTCATCAGACACCAGCTCAAATCCAAGGAGATCATCCGTGCAGAATACGCCATCGCCCCCCGGCATGGGCGTGGCAAAGGCTGTGGAGAGAGTTAACTCAGTACAGCGAACTACAAATGATCCGGCGCTATGTAAAGTCAACCCTGACTCTAGGACCTTTGCTTTACCACATCAACAGCGTGGTCATAATCCTAGTCCGCAGTCACAGTCTCTATTCACACAAGGCACTCCAGCATACCCTTCATCCTTTTCAAGCAGCCCCCAAAACACCCGACAGAGCTTTAGTACAATGCCTACCGGCTTTGTACCGATGGGAGCTGTAGCGGAGGAATATCAGGTGCAGGGAAACTTTGCAGGTATAGGCCATGTCCCACTGGGGGCAAGGCTGGGAGCGGGGCAGAACTCGGATGGCCTTGGGAATACGGAGGACTATCTTGCCACTAGCATGGACATCGATGGAGTTGACTTTTGGTGGGATAGGTCTTTCGGGGCGGCGTTTGAGGCAGATCCTAGCCAGGTGAACCCGCTCCCGGATGGGGGTGCGGCATATAATTATCAGACCTATGCATTCAGCTAGATATCTTGGTAAATATCGATTCAATGCTCTATCAGGAGGATGGACATGCATGCCTTCGTTGTTATATTTCATTTGACTCTCGGATAATTAAAGAAGCAACGAGTTACTAGGTAAGAGCTTGGTAGTCAAACAATAGTTCAGTAGAGCATTGGACGCTAGAGACAGACTATATAGAAGCTAACTCGACCTTGTGCTCGGAACTCCTGTTTTCACCTGACCCCAACTTTCCTAATTTCCCCACTTAACCCCTTCCCCTTCTTTGGCGATTTCCCTGAGGTGATATGAGATATTAAGGCCTACCAACTCTGACAATCGAAGACAACCAGCTCACATAATGCTCCTTCTTCGTAGCACCACTACCCCATTCCAGAACTCGTAGCAAAGCATAATGATCGACCGCTAGTACTTCACCAACGGGTCATATGAGTCAAACGAGTGTCTCAGAATATCGACTTTGTCAAATGCTACTTGCTGGCATGCCAGCATCACTACGTCGTCAGGCGCTCCTCCAGCACATCTGAACATACAATACATGCCCAAAGTCGATTTTGGGGTAACACCAACTAAGCCCTAAGGCGAACTTTCGGGGTCAACTATACCAATAGTACCTTTGAATATTAGCAATGTTGGACAGTGTTCCCAATAGTATCTGCAGTATCGACTACACCCCCCACTTCAGTGATATGGGACCATTCTGAGAAATACGGAGTGATATGGGACCGTTCTTAGAAATACGTAGTAATATTAGCCTGAAGATTCTGATATTCTAATATATTAGTAATATACTAATATACTAGCTTAAGGCTAGCGGGGTAGTTGGCGGAGTAGTTAGAGGGGTAAAATGAGGCTAAAGCCCTATAAATATAGGGGGCTAGGAGGTGGTTAAGAGCTTACTTAACACTTTCTCACCCTTAATAAAGATCTCCTTATTATCTAACTAAATTTATTAGAGGTTACGAGGCTATTAAACCTTCAAAAGAGGCCAAAGTCGTAGAATTGACTATTTAGATATAGCCTAACAATTCCCTTAGATTCCCTTATATACCTAGCCTTGCCGTATATATCCTAGGCATTAGATATACCTTGTTTTTAGTAGTATTCCGTATAATATTAAATGCTTAGGCACATATTAAGAAGATGTAGAAATAAGGATATACGTTTATCTTATGCTTTTTGACATCTACTTACTCCTAAATATGTAATTCGGACATTATATTGCCTGTTTTTAGTTAAGAAAATGAAGGTTTTGTAAGCCTAACGCATCCTTAGATCGTTCTAGCTATAAAGATATACATTAGCTTTATCTTTCGGCCCTATCCAGCTCCTTGTTAGTATATCCTAGGCATTAGAACTATTAATATTTAGGCGGGATAATAGGCTGATTTTAATGCCTAGATTATTTAGAGGAAGTGAGGATATTCGCAGATTCGTAATCTTGATTATATAAATGTTTAGGAGGTAAGTTTAAGAGCCTTAAATGTAGAAATTGATTAGTTTCTCGCCTAAAAAGTAGGACATTCTAATGCCTAGATGCCGAGGATACTAAAGGGGGCATACTTACTTGAATGACTATATAAACCGTTTATATCTCTCTTACTATATTACTACTAATATTAGTTATATCTCTAAGCACTTTACTATCGCCTCTTTTATTATTACCTCCTAAACTACCTCGCTGTCGTTATATCATTATCTTAAAGCTCTAATTCGTTTATTCTCTTTAATATTCCCTTTAAATCTTCGTTAAAGTTTATTCTTAACACTAAATTAAAGTGGGAAGAACTTATTCTAGAGATTATTAAGATGTTAAAGGAAGTCGTTAATTTAATAGAAAACGACAAAGGTTAGTATATCCTTAGAGCTTAGTTCGGCCAAAAAATTAAGCTCCTAACTCCCGACGTCTCTTAACTAGAGGACTCCTTCTCCTAAGACCCTATTATTACTGTTATTAATATTAAGAGTAATACCTAGCAAGATGTTATACTTACGGACTGTTTAAAGTGTCACTCTTAGTCCAAACTTGAAGTCAAACTTAAGCGCCATCGTACTTCTTTTATATAGAACTATATGCCGAACAAAGACCCTTAACATATTTACTTTAACGAAAACAACGACGTAGAATGGCGCTGTTACTATTATAGCCGTTAATATCGCGAGTCTAAAGGCACTAGAATTATTAGCTATTACCTTAAGAACGCTCACTTTATTAATAAAGAGTCTCCTCGTTAAGAGAGAAAGAAGCGCGTCCGCGGAGTTATTGAGAAGGCTATAGACTTAGTCGCTACTACCGGAGGGTATAAAAAACGTCGAATAGAGACGCTAGAACCTGTCGTAGATAAGTATAAAATCGATCTCTACGTTCTTGAGCTCTTAGTAGTCTATTAGTTTACGGTAGATTCTCTCTTACTCTTTACTATTAAGAGCGATGAATTCTGAGCTATAATAGCGTATATTAATAAGGACATTAGAGGCTAACTACTTACCTCTAGCGATATAGTAAGAGAATAAATTATTCGCGCCTTTAAAGGTAAAAAGGGAAAGAAATAGACCGCTCTATTAAAAGCTCGAAGCCTTATTTATATTAGTTACGACCTTATTATTTCTACTAACGGACTCGCTATTATATATTAAATTATTTACTTTATTAACAAGTACAGCGATTTAACGACAGAACCTCTCGCTATAAGAGAGATTTAAGGTAACTACGACTAAGAGAACCTTACGAAGGCGACTATAGAGGTTATATTAGAGTGGTAGATTAGTGAGAGGCTTAGTTATTTTATTATAAACAATGTTAGCGTTAATGACGCGATATTAAGGAGGCTTTTAGTCTGTAAGTTAAGGCTCTTTCCTTGTGCTCTAATTAGTAGTAGAATTATACCGCCTACTTATTACAGTTAGTTCCCGCTTTTGACTTAGCTGACTTCTATTACCTTAGTTCTTTTTAATAAACTTTCCATCGACTACGACGTCGAAGAACACAGATTACGCTATTAGGGCTATATTCTTAACTTCACCGGCGATGCCTTCCTCTTTAAGACTTAAGGTGAAGCCCTCGTAAAATATAATAACGATTTCTCGTTAATAAAGGCTCTTACGGAGTTAGAATTCTCGATGTGGCGAAAGAAAGGGGCTATTAGTAAAGCACACAACCACGTAATTAAATTTAGTCGTAATACCCTTAAAAACGACTATTAGACGAAAGTAAGTGGGAAGAAGCTTCCTAGAGATAATAATACAAGGTGGACGTCTATATATAAGCTAGTGAGTGTCCTAAATAACGAAATCGTCTAAAAAGCGTTGCTTAAGCTATATAAATTACATCCGGATATTATTAGTAAAGATGACTAATTAACTGCGGAGGATTTCGTAGAGCTCTATAAGATTAGATTCTTTCTTTAAATTATATATAATACGATCTTATTTATAGAGGGCTATAGCGTAACTTTAAATCGCGTTCTCTTAGCTATAGAGTTTGTGTTAAATCACTTTAAGAGCGGCAAAGAGACTTATTAAAACGACCGATTCCTGTCACCTTATATTAACTTTAGCTAGTCTAAACTCAACGACTATTACGCCTTAATAGATAAATCTTCAGCTTACGTTACGGCGGTAGTTCTCGACCTTACAAAGAAGTAGTAATACTTTGAAGAGTAGTGGAAGGTTACACACCTTAATTAGTTAAAGATTTAAAAGGTTAAGGTAGAGAGATTTTGGGATATTGATTATAAGGTGATCTTTACGTCTTATTACTTCTTTATACTAAAATTATATGTTGACCTATAGAAATTAGTAAATAAGACTGAATACCTCACCCCTTATCTCCCTCCTAACTCCCTGCCGAAAAGCTTATAAAGAACACTTATATTACTTACTTCTAGCGTAAATAGGCCTTTAGGCTTATTTCTAACGAATATAAGCTTTACTTTTTTACTTTACTTATCTCGCTACTTTAGTACTATAACCCTCGTAAATAGTGGTTAGAAGCTTTATAATAAAGCACTTACCCTAATCTCTCTCGAATAGTTCTCGACATGCTTTCGATTCTAGTTATGTCATCTAAATACGAACGCCTCTTCTCTGCCACCAAAATTACTATAATAGACCGACGAAATCGCATAGGGATCGAGCTAATAGAAGCTCTAGAATACTTAAAATACTAGCTTTACCTTAAGTCTTAGCTTTTAGAAATAATCTACGTCAATATAAGTAATACAGGCGATTTAAGGGAGATATTAGCTAGAGCTCTCTTAACTACGAATTATATAGTATTCCCTTTATATAGAGGGAGGTTAAGATAAGTTAAGTATACTAAATGTTTTACTTTAGCTATATTTTGCGGTATTTTTATTGATTTTAGAGTACTTAGATATTTCATTTCTTTCTTACTTTGTTACGTAACGCGCTAATATCGTTGTTTTTATATATACTTTAATTACTATTGTTTTTAGCTCTTAGTTATTCGTCGATTTGGAGTGTTACTTTAGCGTTGTTATGGCAGTTAGTAATCTATTTTAGGCTTAGTATTATATTTTTCTAGTATCTCAGTATATCCTCGTACTATATAGTATTATTATTCCCCTTACTAATACGTACAGTCTCAGAAATACGGTACGTGGTACGTGTGAGACTGCCTGAATACAGAGCTAGTAATACAGAAAGTATACTATTGGGAACACTGATGTTAGATTATTGTAACCCAAGATTTGACATACCATCCACGTGAGTTCCGTGACCTCCACCAGTACAACCTGCATTTGGATCTGGGTCTTCAACAGGAATGCCTCTCTGATCCAATGTATTGTGGGAGGGATAAAGCCCAATAAACCACACAACAAGAGAGGTAGCATGTAGTAAGGTACGGGAGAGATTCTAGGTGTAAGAAATCGCGGATCGATCAAATCTAGATATAATATATATTTAAGGAGCATGAAAAGTCGAAGGAGGGGAGGAGAAAAAAGTGTATTAAATAATATCTATGAAAAGTTCTTCGTTGTTGAGTTGTTTTCAAGTGTTGAGCTCTTTTATGTAGAAAGAGCCTATCCGGCCAGGTGACAAAGGACCTACCGAGAGCCTTCCCCACCACACTACGAATTAAGAAAGGTAAATATAAGGATTAGAGAGTTAGAAGAAAGATTAGAGTAGTTAAGGTTAAAGAAGAAGAGAAAAGTCTAGACTAGTCTAAATTCCAAGTTTGTAATAAATGTTATTTAGGAGGCTCAAATCGCTACTAGGGATCATTAAATTATACCTATAGAATTAGAATTAAAAGGATATTTAGATTTTATAATATCTTATATAAAAGTTAACGTAATATAGAGTTATTAAGTGTTAAATACAAAGTATTGAAATTAAGCGAGGTAGGCGAATGTAGGGGTGAGCGAAATAGGGGGGTGAGATGTTACTTTAAAAAGACAATAATTATATAAGAAAACGGCCTCATATATTAATAGTAAGTATATAAAGATAATAAGAGTTTTTTTTAAAAAATCTATAACTAATTAAAAAAAAAAAAGATATAAAGTATAAAGCTTTATATATAAAGGGAAAACTCTATTAGCTCGTCTAATCTCGATTATACTCGCTAAGTCGGTATACTGGAAATGAGGCTCTGAGCACTCCTAATCGTTACACTCGTGAGAATTTATAACGCTGCTCTTATAATAGCGTCTTAAAGCCGGATTATCTTATCGCTAAAACTAAAGACAATTTACTTATTATTAAGCGAAAAAGCAATTAAATAAATATAACCCGAGTAGCTCGTAAGTATTTATAACGCCGCTCTTATAACGGCGTCCCAGAGCCGAACCGTCTTATTAGTAAAGCAAAGACGACTTGCTTGCTGTTAAGCGAGAAGCTAACTAATATCACCAAATCCGGGTGGCCCGGAGCGTTTGTAGCGTCGCGTTCTAATTTGCTTGCACTTTCGATTTATTTTGGATCTAGGGTGGTATATACTGCTTAAACTCTCTCCGAACAATGCTCTTCTCTGGCGCAAAGATAAAGGCTGAACAGTAAAGCCGTAGGGATACCTGCTCAATTATGGTCCGGTTAAATAGGGCGAATCGCTTTATATCATAAACAAACGCGTGTAAACTAGGATTTTTATCGGCCTTCAGTATAAATTAGCCAAGGTTCATTATGTACTGCAAAGAAGGCTTACTAGAATAAGTTCCTCTAAGGAAATTATTGCACGTATTCCCCCTGAAGTCTTCCCCATCCAGCCAGGGGCCTCAAGCCAGTGAAGGAAATGTACCTGGAGGAACTGATGGACCTGGCCGTTGTCAGCGAGAGAAGCAGAGGCACCAGGACACGCACACAGAGATCAGTAGCGAAACCTACTATTGCATAGACACAAATGACACCTCAGATACAAGCGATGAGGACCCATGACCTGCAATGTGACGAAGCTACGCTCAGCGCCTACCGTAACTATACCTCCACGTCCGACGGTCTCGTCCCCTTGGGTCGCCCTCAACCACTAAGCTCGAGATTGACAGCAAGCATACGACACTTTGGTCTTAGCGTTCAGCTTATGTCTCGTTCGTGCCATCATAATTAGGCCGTAATTAGTCTGAGATTAAGTATTTCATGACATGATATGTGTAAACAGGATATTATATAGTGGTAAAATCGTAACACCATTCACAGACAAGCCCTATGGAAGACTATTTGACATATTTTTTTCAGTTTCGAACCCTTTTCTCCAAGACTTGCATTTCGATGGCACTTCGGAAATCTCAAGACACACTCACACAACCCAAGAAAGTTTCATCTTGACAGACTGAAAGGATCGACGAGTCTTTTATCGAAGTGCTAACAGCCTAATGGGTTTCACAATGACACCCCAGTAACCTCGAAAGTCTGTACGTTGTTCGTAGAGAAATATGACCAGAACTTGGATCCACTAATAGTGGTATCTGACGAATGTTGAACATAACGATCACCGCCACTGATCTGGGTACTCCAACGAACCACCGCAGTGCCGTCAGCAGGTCGCTTGGAAAAGCTGGACAAATCGAAATTGATATACTGGGCCGTGTTGTAGTTGACAGCGACAATGACCAGTTTATTGCTGCTGGAATCATAAGCAGCGACAACGTTGGAGCTACCGCCATCGAGAATGCGCATGCCAGGGCGGATGTGTCGCGTAAACTGGGCCAGCACCCAGTACTTTTGGTTTACTGTGTTGAGCTGACCGGAATCGTTGTCCCCATCCACGAGACCCCAGCCATCACCATCGACTGCCTGCCAGTAGACCCAGGCTGTGGGGAGCAGCCACCGGAAATCGAGAAGGAGGTTGGAGGCGAGATCCAGGCCTGAGGCAGTTCCATCTCCGTATTCGCTGTTCCAGAGTGCCTTGTTCGCCCCAGATACGAGGCTATATAGCCCATTCCGGTTTCCTGCTCCGTACTGGTATCCATGGACGTTAACGCGTGCAATTTTGCTGATCGCCGTGCTCCCGATAGTTTGCAGATTTGTAACAGCCTGGTCGTAGTAAGACTCGTCTGACGCAGCAATTACGGACTCAAGCCCGAAACTGTCCAGATGGCTGCGGAGGTAGTTGATGACCGTTGCCTGGGTAGACACATCGATATGACAACCTTCCTGCGTACCATTGGCCTTCCACCAACTAGCCGAAGGCTCATTAAAGGGTTCGACTGACTCAAATTGCACACCCCAGTTGTCATTGAAATACTTGGCGACAGTAGCCATATAGATTGCGTGCTGCTCGAGGTTCCAGGACGCGATGTTCTCACTCCCATCGCTGGCACCAGACGGGTTGTGGTTCTTACACATCCACCACATGGGTGAGTTGGAGAACAGCTCGACTCTAGTGACTCCCCTGTCCATTGCATTGGTCAAGGCCTGGCGCTGAGTCCTGTCGGCTGCCCAGTTCCAGCTCGACGATGTCGGGTCTGCACTACCCCAATCTTGCCAGTAACCTTCGACTTGCCTAGATTTTATTATGTTTGAAGACTGCACCATGCTCTCGCCACTGTAAGTATTCCAGCTAGATGCGCCGGCATTATAGCGGGCGATGTTGAAGCCGAGGCCGGGGAGGCTTACCCCCAGGAACGTCTGCGTCGTTAAGGTGAAGAATATGTCGGCCAGATCTGTACGATCGCCAAACTCCCGTGCCCACCATGCGAGCGAAGTGCCCCATCCGTCCCAAGTTCCACGGTTCGACTTCGCATTGATTGTTGTGGTATAATCGGCCCCTACATAAGGACTATGGAGTAAGATCGCGGACAATCCCAGAAATGCACGAAAGCGCATTGTGAATAGAATGTAATGGAAGGACAAGAAAGGAAAGGGAGAATGATGCCCAGAGATACCACAGACAATCTGGTGTTACCGATTCTGAGCTTCCGGGAAACGAGAGGGATTAAATAGCAATTTTGCTTCCTTCCCGAGGCCATCTCGCGGATGCCCACCGCCTGCCGTAGGAAGATGAAACTTTGTCCTTCAGCAACGGAAATTCAAAGACTCCACAAACCATATGCACCCGTCGCCTCGATGTGACCTGTACAAAGTAATTAGGCATTATAGCATTTCCCCAGGCGTCTGGGTTCCCCGCAGTTCCCCACAGTTTGGGCTGCGTCATGATCACTCGCTTCTGCCACTTAAGGTTAAGGTTACTGCACTCCAAGAGATGCACGGTGCATCTCATTGGCAGGGTCCACACGTAGGTTCGTTCACTCTGCTAGGCTCAAGCCACCCCGGGGATCGGGGATGTCGAGGATCGGGGATGTCGGAGATGGCACTAACCACAGCATGACTGGAGGAAATATTCCTCGTTGAAACCATCCCATTAATGATTTTGCCCAGGTGACAACTCGGCCATGGCTTCCTTTCCCTTCCATTGGGCTCGGCCTAGCACCTTGAAACTTTTCGTAACCCTACTTGGACGTTGATATACAAGTTCGGGGGACACGGGGAAGCCGCTGCTTGTGGCACAGGACTCCGTCCTGCCATTATTCCGGAATTTGTAAGAGTAACTTATGTTCTTCTACTATCGGCGTATGATGCTGCCCACACGAGTCCGACAGGCCCCCGACTTGGATCTCTTCCTTCTGGAAATCCTTCTCTTTTCGGTCTAGGGGACAAATTTGGGTCCCGTGCTACTCCTCCATCTATCTGCCCTGAAGAACTTCTCAAGAGCCACTACACTCTGCACTATAATTAACTCAAATCCTGTGTTCGACAACTTCCGGCGCGCCCCAAATTTTATATGCTGCGTGATGTGAGATTGTGTCCGAATCGCCCGCCAATGTTAACCTAGTGCACCAACTGGAAAAGCTTAATTCATCGTAGAAAGCGGTGCGGATCTGCGGAAGGTAGTCGCTGGGGGTTCCTGTGCGCTTCGTCTTCCCGAACTCGGTCTATCTCAGCGATTGATCCTGGCCGTTGCCGCTATACTCGGGGCGGAAGATAGTCGTCGCTTGCTAAGTCTCCTCGTTTTATTTGCTTAAGATAAAGATAGTAGTAAAGTTGACCTGTTTGCAAAATTAGCAAAGCTTTGCGAGGGGGCATAATAGCTCGTATTAAAATATTCGCTACTTGTTGTTTTATTACATTAATAGCGTAGTCATAATCCCAGTCCGCAACTACAGTCTCTATTCACATAAGGCACTTTAGTATACCCTTTATCCTTTTTAAGTAGTCCCTAAAACACCCGACAAAGCTTTAATATAATACTTACCGGCTTTATACTTATAGGAGTTATAGCGGAGGAATATTAAGTGTAAGAAAACTTTGTAAGTATAAGTTATTTGTTACTAGGAGCAAGGCTAGGAGCGGACTAAAGCTCGGATAACTTTGGGAATACGAAGGACTATTTACTACTAGTATATGTGTTGGTCCACAGGTCCCTGTATGAGTATACTTCGGTTTGGAAAAGTGAGTGCGGGTCAAATTCAAGGATTAGAGCCTAGCCGGACTGGTTTCGGTGGAGATTCGGTGGGGTTCCGTAGTATATAGTCTGGCTCTCCTCGCACTCTCTTAGAATATACACAGATTTTGAACCATACACTTATTACTCTATCGCCATACTCGCATTAGAATATATTTACATATACGGCGTGGTATATGAACCGGTACTGTACCGACACTAATTAGTGGCAAGCTTGTATCGTTAACCTTACTATAGACAGAAAAGGTCTCAGGCTATAGAGTGAAATCGATGACAAACTTTAGAGTACTTTATTATATCTCTAATAGGGCACTTATGTGAAGGCCAGATTCAACGGGGATCGATCAAACCTTCCCCCGAGACTCGCCCTAATACTCGAAGCACGTCGAGGAAGCTATTACACCGACAGTCACTCTACGAAGATTGTCAAAGTTAACATACTTAAATCCAGAACTTTGGACTATTAAGAAACCTATCCGGGAACTCACCGGATCACCTACGAATCGTATCTAACACGATAGCGGACACCTTAGCGGAGCTAGAATTGACTCCGGAAACATTTAATAAGACAGTAACACTAGATCTTAGTCTAATTTTCACAGGAGACGTAACAGCATACTCGCGAAGGTTCCGTGAGGCTTACTATAATGGCCATCTCAAGGGAGAATTCCTTTTCTAAGACTTTTAGGAGTATTTTAAGGATTAGACGGCAAACGAGTTCAAAATAATTAAGGCTATAGAACACATATACCTTAAAGACGACCTACGAGCCTTTAGTGTGTTTGTACGACGAGGAAAGGGGACGAGGACGGCACACGCCTTAGTAGAGGTAATGTAAGTTGAGGAGAATGTGTGGCCAGGAGACTAAGTAGAAATGCAAATTCGGAACTACCCCGAAACAGTACCGAATCACCTCCGGGAATTAGTCTCTCGACTACTACCGTTAATCTCAATAACACTTTAATAAAATTAATCCCTGATGTCTCTATAACACTAACTAGAGGTGGTCATCTATTCCGTGGAGGAAGACACTCCTTTGGAAGGGTCAGGAGTAAAGCTTACGGAGACGATTCAGTTATTAGGATCACCTAGGATCTCCCTTACTAAAGGAGATAAGGTCGAGGATCTATATAGTATAACCCCCCTACTTATAGTCCTAAAGAAGGAGTTCTCATTTACTCCTAGGAGGGATCCCTTAAGTAATCTCCACTTATGGAGATTAAATGACCACGCGTTACTAAATCCCACACTAACGCTAGTAATACCCCTACAAGACGGGTTATTACTACTATTTGAGGTTCTTAGGACTACCGGACTACATATAGAGCCGATTCGGCCGTTATAATATGTTATAGATCTATTGACCCTAGACTAGGCAAAATCGTTAGTAAACCTTACTAAGATATATACCAAGGAGCTCTAATATAACAGAGACAAAGACTACTTAAATAAGAAGCTCTATATCTTCGCCGACTTATGTTAGAGAGTATTAGTTAAGACTAAGGTCTAGAACCGAGCCTTTCCGTTAATACTACGAGACGGAACTAGTTCGTACTATTACCGGTACCTCTAGAATAAGGGGTACTCATTTAATAAGCTTGTTAGGATAACTCGCGAACACTTTGAGATAAAGGAGAGAACTAATAAGTTCCTTAGCCGGTGGTTTAGTCTGACTTTCTCGTTATTTCAAGAGGAGCCTCACTAGATAGGAAAACTAGTGCTAACTTAATTAGAGAACTTCGCCAAGGAATTACAGAGTATTTAGCTTGGCCTAAAAGACGACAATATACGGAACGATAAGACGCTCCGCGATAAGCTCGTATAAGGAGTATTAAGGAACCCCCTCTTTAAGATGGCCTTGTTTCAAGCACCTCTTACTTTCCCTACGTTAATAGATAGTCTTCGCTCCGCCGTCAGCGTTAAGGTAACTCATGACTTAGGATCGAGGGTGGGTAAGTACTCCGGATCTTATACGAATCGCCACCGATCCTATGTCGTAAATAAGGCGGCTTATTACTCTAACCGCAAGATGAAATTTTCAAGTAGAAACAAACGCGGAGATAAATTCTAGCTTATGCTAGACTATATAGGCTATATTATTTATAAGAAAATAAATTACTATAGTAGTCGCCACTCAAACGAAGAGTAAGCAACGTCCAAGGCAAGATACTTCGCGGCGCGTAAGGCCGAAGGAGTAAAGGCTATAGACAAGACCTTCAGGAGTTACTTAGCTTATATTAAGGGGATTGACCCTAATTCGGACTAGAACCGGACCACATCTAGACACTATTTAAGAAGTCACTAAGATGCGGATTCAGACACTTCAACAAATATTAACGATTCTTTAGAGAGTTCTAACGACGATAATGGCGATGGCACCGTAAACTTCACGACTGTATTTATAATAAGTAAGGTATAATATAATATACGAGAAGTTATAAGGCAACTTGAGGAGAGGAAAGTTACTCACATCTTAGAAAGTAAAATCAAGAGACCCGCTCTAAGTGAGGCTTACATAACGTAATAGACAGACAGATTCTTTTAAGGTCTATTAATTAATATAAGGGCATCTAACAAAAACACAGGAGGGATTAACTAGTTACGAGTATTATAGCGAATTTAAGATGTCAAGTTTGACACTAACTAGGCGGGCCAGAGCCGGATTACATTCGGTGCCGGTTCGCGACTGTCCCTAGGAGTTACCACAGTTAATACTCCGGTTAGAGAAATGGACTTCTAAATCGTGGACGCAAATATCCCGTTTCTAGTTTGCCTATAGTAGTTAAATGCGCTTAACGCGTAATACGATAACCTACGCAATGTCTTGATTCAGGGCAACAAGAAGCACTTGATTATACGGAAGCATGGGCATTTATGGCTACTTTTAGATCAATATCGTCAATTACTGGACACTTCGACCGGAACGATAAATGTATACTACCTGACTGAACTAGAAATACGTCGGCTTTATAGGCGTTTCGGACACCCTTTAGTAAGACGTCTTTAGCACCTACTAGATCAAGCTAGCCATGAGCATGACTCAGACGTTATATTGAGGGTTAAAGAGATGTGTGAGCATTGCCAGAAACATATAGATGCTCTATATAAGTTCCGCTTCAAACTACAAGACGACGTCGACTTCAATTATACAGTCTACGTCAATATCGCGATGTTTGGAGAACGATATACCCTCTATATAATAGATAAGGCAACGGGTTTTAGTGCGGCGAAACTACTCCGAAAAGCCCCCGGTTCGGCTACGGCTCGGGCTACCTTTAACGTATTCAAGTCAGTATAAATTGACACATACTTTAGACCTCCGGATTTCGTTGTGTACGACTATAGCACTAATTTCAATTCTAAGGAGTTTTGGAGTGCACTCAGATCTATAGGTAGTACTCCTAAGCTAGTACCTGTTGAGGCACACTATTTAATTAGCAAAGTTGAGCGATACCACCGCCTACTACGCCGTGCCTATGAAATCGTTACAGAAGAGCACCCTAAGTTAAGCGACGAAGACCGACTATAAATGGCAGTAAAAGCAATAAACGATACAGCTAGACCTAACGGGCTCATCCTTACACTACTTGTTTTCGGCGTATACCCTAGAATGACAGAGTTAGACCCCCCAAATCCGTCAGTCGAGTAACGTGCGGCTACAATTAAGAAAGCCATAAAGGAGGTACAGAAAATCCATATTACACGCAAAGTCAACGATACGTTAGCTATACGAAACGGCCCTAAAACCACTTATATTCACGGTCTTTACCTTAATGATTAAGTTCTAGTATATTAAGAGGGTAAAGGATAGACAGGACTTTACGATTTCTTAAGTATTAAGGGAGAATTATATAAGATCGACATAAGAAATGGGAGAATACGTACGTTCTGATCGACTATAGTTCGTCCCTTTAAGACAGACACCTTTAGCGTTAAACAATAAAAAGAAAACTTACTAGAGGATATCTATAAGTAACATCTAGGATCCCCGATTAGAAACACTACCGAAACTGTCGGGAGACTAGGCTCAGGTAAAGTGGTACAGCTCAAAATGATCATAAAAATGCCTCTTGAATTGTACGAAGGGAGGGAAGGTTGGCCAGGCCAACCGACCTCCCTTATATGCTCGGTAAGCGAGCACGTGATTGTTCCGACACTGGCAATCTTTCTCTTGTCATTAGATTATACGGAACAATCAATCCACCAGCTTAGCCCTTCTTTACGGCTTCGTACGAATAAATCAAGGAAAAAAACAAGCCCGCATATGCCTTCCTCAAGTGAAGCGTCCTCTTCCCAAGTATAGCCTTTATCCTAAGTAAAGCGTTCTTCCCTCAGATATGAAACGAGCCCGAGTTATCGAGACAGTAAAGGTGTCAGCTCCGCGACAGTAAAGGTGTCAGCTCCGCGACAGTAAAGGTGTCAGCTCCGTACGACACTTGGCCAAGTGTCGCAGTTGTTTCAGCAGTAAGGTGCTAGCTTTATGCGATCGGGAGGGAGTATTATCGCAATTGTCGTGGCAGAAAGGTGCCAGCTCGTACGACTTAGAAGAAGTCGTAATTGTCGTGGTAGTAAGGTACCAGCTCCGTAAGCTGGTCGTACGAAGGGTGACGGCTTCGTACGAGAAGAAGGAGAAGTCGAGTACTCAGCGAAGAGCTCGAGAGAGGAGGAGGGTTGTTTGTATCGTACGAGGGGTGGCGTCTCGTACGGAGGGTGCAGAGCTCAGCGAAGAGCTCGCAAAGGGAGGAGTGTTGTTTTGTATTGTACGAGGGGTGGCGTCTCGTACGGAGGGTGCAGAGCTCAGCGAAGAGCTCGCAAAGGGAGGAGTGTTGTTTTGTATTGTACGAGGGGTGGCGTCTCGTACGGAGGGTGCAGAGCTCAGCGAAGAGCTCGCAAAGGGAGGAGTGTTGTTTGTATCGTACGAGGGGTGGCGTCTCGTACGGAGGGTGCAGAGCTCAGCGAAGAGCTCGCAAAGGGAGGAGTGTTGTTTTGTATTGTACGAGGGGTGGCGTCTCGTACGGAGGGTGCAGAGCTCAGCGAAGAGCTCGCAAAGGGAGGAGTGTTGTTTGTATCGTACGAGGGGTGGCGTCTCGTACGGAGGGTGCAGAGCTCGTACGACTTAAAAGAAGTCGTAATTGTCGTGGTAGTAAGGTACCAGCTCCGTACGACGTAGAGGAAGTCGCAATTGTCGTAGTAGTAAGGTACCAGCTTATTCGTCCAAAGATTTCCTAGTCCGTATGACTTCTTCGCGAAGAAGGAGATCTCGATAAAAGACGTGATGGACGTAGGTTCAGGAGCCGTACTCTCGATACAGCGGTTCGACTAGTGAGTCTGTACTTCCCCAAAACCCTCGAATATCCTAAGGTATACTTCGCACGAGGCCGATTTCTCCACGAAGGATAAGCGCCAGACTCATACGAATTATCTCCTAAAATACCCCTTAGCATAAGTTCGTACGAAGCCGATTTCTCCACGAAGGATAAGCGCCAGATTCGTACGACCTATCTCTTCTAGATACCTAGTTAATGTATAGCCATATTGACTATTCATGAATGTCGGGAGACTAGGCTCAGGTAAAGTGGTACAGCTCAAAATGATCATAAAAATGCCTCTTGAATTGTACGAAGGGAGGGAAGGTTGGCCAGGCCAACCGACCTCCCTTATATGCTCGGTAAGCGAGCACGTGATTGTTCCGACAGAAACAGCACCGAATCCACCCCGAATCGCTGTCTAAATTCCATTTACGAAACACCTCCTAGATTTACTAACTATCAATGACGATTATAATATTGAAGTGTTTCTAACTGAGAAAGAGACGAGGGACTAAGAGTTATCTACTAAACTTCGCGCTAAAGGGAAGATTACAGCGCTTAGACTACTATTCTAGTAGTCCCGAAGGACGGAATATGAAGCACTTATTAAAAGGGGTGTTTTTGTGCCTATTTATAAGGACGACCTTAAAGTAAGAGGCCACCGCATCTTTAAGTCAAGAATAGTAGACGAGGTCAAAGGCAAGGAGACGTTAACTCTATATGAGAAGTTAAGGCTAGTAATTTAATACTTTAACAATAAAGGGAAGAGAGAGATTTTGACTTAGTCTCTGACAATCTAACGATCTAGCCAATAGTTACTCATATTTTTAACCGCTGCCGTCAAGCACTTAAATCGCCTCTGAAACTAGTCCGAATCCCATTTGGCTATTAGGGACATTACTTAAGCCTACGTCTAGGCAGAGATAAGGCTTCTCCGGGACATTTTTATATAGCCACCGGAAGAGATCGTAGGAGATTTCCCTCTTAGCACGATATTTATAGTAGTACTACCGTTATATAACATACCTAAGTCCGGAAACTATTAGTTTAACACGTACTATAAATATTATATAGAGAACCTACAAATAGAGACATTAACGTACGACTCATACTTACTAATTAATACTAAGAAAAGCTATGACTTTAGTGTCGTAGGAATACAGATAGACGACACGTTGATTCTAGGAAATAAGGACTTCTTGGCAAGAGAACAGGATAAGATCACTAAGGCCGGTTTTTTGACGAAGCCGATACGGGTACTACTCCCTACTGAAACTATTACGTTTAATAGGTATATTATTTCTATAGACGGGGACAGCCTTTACATGTCACAGAAGGGTCAGGGAGCAAGGCTAGAGCTAGTCGACGCAGGAAAAGAGGACTATAAGAAGGCTTATAGAGAGTAACGAGCTTGTGCGGCTTACTTTACTACTATTTATTAGCCGGAAGTAATATTTAATCTCTTAGTTGTAGCGTAACACTAGGATCCGACGGAAGACGACGTCAAGGCCTTGAACTTACGCCTTAAATAGTAAATAAATAACTTAGAGAGAGGACTCTAATACGTACTAGTTGACTTATAGTTTACGAAGGTCTACGTTTTTATAGACGGTTCTTTTGCTAACAATAAAGACCTAAGTTCATAAATAGGTTTCGTATTAGTAATCGGTGCCGAAACGGTGGGGGATACGTAATTTACCCTAACTGGTAACATTGTGTATATTAGCTTAATAAAATGTAAGAGAGTAACTCGTGTAGTGCTCACATTAGAGTTGTATGTTATAGTAGCTGGCATTAATATGTTGATCTCCCTTGGTACGACTATTAATATAGTAACTGATAAGCTTAGCATCCCACGTCTTCTTATTATTGTTTACACGGATTCTTTGTCCCTTTATGAGTGTATTGTCAAGCTCGGTACGACTAAAGAGAAGCGCCTAATGATCGATATTATGGTTATTCGTCAATTATACGAGCGTAGAGAGCTAACGGAGGTTCGATGGATTAATGGCGCCAATAATCTTACTGACGCCATAACGAAGAGTGCTCCGAATAAGGCTCTTTGGGATTTTATTAACACTAACATCCTCACTGTCAAAATAGAGGGTTGGGTTTAATAGTCAACCGGAGTTAATTCGGACCAGTAACGGAGGGGTTTCTTACACTCGTTGATTTTTTTTATTATTTGTACATTTCCTTGTAACTCTTATTTTTATTGATTTATCACTTGCGATTATTTTTATATTTAGTCAATTTGCGAAGTCAGAAACACACTCGATTTGGTTCTAAATACTCTCTAATTTAAAGTATTAACGGGCGGCCTTGCGACGACACTTTAATAGGGACAAACTGCCGGTTTCACCACAGGGGGCTACTCCCGTACAGTAGTATGGAGAAAGTGCCGCCACGAAGAACTTACTACAAAGTTAATCCGAAACAAGGCCGAATCCCCTACTCATAGATATTTAGAAGAGGTTTCTCGTCCTCCTCCTCCGCGCTATGGCGGCGACTTCGGCGGAGACGCTTAGTAAGAGTATCGTCCTCACCGCCGTCCTCCTTACTACGCTTAATAGCGGCAGAGGAGACGACAGTGAAGAGCCGGTTTAAGACTAGCACCGTCTCTTATCGTACAAAGCGTTAATATTTAGGAGCCTTAATATCAAAAAGGAATAAGGGGGTTAACTTACTACTTGCGAGCTGGCTAGGCTAGCGATTTCCCGGCGTATAGCGCGCGTTTCCTCTAATAACGCCAGCGACAACTCCTTAGTAGTCTTTAGTACGCTGGCAGCGGCGACTAATAATGCCGAATTAATTGATTTAGCGGCAACAACGATGGCTTCTTTATCTTTCGCCTCGAGGGCGGCAACTAGACGAAGGTACTCTTTGGCAATAAACTACGGAATTTATTATATGTCAGTAACCGTATGTCCGGAGTACTTTCGGCGAGGATTCGGATACGATTCAGAATAAGGAAAAGAAATAGGAATACTTACTGAGTTACACTGGGACTTCTTCTTTATATAGTACGCGCATTTCTTACTCTTGGGATTATTAAAGGCATATTCGTGGGACGGATTCTTTGCGAGGAGGCGGACGCACTGAATACAGCATTTGCGGTAGGCGAGGTCGAGCGCTCCTATAAGTATTAGTGTAAGCACTGTTTTTAGTTAGTACACCGTTTCCCTACTAAACTATCTCTAAAGAGTATATTTACTTTTGAGTTGTCTATTTGATTTAATATAGTCTTCTTAGAAATATTAGTTTTTGAGCTATATTAGGCGAATTAGAGAGATCGGAAAGCAGTATACGTATAGTGGTTGTGTGTTGGCTAAAGGAGACTCTAAATCTTTAGGGGAAAGCGACATATATATATCTATTATGTTGTACAATACTAAGGGTTCTTATTATTATTAGTTCTCGCTTAGTTTCGTTACTGTGTCTCGCTAGATTCGGGCCCCTTTCGGGGCACTTTCGGGACACTGTCAGATCGGGGTCAGACGCTGTTAGATACTCTGTCATTTTATTTGTTATTTCTTATATTACTCGTTATTTGCTTCTACGTATATTAGAAATAGTTTTTCCAAAAGAAGTTTTGCCTGTGTTAGTCTATAGGTCCCTGCATAAGTATACTTCGGTTTGGAAAAGTGGGTGCGGGTCAAATTCAAGGGTTAGAGCCTAGCCAGACTAGTTTCGGTGGAGATTCGGTGGGGTTCTGTAATATATAGTCTGGCTCTCCTCGCACTCTCTTAGAATATACACAGATTTTGAACTATATACTTATTACTCTGTCGCTATACTCGCATTGGAATATATTCACACATGCGGCGTGGTACATGAACCGGTACTGCACCGACAATATGTATTAATAGAATTAACTTTTAATAAGATAAATCTTTTAGAGCGGCGTTTGAGGCAGATCTTAACTAAGTGAACCTGCTCCCGAATAGGGGGGTGGCATATAATTACTAAACCTACGTATTTAGCTAAATATCTTAGTAAATATCGATTTAATACTTTATTAAGAAGATGAAAATACTTTCATTATAATATTTCATTTGATTGCCGGATAAATGGGAGTGACGAGTTACTGGGAGGGAGCTTGGCAATCAAATAATAGTTTAGTAAAGTATTAGACACTAAAGACAAATTATATAAAAGCTAACTCGACATTATACTTAGAACCCCTATTTTCACTTAACCCTAACTTTCTTAATTTACCTACTTAACCCCCTCCCCCTTCTTTTGGCGATTTCCCTAAGGTAATATAAGATATTAAAACCTACTAACTTTAATAATCGAAAATAACTAGCTTACATAATGCTTCTTCTTCGTAGTACTATTACCTTATTTTAAAACTCGTAGTAAAGCACGATAATTAATCGCTAGCACTTTTACTAACGGGTTATATAAGTCCAACGAGTATCTTAGAATATCGACTTTATTAAATGCTACTTGCTAGAATACCAGCATTAACACGTTATCGGGCGCACATCTGAACACACGATATATGCCCAAAGTCGCTTCTGGTAACACCAACTAAGCCCTAGGTTGAACTCTCGGCAAAGTTCGCTGGTATACACAACCCAAATGCAATCCAAGTCCGTAGCGCCCAGGCAACCGGCAAGGGAATCCCCCAACTTGGAGATCTGAGGTGCAGCACCTCCAAGAGTTTTCTTGCAGATAAAAGGATTCGCAAGACTTGTCTTAATTCACGCCTAATTCTAGGTTATAACCAGTCAATTCCCACTATTCTGTCATGATTTCCTAAAATAATTGCAAAACGCTTGTATTTGTCTTTGTTCAAGCCCTGAGCGCTATAACAAATCGAAGCTAT
This sequence comes from Leptodontidium sp. MPI-SDFR-AT-0119, assembly GCA_020726505.1. Taxonomy (NCBI): domain Eukaryota; kingdom Fungi; phylum Ascomycota; class Leotiomycetes; order Helotiales; family Leptodontidiaceae; genus Leptodontidium; species Leptodontidium sp. MPI-SDFR-AT-0119. Next base: position 1,483,261 of record JAHLEZ010000017.1, read on the forward strand.
GCGGTACAAATTTCAGTTTTATGATAAAATAAATGTGACGAATTGAGAACAACGTGTCCAATCCGCTTATGTCCTCGGGTACAACAGGAGCCAGGTGCTCCGGATAAAGGAGTTAACTTATTCATGATCTGCCCCCCATTCCCGCACGTGCCCCTTTCCTCGCACGAACCGGATTGTCTCACAACTCCGTCGATAAAGCAAATGATGCGGCTTCTCACTGCAGTACTTCCACTGGAATTGGTCTTCTCTTCACCCCCAGAGCCAGGCAACAAGCACATCAATGCTCTGTTCAGTGAGTCCTTTCCACGTCACGAGATACAGCGGGCCATGCCCGGGCTGCAAAACAGGGTTCACACTCGGCCCACACTAAAACACAATGTTTGCTGGCATGGAGAAGGATAGTCACATCTTGGAATTGCTGTACACCAGGCTGCTCGATAGTTACTTGAACAATCGCCTAAACTGTATTAAATAGGTCTGGTGGGAGAAAATGCATGATCTGCTGCCCGCGAACAGAGAATCCGCCTTCCGAGACCAACCCTCAACCTAGTACTGGAGATTTGAGGCAGCGGATGGTGTCGAAGTGAGCTCTGAGGGGAGTGTGAGCGGAAGTTTCAGATTGGAGTTGCCGCAGAGTAAGGAGTTTGGGGAGAAGGAGCTCGATTTAGATGTCCTGGGTATCGAGAGAGCCGAGGGTTGAAGAAACTTTTGAGGAGTAGTGGGGGAGTAGTGTTCTGGCTGTGGAATAAAAATTAAAAATCCAAGGGAAGTGGACGAATTCGTGAGAAGCTACGAGACTCATCAAATGCCCAAAGGAGGCAATTGCATCAAGAATTTTTAACGCTAAGCATGGCTAGGTTCGAAGTCTGATCAGCACATGCCTCCACCTGCAAAATTTCCCTATTTTGGCTCATCTCTTCAGAGCGTCAAGCCTTTCTTCGAGTAAGCTGGTTCCTTTGAGGTTGTTGCAAGACTGCTCAGGCACCGAAGGCCTATGGGGTATCGTACTGCACTTTCTGCGAGAGCGTCCATTAGCTTTGACATTTCTACGAATGCCTGGAGCACCCGTGAGGTATTTAGAGTCTTTGCGTTTCCGAACTTACAGAGATCCAAATGGTCTGCATCTCAACCAACTCCGTGATCATTATCGGTGCCGAAGCGAGCTGACATCTCGGGAACAACCTGGGCATCTGGTAAGCCACTTGATATCTTGTCTGTGGATAGGACTAGCACACCACGACGTTGTATTTCTTTCTTGTTTTGAAGAAAGTCCTGATGAGGTTTCTCGGCGCTGGCTGAGCAAAGCTGATTCTAAGTTTCACAAACGAATTGACCAATGCATGAGTTCATGAGTAACTCCAGTGTTTCGGATGCCAATTCCCTAGGCAAGATTACGTAGATAGGTCCCCCATACTGCTGCATCCGCGCCTTAGTGTGGTGTACCGAAGACGAGGCAATGAGTGGATTGCAGAATATCGCCATACAGGTTCTGTTGATTGTTGGCTCTTACAAGGGCCTATATGATATCTATCAGTATTTCCTCATTGTCGATAGCTTTGAGATGGAGACTCGTGCGCTTTTAATAGTATTGTCACCTAAAGAATGGCCTACGAAAACTAAAAGTCGAGACTTTGCCTGCTTCGTAGGTTTCACATGTCAATGAGTTACCGTAGCATGTTAAGGCTACGGATTAGTGATCTTTTGATAGTGGAGAATAGTGGAGTGGTTTGAGGGTACGAAAACATTGAAGGTGTTGGATAAGTAGTTAAGTGTTTTTTAATATGCGAAGATTTGGGATACGAATATCCTGAGGTAATCATTTGACTATTTGAGGTGTTTCCTCAGGTTTTCTGAATTGGCTAGTGAAGACATCGATCCTAGTAGCACTTCAAGAAGTCAAATACATGAATGGATATCACTTGGGTTCGTTGTGAATTGCTTTGCAAGGCTCGTCAATTGAATTGAAAAGCTCGTATCGATAGAGACGACGTGCTCGTGGTAGTCAGCGGACCTGTGCTAATCGATATGATTATGCTAATACTTGTGTTGATCGAGGTGCTTGCGCGCTAGTCGTGCTCACATTACTTCGCGGTTTTAGGATAAACGTAACTATTCATCTTCCTTTATCTTTTCTCTTCCCTATTACTATCCTTTTAAACTTTCCAATTCTCATTTAGACTCTCGAGTCTGGTTTCTTTCGTATTCGGTTTCGAGTCATGTTCGACGTCTTTTAGCCCCCATTCTCACTCGTATATTTTTGACCCGAGCCCGACAACATCGATTGGTGGCCTCGGTGGCGCCTACTCTCACTCGCATACAAAAATACTCTCTCGACGCCTTTCCCGATTACGCGCAGGGTTGGAAATTCTCATGCACAGTACTTTATCATTAAGCGCTTTCCAATCACAACCCCTGCGACTGCGCCAAGAGTCCTCGCCGCAATCAGGTGGAAGTTGGTGACCACTTTTCTCGGCGACGGGCTTTGGGCTGCAAAGTTTCTTTCGTCCGATACGGTGTGCATCAACTCGTTGTATTTCTTCTTGTGAAGTCTTCTTAATAATGATTTTGTAGCGAATTTCAATCCTCATCTTTGCCTTGATGTTTCCCTTCTTGCTCAACCTCAACTGCCAATTTCCACTTCTCGTCAAAATGGCAAATTCGTGATTGGCTGTCTACTGGAAGCGAGCCTCGGGAAATTCTGGGGTGATCGCGGGAATGGGAGCGCTTCGGGTCGTCCCCGTACAAGCTAGTCAGAGCTTAAATGAGTTCGATAGCTCCAAATGTAGAGACCTAGCGCGAGCTTTTCTTTTCTCTTATTTTTAGCCAATCAATCAAAGGTTCACCTCCTACCCTGTACTAAGTTTGGTGTCCTGAGAGATCTTTCAACATACATGGTACGATAAAGTTGTCAAGATATACCGAGACGTAGCCTGTTACGCCGCCAAATTCGAAAACGTGGTCTTTAGCACCACTTTCGAGCGGCCCTGCATCTGAAAGTGGCAGACGAGCCAGATCGCGCAGTTTCCCAATTCCCCCTCTACTCAATTCGCTTCAGGCTTTTTCAATATTGCTCATGGCCGCATGGCTAGAGCCAAGCCCGATTTCGTGGCCAAGAACTGGTACTGTTTCCGCGCGTGCATCACGCCTGGTAGGCTTGGCATTTCGGCGACCATTCAGTTATTTTGCTAAGATATATCGGCCTTCACAGTTCCCTATGAAAGAAGCAATTACGAAGCTCGAGCTCGCAGAGCTTCAAGCTCATTTTCTAAATACTCGCTATCCCTATACGTCTGCCCCAATGCTATTTTGCCTTGATTTGGAAGAGTAATGAGCTTCTTGAGAAGCGCGGTTTGCCTACCAAGAGGGAAAACTGAGCTTCTCAATGGGGACAGACATGGGGACAGACTCTCGGCGACTCCTGATCCTCCAACATTTGACCTTCCTAAACCATATATCTACCCCGTCTATGCTTTCATCCTTGCGAAGGATTGTACTGCACCTACAACCCAATGTGATACCCAACCGGAAAAAATCTCAATATGTAGCGCATGGTTTGTAAGAGCAGACCCAATTTCACTCCAGTATATAAACTTTCGAATCTCCTTCAAAATAATAGACAAGCAACCTTCATTGCTTGCCATCTCTCCACGCCTTGGAAGTCTCTTCTGCCTCTCACCACTTTACCGTTCCCTCCCAAACACAACATTATTCAAGATGCAACTCTTAAACTCCGCTGGCTTACTAGCCGTGTTGACGTTTGGTTCTGTTGTCTCGTCTCTCCCATCAGCTGTCACCGAGGCCAAGTCTGTTTTCGACCCGGATGTGACTTATGAAGTATGTTCTACCAATCCTTTTACAACATGAGACACTAGCTGACACTCAATCCAAGGAGCATATCAAGCAGTTCAAGGGATCGTTCGAGAAACCGGAGAGCGTGGATCTGACACCTCTGGCACCTCTGGAACCAGCAGAGGCCTTGGACAAACGCTATGTATCTTCCACATGTGGTCCTGAGTTTTACCTTTGGGACCGCGTTCAGGAGGCACATCAGCTATGTGACGCCGCTATCAGGGCCCTTGAAAATCCGAACGATTATCAGGCCGGACGATTTATCAGATATTTTAGCTCTGCTTATTGGAACCCAACTGTTCGAGGGATCCTCAGGACCCGATACCTCCAAATCAAGGACGAGTTCTCCGCTGCCAGCCTTAACATGGTTTGCACTTGGGAGGATGCAGGCAATACTTACGCGATCACGGCATACGTTCCTGGAAGACCAGATCTTGGAGCGACTATAACCCTTTATTCTCTTTTCTGGCATGCTCCCGATCCTAACCAATGTGGGGACAACAATGCCTCAAAAGCAACAGTCCTCGTTCATGAGGGTTCTCACGCCGCTTGGCAGTCTGCAGACCATGGACCTGATCCAGCATTTGATGCTTATTTGATCATGTGGTATGCCGCTTGTAAGTTTATCCCATTTCACTTAGCAAACCCGATTGATTAAGCTAACAAACATCAAATAGCTGAGTTTGGAAACTGCCCATACTAAAGCACGCGAGTCTGTGGAGGTCTATGATTCCTATGAGTCTGTGATTCTCTATTTGCTGGTATTAAGCTTTGACAGGGACCGTGGTGCTGAGGAGGAGTCGGCAAGATATCGTTAGACTTTTTGCGTGGAGGAGAGAGTGTTGTCATTGGTCAGGGGCTTTGCATTGAGCAAGTTTTTCTTTCTTTCCTTCGATGCTGGAAATACGTGGTACATTCCTTGCAGGCTCTGCCTAATATTGGTTTGAAAAGATACTTATCTTGGCAAACCTCCTCAGAAGTCATTAGCTCTTTATAAGCAATGAAATCAAGCATTTATTCTGAATCTATCTAGCTTCTTTTTTTTTTTTTTTTCCTTTTAACGTGCTTTATTAGTTAAAAACTATGTAACACGACTAGTCTACTAGCGTGACTAATTGATTGTTATATACAAAATTCAGTTCGGATTAGACTGCGACTATATATTTAGGAACATTCTCCCTATAACTTATAAGGAAATAAAACAAGTAAGTAATAAATCAAGAACAGAGGAAATAACTAAATGAAAGTACAAATTAAGGCCTAATAGCCTATTCTTCTTCTTCTTCTTCAATCTCTAATCTCCCTAGCCTCTCTTGGTGCCATCTTCTTGTACATATACTAGTCTCTTGTAAGAATACTAGTGTTTCTTTAATTCCAATTTGCGTATATAACAAAATGGAAGTAGTAATAGCTCTAGTATTTAAGCTTTCTTTTATTCTTAAATAGAGTTTTTTACGCTCTACTTTGTAATTCTTACAAATAAGTAACAAGTGTTCTGCGGTTTCAATACTACTACATTCAGAGGGCCCAGTTAGCCGGCCGGCTTATCAGCTAGCCAATCAGCTGGCTGTTTTTCGTAAGCCAATCAGTTTAGCCCTAGCCCTAAGTCAATCAGCTGTAATATCGTCAGCTTATTAGCCGCTTATAAACTAGTAGGATTTTTTTGAGTGATTTTGGAGTCAGTTTAGTAGGGGTAAATATACTCGCTTAATACTTAATTTAGCGATTTTAAGTGCCCCGGAGCGGAAAAACCCCCTCCGATAGGCCAAAATAGGGCGGTGACAGCCGGCAGGATAACACGATTTCTTCTTAAAAGTATCGTTAGCATATACTAACTCCTTAATATTATTAAAATCACCCTCATAATTATGTCTCACTAGACCTCACTTATTATAATTGACAGGGCTACCTTTAACACCCCTTTTGTACTATCCTCTATTACTCCTGTTAGTATTTTTGGCCGTATAATAAGTAGGTTAAATGTAACGGCAGCACTAATACTAGTAGCCTTAACATCTCTTTGTGATCTCTCCCAGCGACTTGCGCTAACGTATAATAAGTCATATAACCCCTATACGCCTAAGCCTACTAAACTACCTTCAGACTATTCTCCCTACGTCAATAGTCAGCCGTTGTTTAATAATCGGAAGGTCGACCTGCGCAAGTTACATTGTAGAAAGGTTCTAGCTCTTGCGAGTAAGAAGGTAAAGAGGTCTTGGGTTTAGGAGTTAAGATATAAATTAGTTAATCTAGTATACCCTTTAAAACACTATTTTTAGGCCTATAAACTCTGTAAGTTGTATTTAAAAAGATTAAGGATTTGAGGCCTATACTAACAATGTTAGGTTATTACGACTAGCGATTTTCTCGGCATAAAGACCACGTCTTTAATAGTAATAGCCTTAAAAACGTCGAAAAGCATTTATTACACATACACTACTTAAACGTAAGAGGAGATATATAGCGATTAGCGGCTATAATATAACTTATACAGCCTTTTAGGTTTGTAAATAGTGATCCCAACTGTTACGACTTACGATGCGCCTCGTATTCTAACCGACACAGTCTCGTAGTATCGCTGGCTATGCGATGGCGCTAAGCCTAATAGGGAAGACTCAGTGGCGAGCATGCGACATGTGGATGTGAAGGGCCCCCGACTACGCTAAGCCCTATTAGGAGGGTCCTTCGTGTATTTATACTCGAGCTCTCCCTTACGGAGAGCTCTCCTTTCTTCTTTGTCTTTTCTTCTCGATTCTGAGCGTAGCTTTAGGCCTAAATACAAAGCTAGAGTCAACTCGCCGTATTAACCTCTTATTAGCCGTAATATAAGAAAAGACTAATACCCCTTTGTTATAAAGCGTTATATCTCACTTAGTCTTACGCTTTATCAACCTACCCTTATAGTAAGTTAATAACGAACTTTAATACCTTCGCTTATTTAATAAATAAGTACTTCTCTGCCCTCGTAGTAGATTATCTTAGAGAAAGCTGGATATTCTCTCGCGGTTAACTTACCTTGCTGTAACTTAACGCGCGCCGCTATTTCGGAACGTATGTTTAATTAACAAATCGATCAACGACCTCAAATACCCCTTAACTTTACCTTACTACCTTTACTGGTTTCTCCCCTTTGTCGGCGAAGCTCTAGAGAAAGGAGCGCCCCTGTACGGCTAGGCTTTACCGACACCCTTATCCCTTTGGTCGAGACTCTCTTAGAGGAGCTAAAAAGCTTTAACGGATTCGACTTAGACTTAGAAGACAAACCCCAGCGTTTCTTCGACGTATCGCTAGAGCCTACTAATATAAAAGGCCTTACCCCGGCTTAATAAGTTAAAGTAGATCAGTTAATTAAGGACTTAGTAAGCTCTATTGTCGCCGCCGCCGTCACATAAGCCCTCACTTAATATACTATTAATAACCCTCGCTAAGAGACTAGTACTCCCTTTCTGTCTAACTGATTAGTGCGAGCTCTTACGGCGGACCTCTAGCCTATCGCCGACTATTACCTCCCTAAGTTAAACCCTGCTATTCCTGTTGTTGAGCTTAATAAAGTCAAGTACCCCTGTACCCCCTTTAGCGATTATAAAGGCGAAATTAAATACGACGCCTAGAAAATAAATATAAAGCTCTTTATTTAAAAGTACTTAAGTAACTTCTTTACTAGCGAATTGCAAGTTTATACTTACTTTAAATATATAAAGGGAAAGGCTAAGACTATTATCCTTTAATAAATAAACCCTGACTTTACTAGAGACTTTAACGGAGTCGCCGACGTCTTAAAGGCCTTAGACTAGCGTTTCTTTAATTATAACCGAGTATAAGCAGCTAAGCTTAAGTACAACTAACTATAAATAAGTAATATAACGTATAATAAGTTCCGTATTAAGTTTATAATATACGCGGCTACTAGAAAAATCTCACTTAATTACTAGTTCGACGACGTATACGAGAAAGTCTCAAATAAGCTCAAGTACGATATCTAAACTAAGAAGTATAAATTCGCCAGAGATTATATAACTCTTAACGAGTTCTTAGTTATCTCAGATTACGAGCTATAAAATATTACTACTAGACAAGCTAATAGACGTGTTACTACTATTATTCGCGAAGCCCCTTGAGTCTCCTTTAATAATACTAACACTAGCGACTCGCGCGGCATTCTAAAGAAGGACAACTAACGTTCGACTTCACTTACCCCTATTACTCACGCATAGAGACTACTGACTTTAAAACAGTCGTTAAATGTCCGCTAGCGTACGCCCTCTTTTTCGCTTGTCTTACGCCGACTTAAGTCCCTTATACCTCCTCTTATACTTAAAGACGTCTCTTCTGACACTTATCTCTATTATAATAAGACCGGCTATTAAGTTAGCGACTGCCCTAAGCGCCGTAAAGACTAAGCTCTTAATAAATCGATTTCCTAGTTAGTTATTAGCGAGGATCTAAAGACTAACGAGTTATTAAAAAACTCTTAGGCCGTAGCAAAGACTTATACCTCGATATAAGCTATAACTTATAAAAGGACTTAATATTTAATTTTTATACTCTTATTAAAAAACGACAGTTCTTAATTAGTATTAAACTAAAAAAGAATAAATTCTTTATTAAAACACTTACACATATTAATAACAGAGCTAATATTTTCAGTGTTATTAAAACCTCTTTTATATATTAACTCGTTAAGTAATTTAATATTTCCTTTATATTTCTCCCTTAGCTAATTGTTTTAATTAACTATAATAACAAAAAAGGCAAGCTAATTAACACGGCCGTCTTACTTACCTTAATAATCGACCGCCGGCGAATTAACTTCCCCTTTTTAGTAACTAACCTAAGAAACACTAACGTCTTAATTAGTCAGAAGTTCCTTAAGTATTACGACTTAAAATAGTTATATATAAAGAACTAAAATCGACTAAAATAGCTATTAAATATACTTATTTAGCTGTACTTTGACTAGCGAGTCTTTATTAATATTAACCGTTTTAACTAGTTAATTGTTAAGTCTTATTAGCTTAATATAAAACAAAGGGATACTCTTATTAATATAAATAACTACTGCTAGAGGCAGGCTAAGCTTACGGTACTCGACGATTCCTTTAAGTTAAAGGTCTCTACACGACTTACCGCTAGTGTCTCGCCGACTTGACCCTTAAGCTTTACTAGAAAAGTTAAAGAACGCTTATATATTATAAAGAATTAATTAAACCTTTTAATATCCCGTAATCCGAGATTATTACCTAAAGACAAGAGAGCCCGTGGAGCCTTCTTAATAAATCACTAGTTAAAGGCGCTCACTATAAAGATCTTCCTTATATTAATAATAATAATATTTATAACGTACCTCTGACTTAAAAGAATTAAGAAGAATAAAGTAAAAACCTTTATAAGCTTAGTATATAAGATTGACTAAAAGCTGACTTGTGGTTAATAAGAGGCCTTAGACTAAATAAGTATTAAGCTCATATTAATAAACAAAGACTTAATCTTAAAAGAGGCCCTAAAGGCTAAGTACGCGTAAAATAACGAGCTAATAAGTAAGAAGCTCTTAATAAAGTACTAAGAGTATACTCCTCTCTTTTCTAGGCGAGCCTCCGACAAACTACTAGTATATCGCTAAGGTATAAACTACTAAATCGAGCTTATTAAGGAAAACGACTTGTCCTTTAAACCTCTCTAGCGTATAATTAAAGAATAATTATTAGAGACTAAGTAATATATTATTAATAACTTATATAAAAGCTTTATTAAGCCCTCTAATATACCTTACGTAGCCTTTATTCTCTTCGCTAAAAAAGCCGATAGTAATCTCCGGTTATACGTCGACTACCGGAAGTTAAATGCCCTATTAAAGAAGGACCCGTACCTGATCCCTTTAATCGACAAGATAATAACACACATTTATAAGGCAAAAGTCTTTATAAAGCTTAATATTTAATAAGCTTTTTACTACATTTATATGTCCCCTAAGAGCAAAGATTATACAACCTTCCGCACTTAATATAGTACGTATAAGTATAAGGTCTTTCCCTTTAGCCTTACGAATAGTCCGGCGACTTTCTAGCGTTTTATTAATAATATTCTCATAAAGTACTTTAATAACTTTTACGCGGCTTATATAAACAATATCCTTATATACTTGTCAACTCCTAAGGAGCATAAGGTTTATATTAAGAAAGTAATAGCAATATTATAAGTATATAGACTCTAGGCCGATATTAAAAAGTCCGAGTTTAGTATATAAAAAACAAGGTTCTTAAGATTTGTTATTAGAGTTAATAACGTAAAAGTAAACCCAGAGAAGATTAATGTAATTAAGGATTAATAATACACTAATAATATAAAGAATATATAAAGTTATTTTAGCTTTTATAACTTTTATTACTAGTTTATTAAAAACTACAGTCGTATTATACGTCCCCTTACAATACTTACTAAAAAGGACATTCCCTTTGTCTTTAATAACGCCTATAAGAACGCCTAGGAGACTCTCTAAAAAGCCTTTTAATTTACGCCGGTTCTTCACTATTACGACCTCGCTAAGTAAACGTAATTAGAGACTAATTCCTCAAATAAAGTCGTCGTTAAGGTTTTATCTTAACTTTAAGAGGATAATACTTTTTACCTCGTAAAATACTTCTCGAAAACTATAATAGACCCCGAGCTTAATTACTTAATCTATAATAAAGAGATATTAGTAATCTTCCGGTTATTTAAGTAATATCGCCCGGAGCTCTTAAGTACTTAAAAAACTGTTTTTATTTATATAAACTATTAAGCTTTAAAGTACTTTATAACTACTAAGGACTTTACAGCTAAGTAGGCTTAATAAGCTAAGTTCTTTACAGATTTCTATTTTACAATTATATATCATACTAAGACGACTAATATATTAGCTAACACTTTGTCTCGACGAGATTAAGACTTCACGGCTATAAAGGCACGTAAGCGGGCTATTTATAATTAATAACTAATTCCGACTAACAAAGTTGACCCGCGAGTCACTAACGACCTTTAGCTTTCTACTATTAATTTAATAAACGCCTATATTAAAGTCGTAAAGACAATACCCTTAGCACTTATAAAGGCTATAATCCCGGATCACGACGCTAAGCCACGTGACGACTTAGAGCTAGAACCTGAGCCTAATATAAGAGTATTAATCGACTTAGAGACGCTTACCGCGGAGGAGCTAAACCTAAACTCTATAGTAATTTAATTGGTTAGAACATTAATTTCATGCATTAAGAATGAGAATTCAAATTTCTCCTCCGGCTATTTTTAATACTACATATTTGTATATAATATCGCGGAATATAACGTTATTAATTAAGTGCTCTTAGCTAACAAGACTTCGCCTTCGCTAGAGCCTCTCTAATAAAAAGCTAAAGAACACTCGTTAAATTACAAGTTAATAAACAACAATTTGCTTTTTTAGGGCCGCCTAAAAGTGCCCTTAAAGCCGCTAGAGCTTTACATAACACTTATTCGCTATATATATTCTTAGCCTTTAATAACACACGCGGGGATCAGAAAAATAAAGGCATTATTAAGTCGTAAATATTATTAGAACGGCCTTACTACGGATATAACTCAATACGTAACAAACTATAATTACTCTTAACAAAAAGCCTATAAGGATAAGACCCCTAGCTTCTTATACCCCTTATTAATCCCCGCTCGACTATATTAACACTTAATAATAAATTTCACTAAACTTTTAATTAATAAAAAGAGTTATAACTTTGCTATAGTTATTATTAATCGCTTGTTTAAGAAACTAGTCTTAATACCTTATAACAATATAATTACGACTAAGGGTATAGTTATTCTTTTCCTTGTTTATTAGACTTAATACTTTAGTATACTAGACTTTATTATCTCAGACCGCGGACCTTAATTTGTCTCCTCCTTTTAAAAAGAGTACTATCGTATCCTCGGAACTAAAGTAAAGTTAACGACGGCGTATAACCTAAACGTTAATAACTAAATAAAAGTAATAAATTAATATATTAAGTAACGGCTCCGTCCCTTTACTATTATTATTAAAATAATTAAAGTAACCTCTTACTAATTATAAACATCGCCTAACTAACTGTCGTACAGGCACGGGCATGCGGCACCATGGCACCGCTGAGTCAGCAGCCCCTATTCGTGTATATAGTCAGTTACTCCCTACGAGCCTCCTTTTACAGAATTCAGACGACTTGATCACCACTTTGGGAGAGCACCTACTTTATGCTTCACTTCTGCACCACACTAACGTTATTATATAAGTCCTTAGGCCGCCTGTCCCCTTTTTAATTACTTAATAACGTTAAGCTAAGGACTTCCTAAGACTTAGTTAACTTAAAGCCTCCGGCTATAATAATAAAGAAACTTAATCGCGAGGAGGCTCTTTAAGTAATATTATAAATAAAAGAGGTTACAAAAGTCGTATAGTCGTCTCTTAAAGATTAATAAGAGAAAATAAAACGACTAACGAATCGTAAGCGACACGCTATTGACTAAGACGTTAATGACTTAATACTAGTTAATACTTAGAACTGAAATGTCGACTAACCTTAAGGAAGCTCTTTAATAAATAGTACAGCCTAATTAAAGTAATTACTAAGAAAAGAGAGAGTTAAAAAGTTAAGTTACTAAAAGACTAGTTAATTTACCCTGTCTTTTACTCGTACTCGCTTTATAAGTACGTTAATAACCCCTTACTAAAATAAGCTAAAGCTACGCCGGTACTTATCTAGTTATTACTTAAGTAAGATAAGTAGGAAATTAAAGGTATCTTAGGCTCTAAGGTTATACAGAATAAGTTATTTTACTGTATTAAGTAGCTAAGCGCTAACGAAGACCTAAAGTAATACTTATACTTAGATACTATAATAGCTCTATATATAATTAAACGGTTCCACCTGAAGTATCTTACCGCTAAGGGCCCGCCGAGAGCTCTCCTAAAGTAACTAGAGGCTTATAACGCTAGTATTAACGACTATAACGACTTAAAAGATAATACGGTTATAGCTACAACTACGTAAACGTAGTTTTTTAGGAGGGGGGGGTAATATTACGACCTACGACGACCTATAATACGCCTCGTATTCTAACCGACACAGGCTCGTAGCATCGCTGGCTATGCGACGGCGCTAAGCCTAATAGGGAAGACTAAGTGGCGAGCCTACGACATATTAACGTAAATAGTACTCGACTACGCTAGGCCCTATTAAGAGGGTCCTTTATATATATATACTCGAGCCCTCCCTTATAGAGAGCTCTCCTTTCCTCCTTGTCTTTTCTTCTCGATTCTAAGCGTAGCTAAAGGCCCAAATACAAAGCTAGAGTCAACTCGCCGTATTAACCTCTTGCCAGCCGTAATAGCTTTGGCTTGTCCTGGCAAGGGGTTATTGACGTACCTGCGGAGCGAGTGCGAGTGGAAGACGGGATAAATTAATTAGTCCTTTGGGAGCTTAACTTTTTAACTCTCTCCTTCTTTAGTTATTATTATAATAGGGCCGTATTACTTATTAAATAGCTTTTTTAAGGGTTAGTCAATGTTCCAATTCTGTATGTCGATTATAACTAAGTTTTTAATATTTTAGTCGATGGCGCGTCGCTCACGGTTCGCTTGTTGTTTCCTCTTCTTTTGCTAATCTTTTAGGAATAATTATACGATTTTCGTAACTTCCTTTATTCGTAATACTACTTATAAAGCCTCCTTGCGATTAAGTTTCTTTATTATTATAGCCGGAGGTTTTAGGTTAACTAAATCTTAAGAAGTTTGTAGCTTAACGCTATTAAGTAATTAGAAAGGGGATAAGTTACTTAGGGACTCGTATAACAGCGTTAATTAAGTAATGTTTATAATTAGTAAGAGGTTACTTTAATTGTTTTAGTAATAATAATAAAAGGGACAAAGCCGTTACTTAATATATTAGTTTATTACTTTTGTTTAGTTATTAACATTTGGGTTATACGCCGTCGTAAGCTTGACCTTAGTACTAAGGATACGGCAGTACTCTTTTCAAAAAGAAGAGACGAATTAGAGTCCCTGGTTTAAAATAATTAAATTTAGTATATTAAAGTGACGGGTTTAATAGACGAAGAAGAGAATAACTATACTTTTAGTAGTAATTATATTATTATAAGGTATTAAGACTAGTTTCTTAGACAAGCGGATAATAATAATTATAGCGAAGTTATAACTGTGCTTATTTAATAGTAACTTCGTAAAATTTATCGTAAGGTGTTAGTATAGCCGAGTGGGGATTTGCAGGGGGTGTAAGAAACCAGGAGTCTTATCCCTTTTAGCCTTTTGCTGAGAGTAACTATAATTCGTTATATACTAAGTTACGTTTGTAGTGAGGCTATTTTAATAGTATTTGTGGCTTAGTAGTGCCTTTATCTTTCCGATTCCCGCATGTGTTACTAATAGCTAGGAATGTACGTGTCAAATTAATATTGTGCGAAGCTCCGGCGGTTCTAAAGGTATTTTCAGGCGTCCTTGGAAAAGCAACTTATTATTTACTAGTTCGTAATCTAATAATTATTCCCTGGCTTTTTATTAAAGAAGCTCTAGTAAAGGCGAAGCCTTATTAGCCAGGAGTACTTAATTAATAACATTATATTTCGCGATATTATAAGCTATTATAAAGTAAAGGTTAAGCTTCTTCGCGGTAGAGGTCTCTAAGTCGACTAGTACTCTTATATTTAGCTCGGGTTTTGACTCTGGCTTGTCACGTGTCTTAGCGTCGTGGTCTAGGGTTATAGCCTTTATAAGTGCTAAGGGTATCGTCTCTACGACTTTAATATAAGCGTTTATAAGATCGACGGCGGAGAGCTAGAGATCGCCGGCGACTCACGGGTCAATCTTATTAATTAGAATTAATTATTAACTTCGAATAGCCCGCTTACGTGCCTTTATGATCGTGAGGTCTTAATCCCGTTAAGAAAGGGTATTAGCTAACGTATTAGTTGTCTTAGTATAATATATAATCGTAAAATGAAAATCCGTAAAGAACTTAGCCCATAGAGCCTACTTAGCCGTAAAGTCTTTAATAGTTATAAAATACTTTAGGGCTTAATAGTTTATATAAATAAGAACTTTTTCTAGGCACTTAAGAGCTTTAAGTAATACTACTTAAATAACTGTTACGACAGGTATGCTTTGGCTAGGGTTCAACTAAGTCAGGGGTCCAGAACAGGTCCGACTCCCCTCCGACTCCCTATATATATGGCTCCCTCCTGTAGAGTAGCTCTGTAGTTTTGTATTCTAAGTGTGAAGTTAACCTTCTGCGGCCAAGGCTCTTGTGTCGTGACATTATACAAAACTCCTCTACGTGCGTCTAGAGTATCTGCTGCTGCTGCTACTGCTGTCTTCTGCTGCTCGATTGGATTAGAGTCGTTGATTCTATCGTCAATACCACCTACCTTACTCTCTACACGCATTCTCACCTACATACGACTCCTCCGTATCTGGCCCGTTACCTCCAGTACTACACAACACTTCCGAATCAAACCTTCCTCCTTGATTCCTTTCCTTTACTATGGACTTCCAACAACAACTACAAGCTCTCCGCTAGCAATTCACCGACGAGCTCGCCCACAGAGACTCTCAAATCGATGCTCTCTCTTCAACGATCACTTCTTTATAAAGCTCCTTGACCCCGCTTCAAGAGCAGGTCCGAGCGCGATCTAAAGTGGCCAAGAGGCCTAAGCGTCGGCTCCCGGATCCTCTAAAGTTTGACGGCACCTAATTACACTACGATACTTGGCTAGCGCAGCTTCAGCTCGTGCTTAGCGTCGATGGCGAAGTAATTGGCGATTCACAAGCTCAATTTGCCTTTGTCTACTTACGGCTTAATTCCGGACTAGCTACCCTTTGTCTAGAGCTCCTTAAACACGCTAACCTCACGAATACGTATAATTATTAATTGATTTTAAATTAACTTAATAAGTATAACGGAGTCGAAAACAAGGTTCAGCGAACTAAGGTAAAGCTCCACAAGCTGGCCTAAACCGGTAGCTTCTACGGGTTCCTGATTTCTTTTGAAGTGATACTTGGCGAAGCAGGAGGCTAGAATTAGGACGACGAGAGGAAAATCGACACTTTACGGCCATGCCTTTCTGACTACCTCAAGCGCAAGCTTCAAGAGCACGACGTATTAAGTACGACACCTTTAAAGTATCTTAAATTCGTCTCCCTTTATAAGAGGTACGTATCGCAATCAACTTTCCCTACGGCTACACATACTCCCAACAACCCTTCCGGAACAGGTCCGACTCAACACCGCTCTTTGTACGACCCTTAAAAGGCCGACAAAATAGACCTTTCTATAATTAACTCTATTGACGTAGCCGAGTCTCGCTCCTCTTCACCTGTAAGTATTGATCGTTCCTGCTGCTTCCGGTGCGGATCGATTGATCACTACGTCTCTGTCTGTCCAGTACCTCCACCGCGTTCCGAGTCTCCTCAGGAACCGGTCTAAATATAAACGATTTAGCCCCGAGTCCGATTTTAGCCAACTTAAGTTAGTCGTATAATTTCCAAGGATATTACACGCTCTTCTCAGCTACCCGCTTATATGTAACGTCAGCCTACTAACGATATAGGCAGACAATTATTAAGCTTAAAGAGAGAGGTTAATATTATAGGAGTCGATACTGTACTTGAGACGCTTCTTAAATATAAGTATAAGAATGGTATCGAGTCAGAGGAAGACTGAGAAGCACGAGGACGAGCTTCGGCTTCCTGGGGGGGTAGTGTTACGACAGGTATACTTTGGCTAGGGTTCAGCTAAGTCAGGGGTCCAGAACAGGTCCGACTCCCCTCCGACTTCTTATATATATAGCTCCCTCCTGTAGAGTAACTCTGTAGTTTTGTATTCTAAGTGTGAAGTTAACCTTCTGCGGCCAAGGCTCTTGTGTCGTGACAATAACTAGAAAATCGCTAATATCTCTTTATTATAGATTAAGTAATTAAGCTTAGAGTTTATCATAGTCTTAAAGATATATTTCACGGGGTAAAAAGCTCCGTTCTTTTAAAGTTAAGATAAGACCTTAGCGACGACTCCGTTAGAAGAGTTAGTCTTTAGCCGTATTTACTTTATAAGATTATAGTAGTAAAGAACCGGCGTAGATTAGAGGGCTTCCCGAAGAGTTTCTTAAGTGTTCTTATAAGTGTTGTCAAAGACGAAGGGAACGTCCTTTTTAGTAAGTATTATAAGGGGACGTGTAATACGATTATAATCTTTAATAAATTAGTAATAAAAGTTATAAAAGCTAAGGTAACTTTATATACCTTATATATTATTAGCGTATTATTAGTCCTTAATTATACTAATCTTTTCTAAGTTTACTTTTACGTTATTAACTTTAATAATAAATCCCAGGAACTTAGTCTTTTATACGCTAAACTTAGACTTCTTAATATTAGCCTAAAGTTCGTATACTTATAATATTATTATAACCTTCTTAACGTAAACCTCGTATTCCTTCGAAGTAAACGAATATATAAGGATATTATTTATATAAGCCGCGTAGAAGTCGTTGAGGTACTTTATAAGGATATTATTAATAAATTACTAAAAAGTCGCCGAATTATTAATAAGACTAAAGAGAAGGACCTTATACTTATATATATTATATTAAGTATAAAAAATTATATAATCTTTACTCTTAGGGGATATACGAATATAATAAAAAGCTTACTAAATATTGTTACGACCTACGATGCGCCTCGTATTCTAACCGACATAGGCTCGTAGTATCGCTGGCTATGCGACGGCGCTAAGCCCAATAAGGAAGACTAGGAGGCGAGCCTGCGACATATTGACGTGAATGGCACTCGACTACGCTAGGCCCTATTAGGAGGGCCCTTTATATATTTATACTCGAGCTCCCCCTTACGGAGAGCTCTCCTTTCCTCCTTATCTTTTCTTCTCGATTCTAAGTGTAACTAAAGGCCTAAATATAAAGCTAAAGTTAACTCGCTATATTAACCTCTTAGCTAGCCGTAACATAAGAAAAGACTTGTACCCCTTCACTATAAAGCGTTATATCTTACCTAGTCTTGCGCCTTGTCGACTTGCCCTTGTAATAAGCTAATAACAAGCCTTAACACTTTAGCCTATTCGACAGATAAGTACCTCTCTGCCTTAGTAGTAGACTGTCCTAAAGAAAGCTAGATATTCTCTCGTAATTAACTTACCTTGCCACAACTTAACACGCGCCCCGTTTCGAACATATGTCTAATTAATATATTAATTAATAACCTTAAATACCTCTTTACCCTACTTTACTACTACTACTGACTTCTCCCTCTCGTCGGCGAAGCTCTAGAGAAAAGAGCGCCCTTATACGGTTAAGCTTTATTAATACCCTTATCCCTTTAATTAAGACTCTCTCGGAGGAGCCAGAGAGCTTTAATAGATTCGACTTAGACTTAGAGGACAAACCCTAACGCTTCTTTAACGTATTGCTAGAGCCTACTAATATAGAAGGCCTTACCCCCGCTTAATAAGCTAGGGTAAATCAGTTAATTAAGGACTCTATTAACTTTATTGTCGTTACTGCTATTATATAAGCCCTCACTTAATATACTATCGATAACCCTCACTAAGGGACTAGTACTCCCTCCCCTTCTAACCGATTTATACGTGCTCTTACGGCGGACCTCTAGCTTATTGCCGACTATTACCTCCTTAAGTTAAACCTTATTATCCTTGTTATTGAGCTTAATAAGGTTAAGTACTCTTGTATCCCTTTTAGCGACTATAAGGGCGAAATTAAATACGACGCTTAAAAGATAAATATAAAACTCTTTATTTAAAAGTACTTAAGTAATTTCTTTACTAGTGAATCGTAAGTTTATGCTTACTTTAAGTATATAAAGGGAGAGGCTAAGACTATTATCTTTTAATAAATAGACCTTAACTTTACTAAAGACTTTAACGGAGCCGGCGACGTCTTAAAGGCCTTAGACTAGCGTTTCTTTAATTATAACTAAGTGTAAGCCGCTAAACTTAAGTATAACTAATTATAAATAAGTAATATAACTTATAATAAATTCCGTATAAAGTTCACGACGTACGTAGTTACTAGAAAAATCTCACTTAACCGCTAGTTCGACGACGTATGCGAGAAAGTCTTAAATAAGCTCAAGTATAATATCTAAACTAAGAAGTATAAATTCGCTAGAGATTATACGGCTCTTAATAAGTTCTTAGTCGTCTTAAATCGTAAGCTATAGAATATTACTACTAGACGAGTTAATAAACGTATTATTACTATTATCTATAAAGCCCCTCGAGTCTCCTTTAATAATATTAGCACTAATAACTCGCGCGGCATCCTAAAGAAGGACAGTTAGCGTTCGACTTCACTTACTTCTACTACTTATATATAGAGACTACTGACTCTAAGACAGTTATTAGATGTCCGCTAGTATACGCCTTTTCCTTCGCTTGTCTTACGCCGACTTAAGTCCCCTGTACTTCCTCTTATACTTAAGGACGTCTCTTTTAACACTTGTTTCTATTATAGTAAGACTAGCTATTAGGCTAACAACTGTCTTAAGCGCCGTAAAGACTAAGCCCTTAATAAGTCGATTTCTTAGTTAGTCGTTAGCGAGGAACTAAAGACTAACGAGCTCTCAAAAAACTCTTAAGTTATAATAAAGACTTATACCTTAATATAAGTCACAATTTATAAAAGGACTTTGTGGTGCAGAAGTGGAGTAGAGCCTTGCGATTAACGTAAGGAGAATTGAAGTGATTAATTATTGTCCAGAATACATAAGGAAATCAAGGGAACACGTTATTCCCCTGAAAGCGGTATACGCTGGCAGAATCTAAAACTAGTATAGCGCACAACTAACCGAACATCAGCCCGTGCCTGTACGACACACCCCCTAGCCAAGTGACAATTGTAAGCCACTAATATTGTGATTGGCTGCTCTAAGCGAGAGCAAACACCAAACTGAACAATAAGGCCACAACTATTCCTGTACTACTAGGTTAAGTAAACAACCGTCCTATTTGAAGTGGCGCATCCCCCACTTAATTCTTGATCCTGCAACCTCTCCACAACACATATAGATCGACCTTTCGATTTACTAACCAATTAACCAATTAACAATCAATTAACTAATTAATAAATTAATCAATTGATACTATGGGTGTATTAGTGCGCTCTGCTAAGGCCGTTAAGGCTAATCGTTTGGCTGCTACTATAAGTTATTAAGTTGAATTTTATTGAGCTGATCGTTGATTTTGGGGTTGTGTATTAATTTGAATATTATTAACTGTAGTAGGCGAAGAAGAAGAAGGATGCCAAGAAGGCTCTAAAGGCTGCTCCTGCTCCAAAGAGAGCTGTTGCGGCTACTCCGGTTACTCGTGCTCGTACTCCCCGAGTCAAGGGAGATAAGCGTTTAGTTGTTTGTTTAGGTTACATCAATGGCGCCCTCTAAACTAAAAGCACCGGCGAGTACTTTGATGTTGTTAGTCGAGGTGCTCGTTGTTTCGCTTACTCGTCGGGCCATTCTTACAAGGCTACTCCCCCTACTACCTAGGCTCCTTTCCTCCTTTACCGTACTACGCTCTTAAACGACGCAAGTAAGAAGGTAAATTCCCTTAGTTATTCCATTTTAGCGTGTAATTACTAACTGTTTTAGGAATTAGAGCGCCTAAGAGCTCCTGTTTTTACTGCCCTCCGGGGTAAGGCTGCTACTTCTGCTGCTAATAGAGCAACCGGCTTAGGAGGAGGTGACGAGGAGGAAGAAGATAAGGGTGGTGCTACTATTGAAGAGTCTAGTATATTGTTCTATTTTGAATTTCCCGCGAAATTAAGGCTAAATCGATTGATTTCTTTTAGATAAAGAGAACTCCTTCGGTACTCCGGAGGTTTATACGCGAGTTGCTGGAGAGTAACTTACTGCTGCTACTAGTGCTCTATTCTCTCCGGAGCTTGCTCGTGGACCTACTAGTGTTAGTGGAGCTCTGGCTCTTACTCCTGAAGAAGAGGCTTCGGCCGCTCGTATTAACGAGCTTTATAGTGTAATTAGAAGTGCCTTGGCTACTCTAGCTAGGGAAGTTCGGGGCTTGCCACCCAGAGATAATTAGGCTACTCTCTTTTTGTGAGGCGAGGCTTAGGAACCTCTAAACAACTAAGTATCCCTTTGTAATTTACTTGCGTTACGTTACTTTTACTATAGAAACGAATAACCCTTAAGAGCAATTGAATCTTCCAAATGCCGTGAATTTCACCCCCGAGCTCAGTTGCTCTCGAAGTAAATCAAACAATAAGAGAATTTACAAAGTAATAACAAATACATAAGAAAATACATTATATATTCACAGGGTGAGCTTATAGTTAAACTACCCTTATATAAAAGAAAGGTAAAGAACGTGTATAAAGACCTACTTTAAAGTGAGGGCTCTACAGTGAGTTGCTCTAGTTAAGCACGAACATCTACCAAGTTAATAAGAACAACAAAACTCTCAAATTTTTGCCGAGAAAGGTTCTTTGTAAGTCTATTAGCGGGCATATAACTCGTAAGTAAATATTTGACTAAAAAAGTGCCCTTTTGAAACTCCTGGCGTAACTATATATTCTAAATATTAACGTGGCGTAACTTAATAGAGATACGCTGATTTTCCCCAATGATTAACCGTATCGTTTACTAATTGTCGCAGAAGATCCTCTAAATTTCCCTTAACTTAAGACGTAACTCCTAAAAGAAACGCTACAAAGCCATAATCTCCTTAGCCGTGCGCTTAACGCCTAAAAGCTTAGCCTGTGTAGTCGAAGTGATAATTATATCTTATAAGGCCGCTCTCCATAAAATTAAACCTCTAAAAAGTATTATAATATAACTATTAGAGGAGCGCCTAGTATCGAGATTGTCTGCAAATGAAGTATCTAAAGTTATAATAAGCTAAGAGTCGCGTAGTTTGTAACTATAAGTGATCGCCAAAAATCGGGTTCTGAAGAGGTAACGAATAGTCTAATTAATTACCGTAAGGTGCTCTAAAGAGGGGTTAGTCAAGAAGTGAGAAAGTCTTAAAGCTACAAATATAACGTTTACGCGCAACATAATTGCCGTGTAAAGCACTGAGCTAACCTTCTCTTAATACTCCTTAATTTAAACCGGGGTTACTTGCCCTTAATTCTTTAGTAACTCAACTTAAAGTAATAGAGTACTTAGGCAATTTCTATCTACTAAGTCAAATCGCAGAGTAACCTTTTAGATATAAGTGTCGTGTACTAAAGAAATAGTTTTTACTTAACGATTTCTAATAACGCGAACACTTAAAAACTACTCTGTCGATTCTCCTCTAGTGAGCTCGTATGCCGTATTCAAGCCGTTGATAATAAGTTGAGCGTCTCTAAGGGCTAAAGCGTGGTGTAATACTTGAATATCGTCGACATAAAAGATAATAAAGACTGAACGTTACTCGTTTATAAAGATACAAGGCTCCTCCTTACAGGGGATTAACCCTAACTTTGACAAAGTTCCGGTAAAGTCTCCGTACCATAGTACTAGCGAGTCTCTAAGTCTATAAAGTGCACGATCAACTTCTACTACTATGCCGTCTTATTTAAATCCGTCTAATAAGTAACAGCGTACGCGAGCACTCAATTCGCTTCGTTTGGCGTTAATAAAGGCGTTAACAACATTAAATTAAATCATCTCTAAATCAAATTGAGCTGCTATTGCTATGGCGGTCCTAAAAGAACGAGCAGCTAAGGTTACTATATATATTAAGAGAATTAACGTTTCGGGTTATAAGTCTCCCCTAATAATAACTCGCGAGCGACACTTAGTCAAATACCCTAACGAATCGACTTTAGCGTGAAATACTTATTTCAATAGTATTAGTTATTTAGTGGCGAAGCTTTATTTAACGACTCTCTAGTAGTTACGCGACTCTAAGTTAGTGATTTCCTTAATTACGTCGGCTCAGAAGTGCTCTCTTAGAGGGTAATCCTTGAGGTCTCTCTAATTTAATAGGTCCTTTAGTAATTAGGATTAATATATTCGTAGGAGATTAACTAGTTATCGAATTTCGACATTTTTAAGAATAGACACTGAAATTATAGCGTGGACTGTGCTTAAGTCTTTCCCGTCTCTTTATACTAGTTCTTGACTAAGCTAAAAGGTCCCTAGAAAGTCCTTTAAATACTCACGGTTACTCGACGGGTTCAACGATTCCGTAATTAACTCTTTAACAGTTGCTATGTAGACGCTTCGATTCGGTTTCGTAATCTTATTACTAACTCGGGTCTTTCGACCGTCGCTAGTTGCTTGATCTTCTACCCTCTTCCTCTATAAAGGTTTAAGTAAATTATTGTCAGTTAAGGCTAGAAGTAGTAAGTATTACTTTATACTTAATTCTTTTCTTAAATCTAATAAATTAAGATACTCCTTGTACTCTATTACTTGAGGCGGAGCTTCTGATTACTTAGGGCCGGCACCTTAAGTAAGTGCTCCCCGACGCTTAAGACCGCGCTCTTAGTCGTGTGGCCCTTAAGAGTATATAACAACTTGTAATATTAATTGGCGCTTAGCTCCTATATCTCTCTTAAAGTTTAATACACTACGTAAGACATCTCTCCCAGTTGTACTTTAAGACACTAACTGTCTTAATTTGTCGACTCGTTTTAAGACTTAATTAAGGTGCTCGTAAGTAAGAAGTCTAACACTCTTCCTTAGTTAATTCACCCCTAAGTTTTTACTAACGAGTTCTATTAATCTTAACTTTTCTAAGGGTAATATTAGTTACTTTAACCTCGTAGTTAAAAGCTTAAGCGAAGGCTGTGGCACCCCCAATATTACAAACTCAGTAGTTTCTATAGAACTTATTACTTAACTTAGTTGTTCCTTTTCTAAGGTAGTACTTATTATTAATTCTAGTATGTCGAGTGCGCTTAGTCGATTAATTATATCGGTTCTAGTATCCTGGGGTCCTTCCTCTTCTTTTAGCATTTTAGTAAGATCTCTTAATATTAAGCGCGGCTAGCCGACCGCTCTCTTTACATTTAGAGAGCCTAAATAAAAAAGGGATTCGTTAAAAGCAATGTTCTGAGTCACTATTACACGTTGTAATTAAGGTACCCAGACCCTATATATATTAGACGAGACGTATCCTACTAGGTATCTAAGGTGCACTCTTAGGTTGACTTTAAATGCTCTCTTTTGTTAAAGAGCCTCTCGGTCCTTGATCATAGGGTAAGCTCTATAGCCGTATGCCCATATGTTGCTCTAGTCAGGTCGTATATCAGTGGTGAGCTTCTGAATAAGCTTAGGGTCGTAGTACCGAAAATATTACCTAAACCAGGTATAAAAGATCTCATTTAGACTCTTAAAGCCTTTCCGAGCAGCCGGACTTATATTATAAAGAGTAATTGCCGCTATAGTTACTTTTATCTAAAGTTTTTCCGGTAGGTTTACTGAAAGGCGTATCTTAATAGACTTTTCGATGATTTCCTTGCCTACACGCTCAGCTCCCTTATTAAGTTAGTGTATATATAAAGGGGTACCCTTAATATTAATACTATTCTCTGTATACCACTTTTCGTACTCAGTTAATCCATTAATTCCTATAACCGAGGTATCGTTGTCTTAGCGTATTTTGCAAATCGAGAGTCCGAATTGACGTCTCGTCCACGCCTTAAACGGTTTAAGAACTCCTAAGACGGCGATTAACTCTTTATTTTTTAAGAGCTATCTATAAAATTTCCCGTCGTATTAGTCTTTAATTAATAAGAGCCAGCTATTCCCATCAAATCCAACAGGGAAGTCGAATAAGTCCCAAGAAATACAATAAAAAGGCCGAGTAGCTGTTCTCTCCGAAGGTCTTCGACTAACGACTTACTACGCGACAGTCAGAGAGCACTCTTCACACTTAATTTAAGTAGTGCCTATAATCTCGACGTTACGCGTATTCTTGACTAAATTCTCTAATACTTCCTTCCCTAAGTGCCCTGCCTGTAAGTGCTATAACTTAACGTCGTCTAGCCGCGGTCTCAAATATCGTCGACTTAATTAAAAGCCTTGTCGGATATTCCTTTAAAGCGTGAGGAATATCAAAAAGGTATAAGTTAAGCGAATTAGAAAGTTGTGAGTAGTTAAAGAGGCTGAAGAGTAGTTAAAAGGCTTATATTTAAAGAAAACTAAGTTAAACTGTTACTCTAATTACTTTAATACAATACTCTTCTTAGCTGATCCCACGCGCAGCGTATAGTCTAACTTATTATACTAAAGTTTAGCCTTTAACAAACGAGCTTCCGAAATAATATTAATATTAAATCCTTTAACGACAGCGACGTTAAAAAGCCTTAAGTCCTTAGTGTTTAGTCTATTAAGGCCATAAAGAGTACCCTTAAAGACACGAGTACCTCGGCCCTTAACTATAAGGCTCGACGTTCCGGCTTTAATACTGTTGTCGTTAATTAACTTGACAAAGGTCCTAGGCTCTAATAGAGTAACCGAGTTGACTAAATAAGTGACAGCGCCGTTATTAAGTAAGGTACTCTCTAAGAGCGGGTGTCGATCTATATTAATAGTAATATAAATTCCAGAAGTGGCGAGAGCCTTGTCGAGTAACTCCGGACTAATTATATAAGTATTAATACTGCCGGGGTACTTCGGTAGTTCTAAGGGTTTTGCCAAAGTTATTAAAGAGGACGAGGAGTTTTCGGAGGTTATTCCCTTAGTAATTTCCTTCACCGCTACTTGTTTCCACCCTTTCTTGTCGATTACTCGCTTAAAGTCGGGAAACTCCTTTTTAAGCTTAATTCGGGTTTCCTTAATTTCCTCTATAGACGGTAGGTTGCGTAGTTTGTCCCCGGTTGAGCCGTCGTAGTAATATCGAAGTCTATAACACTCAATCGCCTTGTGTCGGTGAGAGCTCACCTTATAGGGGCAAGTGTTAATCGAGGTATTTAGCGAAGGAGTCCTTAGTACTAATAGTACTCCTAGAGTATCTAATCTCCTTCTAAGTATAGCGTATAATCTAACTGTCTTGTTTCTTCTAATAGCCGTAAGAGACTCTTTATTAAGCGCCAATAACTAATTGACGTATTAAAGTAACGTGTACTTATAAATAACTCTAAGAGTATTGTCTCTAAGGACCTTAGACAGTCGTTCGCGGGCTTATTTAAGTGCGAGCTTCTCTTATACTACTTTAATAAAGTTAATAATCGCTAAGGGGCCCTTAACGTCTGGAATGTCGTATAATAGAGTATCTTAGTAAGTTAATCGCCACTCTTAAATCCACACCTTAAGATTAACTCGTCTTATTTTGACGATTTCGAGCTTCTCTTTATATTTAGCTTAAGCTTTAGTGATATTACTTATTTCCGAAGGGGCGTAATCTCTCTTTAACACCTTAAAGAGTATTTATAAAGTCCAAGATCGTGGGTCGTTCGATTCGTCTATTATCTTGTCGGGTTACTCTTTCGCTCTCTGTTCTTCCTTAATCTCACACTCCTAAATAACACTTTAGTAGATTAAAGGATTAACTGTCTCTTGAATTTACTTATATACTACCTTATAAGCCCGAGCCTTTTCCGACTATTATGCGTGTTTTATAGTATACTCCCTCATTAAGGCAATATATATTAAAGTAACTATAATAACGTTAAATAATATAAGAGGCGTTATATTTAGTTTAGGTCCCTTGAGTTCAGGTGCTCGTTAGTCTCTATCTTACTTTACTTACTCCCTAAAGTTAAAATCGAGAGCTTCCTTGTCTTATTATGCCTTTACTTAGTCGATCGTTTGTGCTTAAGGCTCGTTTTCGAGGATATTTAGAGCGACCGGTAATTCTAGATTAACCGACGTCTATACCTTGTGGAAGATACAAAAGGATTTAAAGGCTTAGTATTATAGAGTCTAAGTTTGCCTGTCGTAGTTAAGCGGCGTTCGATTATTAGAGGAGGAGACTAAAGTTAAGTCTACTATAGTGAAGAGAGGGCTGCTCTCTCGAGGGTTCGATAGATTTATTGAAGAGGAGAAGAGAATCTCGAGTACAGGTGCTCGATTTACCCTTTTCTAGAGAAGTTAAAGGGAAATGGCAATGTAAACTACACTTATTAATAAGTAAGAAGCGCCGACGTTATTTGTCACTTATTAATCTTACGTTAATAGTTCTACTTAAATCTATAGAGCACAAAAGGAAGAATACTAACTTAATAGCTTTGTCACAGGGCTTATAACTGTGGTACAGAAGTGGAGTAGAGCCTTACGATTAACGTAAGGAGAATTAAAGTAATTAATTATTATCCAGAATATATAAGGAAATCAGAGGAACACGTTGTTCCCCTAAAAGCGGTATACGCTAGCAGAATCTAAAACTAGTATAGCGCACAACTAACCGAGCATCAGCCCGTGCCTGTACGACAGACTTAGTATTTAATTTCCGTGCTCTTATTAGAGGATAATAATTCTTAATTAATATTAAACTAAGAAGAAATAGATTCTTTACTAAAACACTTATATATATTAATAGCGGAGTTAATATTTTCAGTGTAATTAAAACCTCTTTTATATATTAACTTGTTAAGTAATTTAATATCTTGTTTATATCCCTCCTTTAGTTAATCGTCTTAACTAGTTATAATAATAAGAAAGGGAAGCTAATTAATATAGCCGTCTTACTTACTTTAACGATCGACCGCCGGCGAATTAACTTCCCCTTTCTAATAACTAACTTAAGAAACACTAACGTCCTAATTAGTCGGAAGTTCCTAGAGTATTACGACCTAAAGTAGTCGTATATTAAGAACCGTAATCGGCTAAAGTGGCCACTAAATATACTAGTCTAGCTATACTTTAACTAACGAGTCTTCGTTAATATTAACCGTTCTAATAAGCTAATAGTTAAGTCTCACTAGCTTAATACAAAACAAAGGGATGCCCTTATAAATGTGGATAACTATTATTAGAGGCAAGCTAAGATTACGGCACTTAACGACTCTTTTAAGTTAAAGGTCTCTATACGACCTACCGCTAGCGTCTCGTTAACTTAACCCTCGAGCTTTACTAGAAAGGTCAAGGAACGCTTGCGTATTATAAAGGATTAATTAAACCCTTTAATATCCCGTGATCTAAGATTATTACTTAAAGACAAGAGAGCCCGTAGAGCCTCCCCGGCGAATTACTAGTTAAAGGCGCTTACTACGGGGATCTTCCTTATATTAGTAATAGCGATATTTACTACGTACCTCCGACTTAAGAGAGCTAAGAAGAATAAGGTGGAAACCTTCGTGGCGTTAGTATATAAGATTAATTAAGAGTTAACTTGTCGCCGGCGAGAGGCCTTAAACTAATTATATATCGAGCTTATATTAATAAATAGAGACTTAACCCTAGAGGAAGCCCTAGAGGCTAAATACGCGTAAGATAATGAGTTAGTAAGTAAGAAGCTCCCAGTAGAGTACTAAGAGTACGCTCCTCTCTTCTCCTAGCGAGCCTCTGACGAGTTACTAGCGTATCGTTAAGGTATAGACTATTAAATCGAGCTTACTAAAGAGAACGACTTGTCCTTTGAGCCTCTCTAGTATATAACTAAAGAACAACTATTAGAGACTAAGTAGTATATTATTGACAACTTATATAAAGGCTTTATTAAGCCCTCTAATATACCTTACGCGGCCCCTATTCTCTTCACTAAGAAAGCCGATAATAGTCTCTGGCTATACGTCGACTATTAGAAGCTAAATGCCCTATTAAAGAAGGATCCGTACTTAATCCCTCTAATTAATAAGATTATAGCACGTATCTATAAGGTAAAAGTCTTTATAAAGCTTAATATTTAGTAAGCTTTGTCCTACAGGCACGGGCTGATGCTCGGTTAGCTGCGCGCTACGCTGGATATGGTTTCTGCCACGTTATACCGCTTTCAGGAGAATAACGTGTTCCCTTAATTTCCTTATATATTTTAAATAATAATTAAGCACTTTAATTCTCCTTACGTTAATCGCAAGGCTTTACTCTACTTCTGTACTATAGTTATGAGCCCTATGACGAAGTTATTAAGTTAGTATTCTTCCTTCTATACTTTATAGATTTAGGTAGAGTTATTAACGTAAGATTAATAAGTGACGAACAACGTCGGCGCTTCTTACTTATTAACAAGTGTAGTTCACACCGCTATTTCCCTTTAACCTCTTTAGAAAAGGGTAAATCGAGCACCTGTACTCAATATTCTCTTCTCCTCTTTAATAAATCCATTAAACCCTCGAGAGAGCAGCCCTCTTTTCGCTATAGTAGACTTAACTTTAGTCTCCTCCTCTAATAATCGAACGCCACTTAATTACGACAAGTAAACTTAGACTTTATAATATTAAGCCTTTAAATCCTTTTATATCTTTTATAAAGTATAGACGTCGGTTAATCTAGAATTACCGGTCGCTCTAAATATCCTCGAAAACGAGCCTTAAGTATAAATAATTAACTAAGTAAAGGCACAATAAAACAAGGAGGCTCTCGATTTCAACTTTAGGGAGCAAGTAAAGTAAGATAGAGATTAACGAGCACCCAAACTTAAAGGACTTAAACTAAGTATAATACTTCTTATATTATTTAACGTTACTATAATTACTTTAATATATATTACCTTAATAAGGAAGTATATTATTAAACACGCATAATATTTAGAAAAGGCTTAGGCTTATAAAGTAATATATAAGTGAATTTAAGAGACAGTTGATCCTTCGATTTACTAGAGTGCTGTTCGAGAGTGTGAGATTAAGGAGAAACAGAGAGCGAAAGAGTAACTTAACAAGATAACGGACGAACTAAACGACTCACGATCTTAGACTCTATAAATGCTCCTTAAGGTATTAAAGAGAGATTACGCCCTTTTAAAAATAAGTAATATTACTAAAGCTCAAGCTAAATATAAAGAGAAGCTCGAAATCGTCAAAACAGGACAGGTTAATCTTAAGGTGTGGATTTAAGAGTAGCGATTAGCCTACTAAGATACTTTATTATACGACATTTTAGACGTTAAGGGCCCCTTAGCGATTATTAACTTTATTAAGGCAGTGTAAGAGAAGCTCGCACTTAAATAGGCCCGCGAACGACTGTCTAAGGTCCTTAGAGATAATACTCTTAAGGTTATTCACAAGTACACGTTACTTTAATACGTTAATTAGTTATTAGCGCTTAATAAAGAGTCTCTTACGGCTACCAGAAGAAATAAGACAATTAAATTATACGTTACACTTAAAGGGAGATCGGATGCTCTAAGAGTACTATTAGTACTAAGGACC
Organism: Leptodontidium sp. MPI-SDFR-AT-0119; assembly: GCA_020726505.1. NCBI lineage: Eukaryota > Fungi > Ascomycota > Leotiomycetes > Helotiales > Leptodontidiaceae > Leptodontidium > Leptodontidium sp. MPI-SDFR-AT-0119. The sequence goes on from JAHLEZ010000017.1 coordinate 1,513,384, forward strand.
CCTTCGCTAAATAATTCGCTTAATACTTATCTCTACAAGGTGAGCTCTCACTAACATAAAGTAATCGAGTGTTACAGACTTCGATATTATTACGACGGCTCAACTGAGGACAAACTGCGCAACTTACTGTCTACAGAGGAAATTAAGGAAACCCGAATTAAGCTTAAAAAGGAGTTTCTCGACCTTAAACGAGTAATCGACAAGAAAGAGTAGAGATAAGTAACGGTGAAGGAAATTACTAAGGGAATAATCTCCGAAAACTCCTCGTCTTCTCTAACAACCTCAGCAAAAGCCTTAGAGTTATTAAAGTATCCCGGCAGTATTAATACTTATATAATTAGTCCAGAGTTACTCGACGAAGCTCTCGCTACCTCTAGAATCTATGCCACTATTAATATAAATCGACACCCGCTCTTAGAGAGCACCCTACTCGATAATGGCGCTGCCACTTATTTAGTTAACTCGGTTGCTCTATTAGAGCCTAAGACCTTTATTAAATTAACTAACGACGACAGTGTTAAAGCCGGAACGTCGAGCCTTATGATTAAGGGCCGAGGTACTCGTGTCTTTAAAAGTACTCTCTATAGCCCTAATAGACTAAATACTAAGGACTTAAGGCTTTTTAACGTCGCTGTCGTTAAAGGATTTAATATTAATATTATTTTAAAAGCTCGTTTGTTAAAGGCTAGACTTTAATATAATAGGTTAGACTATACGTTACGCGTGGGATTAGCTAAGAAGAGTATTATGTTAAAGTAATTAAAGCGACAGTTTAATTTAGCTTTCTTTGAATATAAGCCTTTTAATTACTCTTCAGCCTCCTCAACTACTCACAACTCTTTAATTCGCTTAACTTATACCTTTTTAATATTCCCTACGCTTTAAAAGAGTATCCGGCAAGGCTTTTAATTAAGTCGACAATATTTGAGACCGCGGCTAGACGACGCTAGGTTATGGCACTTACGGGCAGGGCACTTGGGGAAGGAAGCATTAGAGAATTTAGTCAAGAATGCGCGTAACGTCGAGATTATAGGCACTACTTAAATTAAGTGTGAAGAGTGCTCTCTGACTGTCGCGTAATAAGTCGTTAGTCGAAGACCTTCAGATAAAACAGTTACCCGGCCTTTTTATCACATTTCTTAGGACTTATTTGACTTCTCTATTAAATTTAATAGGAATAGCTAGCTCTTGTTACTTAAAGACTAATACGACAGGAAATTCTATAGATAGCTCTTAAAAAACAAAGGGTTAATCGCCGTCCTAAGAGTTCTTAAACCGTTTAAGGCGTGGACAAGACGTTAATTCGGACTCTCGATTTACAAAATACGCCAAGACAATAATACCTTAATTATAAGAATTAATAAATTAACCGAGTACGAAAAGTGGTATATAGAGAATAGTATTAATATTAAGGGTACCTCTTTGTATATATACTAACTTAATAAGGGAGCTAAGCGTGTAAGCAAGGAAATCATCGAAAAGTCTATTAAGATACGCCTTTTAGTAAACTTACTGGAAGAACTTTAGACGGAAACAACTATAGTAGTAATTACTCTTTATAATATAAGTCCGGCTACTCGGAAAGGCTTTAAGAGTCTAAATAAGATCTTTTATGCCTAGTTTAGGCAATATTTTTAGTACTACGACCCTAAGCTTATTTAGAAGCTTACTACTAATATACGACCTAATTAAAGTAATATATAGGCATACGGCTGTAAAGCTTACCTTATAATTAAGGACTGAGAGGCTCTTTAATAAAAGAGAGTATTTAAAGTCAACCTAAGAGCGTACTTTAGATACCTAATAAGATACGTCTCGTCTAATATATATAAGGTCTGGGTACTTTAATTATATCGTGTAATAGTGACTTAGAACGTTACTTTTAACGAATCCCTCTTTTATTTAGGCTCTTTAAACGTGGAGAGAGCAGTCGGCTAGCCACGCTTAATATTAAGAGATCTTACTAAAATGTTAAAAGAAGAGGAGGGACCCTAAGACGCTAGAACCGATATAATTAATCGACTGAGCATACTCGATATACTAGAATTAATAATAAGCACTACTTTAGAAAAAGAATAACTAAGCTAAGTAATAAGTTTTGTAGAAACTACTAAGTTTGTAATATCGGGGGTACTATAGCCTTCGCTTAAGCTTTTAATTACGGGGTTAAAGTAACTAATATTGCCCTTAGAAAAGTCAGGATTAATAAAACTCGTTAATAAAAACTCGGGGGTGAATTAATTAAGGAAGAGTATTAGACTTCTTATTCACGAGTACTCTAATTAAGTCTTAAAACGAGTCGACAAATCAAGACAGTTAGTATTTTAGAGTATAACTAGGAGAGATGTCTTACGTGACGTACTAAACTTTAAGAGAAATATAAGAGTTAAGCGCTAATTAATACTATAAGTTGTTATATACTCTTAAGGGCTACACGACTAAGAGCGCGGTCTTAAGCGTCAGGGAGTACTTACTCTAGGTGCCGGCCTTAAGTAATCAGAAACTCCGCCTCAAATAATAAAGTATAAGGAATATCTTAATTCGTTAGACTTAAAGGAAGAATCAAGTATAAAGTAACACTTACTACTTCCGGCTATATCTAATAATAACTTACTTAAACCTTTACGAAAGAAGAGGGTAAAAGATTAAGTAACTAGCGACAGTCGAAAGACCCGAGTAAGTAATAAGATTACGAAACCGAATCGAAGTGTTTATATAGTAACTATTAAAGAGCTAATTACGGAATCGTTAAACCCGTCGAGTAACCGTGAGTATTTAAAGGACTTTCTAGGGACCTTTTAGCCTAGTTAAGAACTAGAATAAAAAGACGGGAAAGACTTAAGCGTAGTCCACGCTATAATCTTAGCGTTTGTTCTTAAAAATATCGAAATTCGACAATTAGTTAATCTCTTACGAATATATTAATCTTAATTACTAAAGGACTTATTAAATTAGAGAGACCTTAAGGATTACCCTTTAAGAGAGCACTTCTGAGCCGACGTAATTAAGGAAATCACTAACTTAAAGTTACGTAACTGCTAAAGAGTCGTTAAATAAAGCTTCGCTACTAAACAACTAATACTATTAAAATAAGTATTTCACGCTAAAGTCGATTCGTTAAGGTATTTAACTAGGTGTCGCTCGCGAGTTATTATTAGGGGAGACTTATAACCTGAAACGTTAATTCTCTTAATATATGCGGCAACCTTAGTTGCTCGTTCTTTTAAGACCGCTATAGTAATAACAGCTTAATTTAATTTAGAGATAATTTAATTTAATATAGTTAACGCCTTTATTAACGCTAAACGAAGCGAATCGAGTGCTCGTGTACGCTGTTACTTACTAAACGGATTTAAACAAGACGGTATAGTAGTAAAGGTTAATCGTGCACTTTATAGACTTAGAGACTCGCTAGTACTATAATACGGAGACTTTACCGGAACTTTATTAAAGTTAAGGTTGATCCCTTATAAAGAGGAGCCTTGTATCTTTATAAACGAGTAACGTTCGGTCTTTATTATCTTTTATATCAACGATATTCAAGTATTATACCACGCTTTAGCTGTTAGAGACGCTCAACCTATTATCGACGGCTTAAATACGGCATACGAGCTCACTAGAGGAAAACTAATAGAGTGGTTTTTAAGTGTTCGCGTTATTAAAGATCGTCAAGTAAAGACTATTTCTTTAATATACGACACTTATATTTAAAAGGTTACTTTGCGATTTGACTTAATAAATAGAAATTACCTAAGTACTCCACTACTTTAAGTTAAGTTACTAAAGAATTAAGGGCAAGTAACCCCGGTTTAAATTAAGGAGTATTAAGAGAAGGTTAACTTAGTGCTTTATATAACAATTATATTACGCGTAGACGTTATATTTGTAACTTTAAGACTTTCTCACTTTTTAACTAACCCCTCTTTAAAGTACCTTATAGCAGTTAATTAAACTATTCGTTACCTCTTTAGAACCTGTTTTTTAGCGATTACTTATAATTACAAACTACGCGACTCTTAGCTTATTATAACTTCGGATACTTTATTTATAGACAATCTCGACACTGGGCGCTCTTCTAATAATTATATTATAATACTTTTTAGAGGTTTAATCTTGTAGAGAGCGGCCTTATAATATATAGTCACTACTTCGACTATACAGGCTAAGCTTTTAGGCGTTAAGCGCACGGCTAAGGAGATTATAACTTTATAGCGTTTCTTTTAAGAATTACGTCTTAAGTTAGGGGAAATTTGGAGGATCTTTTATAATAATTAGTAAATAATACGGTTAATTATTAAGAAAAATCAGCGCATCTTTATTAAGTTACGCTACGTTAATATTTAGAATATATAATTGCGCTAAGAGTTTTAAAAGGGCACTTTTTCAGTCGAATATTTACTTACGGGTTATATACCCGTTAATGGACTTATAAAGAACCTCTCTCGACAGAAATTTAAGAATTTTGTTACTCTTATTAACTTAATAAATGTTCGTGCTTAACTAAAGTAACTTATTATAGATCCCTCGCTTTAAAGTAAGTCTTTATACACGTTTTTTACTTTTTCTTTTGTTATAAGGGTATTTTCTTATATATTTATTATTCCTTTGTAAATTCTTTTACTGTTTTATTTACTTAGAGAGTAACTAAGCTCAGGGGTAAAATTCACGGCATTTAAAAGATTTAATTACTTTTAACGGTTGTTTGTTTCTATAATAAAAGTAACGTAACGTAAGCAAATTATAAGGGGACACTTAATTATTTAGAAGTTCCTAAGCCTCGCCTTATACAAAAGAGAGCAACTTATTTAATTAAAAGGCCCAAAACCTCCCGAACTAAGTCACTTAATATACTAGTAATCACTTTAATAAGCTCCTCAACACGAGTAGCCTGAGCCTCTTGCTTTAGTGTGAGAGTAACTCCACGGGGCTTATCGGCTATTATAGCCTGAAAAGCAGCAAGACTAGCACTAACGCCAGCGGCCGTAACAGTAGCTCTACTAACTCCACTTATAGCTACAGCAGGAGCAGCAGCCGCAGGAGTAGCAGGAGAAGCTAGAGATGCTCCTAGAGGAGTCTCTTTATTACCCTCTAATTTAAAGGAGGAATCGACGTAGAGAGCAGCCGAGGCCGCACCCAAAGCACGACTAGTAAAGCCAGTTACTTCACCGGCAGCTTTACTAGTAATAACTTAACTCTTAAGGGCCGTAAAAATAAGAGCTCTTAGGCGCTCTAATTCCTAAAAAGGTTAATAATTACACGTTAAAAAAAAATAACTTAAAGAATTTACTTTCTCGCCTACGTCATTTAAGAGCGCAGCCCGGTAAACTAGGAAAGGAGCCTAGGCAACAGCGGGAGTAACCTTGTAAGAGTAGCCCGAGGCGCACGTAAAGTAGCGAGTACCTTAACTAATAATATTAAAGCACTCGCCAGTGCTTTTAGTTTAGAGGGCGCCATTGATACAACCTAAATAAACAACCGCACGCTTAGCTCCCTTGGCACGAGGAGCACGAGCACGAGCAACAAGAGCAGCCTTTGGAGCCTTCTTAGCCTCCTTCTTCTTCTTCGCCTATTACAATTAGTAATGCTTAAATTAACATATAGCTTTAAGATCGACGATTAACTCAATTTAATTTAAATAACTTATAACGGCGGACAGACGATTAGCCTTGACAGTAGTAGTAAATCGCCGTGAGACACCTATAGTGCCGGTTAATCAATCTATTAATTGATTAATTGATTATTAATTAGTTGACTAGTTAGTAGATCGAAAAGAGTCGATTTATATAGTATAAAGTAATTGCAGGATCAAGAATTAAGTGAGGGCTGCGCCACTTTAAATAGGAGGGTTGTTTGCCTAATTTAGTAGTACAGGAATAGTTATAGCCTAAGTATTTAGTTTAGTGTTTGTTCTCGCTTAGCGCAGCTAACTATAATACTAGTGGCTTACTATTATCACTTAGCTAGGGGGTATGTCGTACAGGCACGGGCTGATGCTCAGTTAGCTGCGCGCTACGCTAGATATAGTTTCTGCCACGTTATACCGCTTTCAAGAGAATAACGTGTTCCCTTGATTTCCTTATATATTCTAGATAACAATCAAGCACTTTAATTCTCCTTACGTTAATCGCAAGGCTCTACTCCACTTCTGCACCACAAGCTTTTTATTATATTTATATGTCCCTCGAGAGTGAGGACTATACGACTTTCTATACTCAATATAACACGTATAAGTATAAAGTCCTTCCTTTTAGCCTTACGAATAGCCCGGCGACTTTCTAGTGATTTATTAATAATATCCTTATAAAGTACTTTAACGACTTCTACGCGGCTTATATAAATAATATTCTTATATATTCGTTTACTCCAGAGGAGTATGAGGTCTATGTCAAGAAAGTTATAGTAATATTATAGGCACATAGACTCTAGGCCGACATTAAGAAGTCCAAGTTTAATGTATAAAAAACAAAGTTCTTAGGATTTATTATTAGCGTTAATGGCGTAGAGGTAGACCTAGAGAAGGTTAGTGTGATTAAGGACTAGTAATACGTTAATAATATATAAAATATATAGAGTTACCTTAGCTTTTATAACTTCTACCGCCGATTTATTAAAGACTATAATCGTATTACACGTCCTCTTATGATGTTTACTAGAAAGGACGTTCCCTTCGTCTTTAATAACGCCTATAAAAACATATAAGAGACTCTCTAGGAAGCCCTCTAATCTACGCCGGTTCTTTACTATTATGACTTTATTAAGTAAACGCGGCTAGAGACTAATTCCTTAGATAGAGTCGTTACTAAGGTTTTATCTTAACTTTAAGAGGACGATACTTTTTACTTTATAAGATACTTTTCTAAGACTATAATAGACCTTGAGCTTAATTACTTAATTTATAATAAAGAGATACTAGCGATTTTTTAGTTATTTAAGTAATATCGCCCGGAGCTCTTAAGTGCCTAGAAAAATGTCCTTATTTATATAGACTACTAAGCCCTAGAGTACTTTATAACTACTAAGGACCTTACGGCTAGGCAGGCTCAATAAGCTGAGGTCTTTGCGGACTTTAATTTCACGATTATATATTATACTAAGACGACTAATACGCTAACTAATACTTTATCTTAACGGGATTAAGACTTTATAACTATAGAGGCACATAAGCGGGCTATTCACAGTTAATAGCTAATTCCGACTAATAAAATTAACTCGCGAGTCGCTAGTGACCTCTAACTCTCCGCCGTTAATCCTATAAACGCTTATATTGAAGTCGTAGAGATAATACCCTTGGCACTTATAGACGCTATAATCCTAAATCGTAGTATTAAGTTACGTGACGACTTAAGGACAGAGCTAAAGCTAGAGTCGAATACAGGAGTACTAATTGACCTAGAGACGCTAACCGCGAAGGAGTTAGACCTTAACTTTATAGTAGTATATAATATCGTAGAATACGACGTTATTAATTAAGTGCTTTAGGCTAATAAGTCTTCGCTTTTGCTAAAGCCTCTCTAACAAAAGGCTAAGGAATAGTCGCTAGATTACGAGCTAATAAATAACAAGCTACTTTTCTAAGGCCGCCTAAAAGTGCCCTTAAAACTACTAAAGCTTCGCACGACACTTATATACCACGTATACTCTTAACCTTTAATAGTATATACAGGGATTAGAAAGATGAAGGTATTATTAAGTCGCAAATATTACTAGAACAGCCTTATTATAGACATAGCTTGATACGTAGTAAACTGTAATTACTCTCGACAAAAAGCCCGTAGGGATAAGACCCTTAGTTTCTTATACCCCCTACTAATCCTTATTCGGCCGTATTAATACCTCACGATAGACTTTACGAAGTTACTACTAGATAAGTACGGCTATAACTTCGCTATAGTTCTTATTAACCGCTTGTCTAAGAAACCGGTCTCGATACCTTATAATAATATAATTACTACTAAAGGCATGGCTATTCTCTTCCTTGTCTATTAGACTCGACACTTTAATATGCCAGACTTTATTGTCTTAGACCAAGGACCTCAGTTTGTCTCCTCCTTTTAGAAGGAGTACTGTCGTATCCTCAGGACTAAGGTAAAGTTAACGACGGCGTATAACCCGAACGTTAACGGTTAGATAAAGGTAACGAACTAATATATTAAGTAGCGGCTCTGTCCTTTTTATTATTATTACTAAGACAATTAGAGCGACCTCTTATTAATTATAGATATTACTTAATTAACGTTACTGCACGAGTCCTTAGGCCGCCTGTCTCCTTTCTAGTTACTTAACGGCGTTGAGCCGAGGACTTCTTAGGACTTAGTTAACTTAGAGCCTCCGGTTACAGTAATAGAGAAACTCAATCGCGAGGAGGCTCTTTAAGTAATATTACGAATAAAGGAAGTTACAGAAGTCGCACAGTCGTCTCTTAAAGATTAATAAGAGAAAATGAAATGACTGGCGAATCGTAGGCGACGCGCTATTAACTAGGACGTTAGCGACTTAGTACTAGTCGATACTTAGAACTAGAACGTTAACCGACCTTTAAGGAAGTTGTCTAATAAGTAGTACGGCCCTATTAAAGTAATTACTAGGGAAGGAGAGAGCTAGAGAGTTGAGCTACTAGAGGACTAGTTAATTTACCCTGTCTTTTACTCGTACTCGCTCTGTAAGTACGTCGACAACCCCCTGCCGGGACAAGCTAGAACTACGCCGGCACTTATTTAATTATTACTTAAGTAAGATAAGTAGGAAATTGAAGGCATCCTTAGCTCTAAGGTTATACGAAACAAGCTATTTTATTATATTAAGTAGTTATGCGCCGACGAGGACTTAAAGTAATACTTATACTTAGATGTTATAATAGCTTTATATATAATTAAGCGGTTCTACCTAAAGTATCTTAACGCTAAGGGCCCGCCGAGAGTTCTCCTAAAGTGGCTAGAGGCTTATAACGCTAGTATTAACGACTATAACGACCTAGAGGACGATATAATTATAGCTACAACTACGCGGACGTAGTTTTTTAGGAAGGGGGGGTAATATTACGACCTATAATGCGCCTCGTATTCTAACCGACATAGGCTCATAATATCGCTGGCTATGCGACGGCGCTAAGCCCAATAGGGAAGACTAGGAGGCGAGCCTGCGATATGTTGACGTAAATAGCACTTGACTACGCTAGGCCCTATTAGGAGGGCCCTTCATATATTTATACTCGAGCTCCCCCTTACGGAGAGCTCTCTTTTCCTCCTTGTCTTTTCTTCTCAATTCTGAGCGTAGCTAAAGGCCCAAATACAAAGCTAAAGTCAACTCGCCGTATTAACCTCTTGGCCAGCCGTAACAAATATCAAGCTTTATAAAAACCTTTGCCTTATAAATACGAGCTATTATTTTATTAATTAGAGTAATCGGGTATAAGTTCATTTTTAATAGGGTATTCAGCTTCTAGTAGTCGACGCGTAGCCGGAGACTGCCATCGGCTTTCTTAGCGAAAAGAATAAGGGCCACGTAAGGTATACTAAAGGGCTTAATAAAGCCTTTTGTCGTGCAGGTTATGGTAGGCCGGCTAAGCGAGCCCAATCAAAGGCACCATGGCCAAAGCGCCCGCGACCTCCATATTCAGGGAGCTTGAATAAACCATACGTAAATAGATAACGATTAATTACAGTACTGCGCATACCTTAATAATACCTCAAATTCGCCTCTATAGAACCTTTAGGCGTACTCTTACACGACAGTTATAAGCCCCGTAAGCTATTAAAGCTTCCCAGTCGCATACACGCGCCGACGTAGCTTTATAGAGGCATATAGAGGCTTTCTCACCGCTGCCTTATACACGTACTAGTAGTACTTAAAAGCCCGTTAATAACCCTTAAATCACTAAAACCTCTTCGAAATTATTATATATATACTTAAAACCGACAATGTCACTTCTAAAGCTACTTACAGACTATAATTTAAAAGCGCGGAAGGATTAGGCGACATAGCACTTGCGCTTAATATTTTATACTGGCTTTATAAGTACACTAAATATAGTAGACCTTAGCGCTCCTGCGACAGGCTATATCCCAAACCACCGACCCAAGGCTCTAACGTTTGAAAGTACTACGTAAGAGGTTACAAAGACTTAGTTAAGCCAGTATTACGCTAATATTGCAGCTTAAAAAGCAGTAAACCTACAACCGTCCTTAACGCCTGAGTCGTCCGACAACGCGTGGGCTACACTTATCCTAGCTATATTGACAGATGCCCTAATAGGAGGGACAAGTCTAAAAGAAGCTAGTCCACCTCTATACCCGACAATTGTAGAGGTGTAGTAGATCTACGTAGCACAAGCCAGGAAGTACTAATACACGCTTGCTAAATAGACGAGCTAAAATAACAAGTATATAACTCTATACAACTAGCTCTCCGCAACGGTAGACGATTCGCTTTTAGACTCTGCGATTAGGGAACTGGCCGGTAAGAGCGACTTAAGCTTACAAACGTTAGTTAGCACACTTTAGCGCGACATAATACTATTAAAATCGTCGGTCCTTACAACGGTAGTTACGGAATACGATAAGATTTTAAAGGAGGCACATAAGGGAAAAGTCAACGTTAACTAGTAGATAAAGGACTTCTTGAAAGTTTACAGGAATGCCAAAGCGTACGATATACCTGAAGTTAAGGGTACTGTGGCTCTAAAGAAGTGATTACGTGTTGTGGAAGCTCACATGCACCCTAATTAGGCAAATCTTATCCTTAGTACAGTTATACGCGACGATTAACTTAAAAAAGAGTATAGTTTTACTCTTAACGACTATATTTAAGTACTCCTTAGCATAAACTAAGAGCACACTATATTTAGGAAGCCCAGGCGTCAAGGAGGGGGGGGTAGTCAATACTTAACCCTTAAAGGAATAAACGATAGTACGTCGGGCGCAAGCTCTAGTAAATCTCGCTCTCGCGGTTAAAGTAACTTATACCTATATAGTATAAACAGTAAGCACTTCTTTAAGCCGCTCAAGTACTAGAGACTACGTTATATAGTTAATAGAACGACCACAAAAGGTATAAAATATATACTAAATACTAACGAAGTAACTATAACTCGCAAGAAGTTAGAAACTATAGACTTCAAGGAGCTTAAGGCCGCTATAGCTAAAGAAGGTTAGAAGTACGTTATAGTAGCCAAAATTACTAGAGCCAATAACACTAGCACCTCTAAACCTACTACTAACGCCAAAACAGCCGATATTATTATACTTACAAGAAACAAAGACAAAGGCAAAGTTACGTAAGAAGGGACAAGGAGTATTAACGTAGTTATACTTAACCTAAACCTTTTTGACGATATAATCTAGGACGACACTTTTAACGCTAGTATCTATAATACTATAGAGTTCTAACGCCACCCTCTATTAGACAGTACTCTAGTTGACAATTGCGGCGTAACTCACTTAGTTAACAGTATTAATAAACTAGTCCTGTGGTACAGAAGTGGAGTAGAGCCTTGCGATCAACGTAGGGAGAATTAAAGTGGTTGATTGTTCTCTAGAATATATAAGGAAATTAGGGGAACACGTTGTTCTCCTGAAAGCGGTATAACGTGGCAGAAACCATATCCAGCGTAGCGCGCAGCTAACCGAGCATCAGCCCGTGCCTGTACGACAAGTCCCTAGTAGCTTTAAACGCACCACAGGAGAATCAGTTGACGTGGGCACCTTAAACTTACTAATTATTAAGAGAAGTACACGTATCTTTAAAAACGTTATATATAGACCTACCGGACTATATACCAGGGACCTGACGCTGTCTAATGTGGCTGTTATAGAGGGGTTCAATATTAATATTATCTTAGAGAGCCTCCTCGCACAGTCGGGGGTGTAATATAATAGTACTAACACGACTTTACGCGTAAGTAATACTAAAGAGAGCTATATAGTAAGAAACCTACAGCGCAAGTAAAACCTTATAGTATTTAAATATAAGCCAGTTAATAACTACTCGCGCTCTTTATAACTGCGTGTATTTATAAAGACTCGTAAATCTCCTACTGTAATAATATACCTAACAATTAGTAAACGACTACACCCTCTCAAAAAGTATACCTTTTAAGTATCTCGCCGGTTCTTACGACCCTAGAGCGACACAACACAGATGTGGCACTTACAGGCTAGTCAGCTCAGTAAAATAGCCCTAGAAGCTCTTATAAAGTATGCCCGCAATGTTCAAATCGACGGAATCACTAGTATTTAGTGTGAAAGTTATGCTGTGACACACTTAAACTAACGACTATTACGTAAAGAGTTAAACAACAAGTCGCCAAGACCGTTCTTTAGGGTCGTATAGGACCTGTTTGATTACCTTGTAGGCTATAATAGTATATACTAGCTATTGTTGATTAACGACGAATATAGTGGAAAGCTTTTCGCATTCACACTCACGAGCAAAGTTAACGAGTTAATTATAGGAGTGCTTGAAGTATTTGAGGCATAGACTAGACGCTAATACAGTCTGGCTATATACAAAGTCAGGTCTAACAACGACACGTCTGTAATTAACACAAGATACTGGACTTAGTACGACTAATAGGCGTTAGATAATGGCATCGAGCTAGAGCCTACTCCTGTCTACACGCATAAACCAAATGGGGGTATAGAAAGAGCTAGTGGGGAGTTAATTACTAAGGCCTTGAAAATAATAACAGGCGCTAATCTACTATCTAAGCTGTGGCCGGAAGCTGTTTTAACGGCTGCATACCTTTACAATATGTCGCCACTCGCTAGAAGAGCTATGTACTCCCTAAACGAAGTGCTAGAAGTATAGTTTAGGCAGTATTTTCAGTGATACGATCTACAAATAGTAAAGAGGTTATTAGTCGATTTAAGGCCTGACTAGAGTAATATTTTTGCGTATAGCGCCAAAGCTTACGCGATAATTAAAGACCGACAAGCTCTCCGTGACAAGAGAGGCTTTAAGGTCAACCCTTGGGGGCATGTCGGATACTTAGTTGGCTACTGTATAATTAATATATATAAGGTCTAGATACCCTAGCTAAAGCGTGTAATACGTACCCGAAACGTTGTTTTTAATAAGGCACAGTTTTATAATAAGTAAGTAATAGTCGACTAACTACTACTAATACTCAAATAAGTCGTTAATATACTTACAGAGCCTAAGGCCGCTTAAGACGCCGAGTTAGTCATCGAACACGTAGCGGACGAGTATACAGAGGCGAAAAATAGTATTAAATTAGACAGGCTATTGTCTGACTTAATAGAAGTCGACGAAGTTTCTATAAAAGTAGTCTTACACGTAATTACTAAGGCGGGACTGCCTATTCTACGAGAGTACTAGAATAAAATAGTACTGTTAGATTCACGAATTAACACGTTAGAGGACGATATATAACTTAATAAGGACGACATAATAGTTCTAGTAATAACAAAAAGCCTAGGCATACTAAGACAGACTTAAAGCCAGACATAACGAAACGAATATATCGAGCCTAAGAGGGGTGCTCTAAGTGCGAAACAACTACGTTAAATTAAGGGTGCGCGTAAATTAATACCTTAAGTTGTAATTTAGAGTGGAGTACGAGACAGCTAGAGTTAATTACTGAACTAACTTAAAGTAACCAGTGCAGGTCCAGGAAGTGCATTGTAGTACGAAATCACCTCGTCTGAGGAGGATTACGACGAGCCTGAGGGAGAACAACAACTCCTCTTAGAAAACCTACCGTCAGAGACACTAATATAAGGCCTGTTAAACGAGAAAATGTCTTAAGAGACCCTAGACGAAGTGCTACAGGCACTTAACTAAAGCCAATTGAACCCTGTCTCTCGAGCTTAGCGAAGAAGGCGAGCCAGAGAGACAGTACAGTTAAATAGACGGTTAAAGATAAGGCCGGGAGTATACTCCTTTACGACAAGGGAGCTCTTAAGCGCCAAGTTTATAAACTAAAAAGACAAGAATTATATACAAATCGTATCCTTTACTACGACGTTCTAGAATAAAGACGTAACGCGAGAAGATAATAAAGACTATAAAACTATATATACTGTCTTTATAGCTGTAGTCAGTGGCGAAACGATTAAAGTACAGGAAACTATAAGCTCTAAAATAATATAACTATATTAGGCAAAGCTTCTAATAGTACTAAAGTACTAGCAGAACCTAGACTAGTACCCGTGAGGAGAACGCTTCCGAGAGGACGCACGCAAGGAGATAGAGAACCTTTAGGCTAGGAAATACTAGTATATTATACTTAAGGTAGACATTAAAACGACGCCTATACTACTGAAATAAGTGTTTACTTATAAAGTTAACTTAGTTAAATAACTTATACGTACTAAATCGCGTATTATTATTAGAGGTGACTTATAAGAGGATACTACTATATTCTCCACGTACGCCTTTATACTAGCGGCGAGGTCTTTTCGTGTTACAATGGCCTTGGCAGCTTAATTTAACTTAGAAGTTAAGTAATACGACGTCGTGAACGCTTTTATTAATATAGAACGAGACAAACGAAGTACACCTGTCTACTATTACCTTCTTAACAGTTTTAAGTAGCCCGGCATAGTTATAGAGATCGACAGAGCCTTATATAGCCTACGCGACTCCTTAGCCTTATAATATAGCGACTTCTTAGCCACACTTAAAAGCCTTAGTCTAAAGCCACTTATAAAAGAGCCTTATATATTTATAAACGACAAGCGTATAATATTTGTGGCCTTTTACGTAAACGACATATAAGTGTTATACTACAAGTTAAACCTCGCTATAATAGCCAAAATTACTAATAGCCTTAATAAAGCTTACGAGCTAACTATAATAAGTAACGTAAAGTGGTTTTTAGGGGTATAAATTATACGAGACAGATATACGAAAACAGTCACGTTAGTCTACGACACGTATATAAAGAAGGTAGCCCGGAAATTCAGCTTAGTAGATAGCAACTGCCCGAGTACCCCTCTGCCGTATTACGACTTAGTTAAAAACACTAACAAAGCGACGAAGGCACAAATCAAGGAGTACTAAGAAAAGGTCAGATCCGTCTTATACATAACTATTATAATTAGACTAGACGTAGCTTTTACAGCTTTACAGCTGTCGTAATTCTTAACGAACCTAAGCCAGAAGCACTTATAGGCTATTGATTAGACGATACGTTACTTATTTAGTACACGCTTCTTAGGGATTGTTTATAACTATTAATAGCGTGAAATATAACTTATAATAGCGTTTAATACCTCTTTCGTAAATGATTTAGAAACTAAGCGTTCTTTATAAGGGCTTATTATTCTTTTATTCGGGGGTGTTATACTCTAGAAAGTATTTAGGCAAGACACAGTTACTACCTCGACTATAGAAGCTGAGCTCTTAGGGGTAAAGCGAATTATAAAGGAAGTTATAGTATTATAGAGGCTCTTTAGAGAAATATACCTTAATATAGTGTGCCCCTAGAATATCTTTTACGACAACTAACAGACGATTAAACTTATAATTAGAAAAAACTAGCGTATATTAACTAAGCTTAAGTACGTTAATATTCAGAATATATAGTTACGCCAAGAGTACTAAAAAGGCAGTTTTAAAGTTACGTATCTGCCTAGTAGTGAGATATACGCTAATGGCCTCACTAAAAACCTCCTACGCCAGAAGTTTAAGACTTTTGTCGTATTACTTAACTTATAAGATATTAAGGCGTTAGTAAAAGAGCTTAATTAAAGCTTATATCTTATTACAAAACACACTCTTTTGTTTTCCTTTATATTTTTTAAGGTAACACAGTCACGTCAAGCACGTTCTTTTTAAGTTATTAGAAGGCAGGAATTCTATTCTAACTGAAGCCACAACTAAACTAACGCAAAGTAAGTATATAAGGGCCTGTTCTTAAGCTACTTATAAGGTAATAAACTATAACTCTAAAGGGGCACG
Source organism: Leptodontidium sp. MPI-SDFR-AT-0119 (assembly GCA_020726505.1). Classification (NCBI taxonomy): domain Eukaryota; kingdom Fungi; phylum Ascomycota; class Leotiomycetes; order Helotiales; family Leptodontidiaceae; genus Leptodontidium; species Leptodontidium sp. MPI-SDFR-AT-0119. The sequence goes on from JAHLEZ010000017.1 coordinate 1,529,305, forward strand.
TTCTTAAGCCGCTATTAAGTCGCGAACTAAACTATTAACAAGTCTACTAACTCTACTAGTAACTCCTTAATACAGCGGCGGCGGGCAGCCACATCACTAGCGACAGCACTAACACTAACACTACGCACAAGTAGGAGGATTAGGCGGGGGGTAACTAGGGCTAGGGCGGCGGCGGCGGCGGCTAAGCTAAAGTCAGTACGTTTAAAGCCTATTTACAAAAACAAGGTGAACATACCGGGTGGTACAGCAGCTAGAGCGGCAGCTAAGGCGGCGGCTGAGCCTGTCAGTATACTTGAAGTATGTTTTATAAAGGCAAGGTAAATATACCGGGGGCAGTAATTACTTCTCGGACTGAAGCCCGGAGACGTCTCAACTACTATTTAAAGTTAGCCAGCTTCAAAAACACAAGAACTAAAGTGAAACTTACTTAGGTACGATTAATACCGCGCTTCTCTTTTATAAAGGCCGCAAAGGCGACCGCAATACTAGGCCTAATAAGACCGGCACAACTATAATTCTGACCGTAGCACCGCAGGCACTGCACCGAGCTAACTGCGCTTTAGTAAATGCTAACAAGGAGAGCACCCTTTAAGGCAGCTTTTACGTATATTAGGCAAGGAACCTCCTTATTAGCACTTGCCTTAACGCGACGGCGAGGGGTGGCTGAGGCGGGGGCGGGGGCGGGCGAGGGAGTGCGGGGGCGAGCCGTAAGTTATTATAACATATTAAAACTATTTTCAAAAGTACAAAGAGTATAAGGGAAACTTACACTTCTTATTATACGAGTAGCGGCGGCGTTAGCGGCGCGGGCGGCTTTAGTAGCCTTTCGGCGGGACGAAACACGAGCTATTTTGAAGTATAGTACGCTTAAAGAGGGAAGTTACGATAGGGGGGGACACTTACTTATATACTCACGACTACCTATTTAATATGTTTACTTTGGCTACTACTTATCATTTTTCCTTACTGTCTATCGCTTTTATATTGTCAGTTATATATTATATACTGATTTCTTATTGTCTATTATGTTTATTAAGCACTTGTTTACTTCGCCAAAGCTTAGTATTGTCCTTGGCGAGGGGGTATGTCGTGCAAGTTATAGTAGGCCGGCTAAGCGAGCCTAATCAAAGGCACTATAACTAAAGCGCCCACGACCTCCATATTCAGGGAGCTTGAATAGACTATACGTAGATAGACAACGATCAATTACAGTACTGCGCATACCTCAATAATACCTCAAATTCGCCTCTATGGAGCCTCTAGGCGTGCTCTTACACGACACCTTTATATAAGTTATTAATAATATACCGCTTAGTCTTTAATAATTGTTCTTTAGTTATACGCTAGAGAGGTTTAAAGGACAAGTTGTTTTCCTTAGTAAGCTTAATTTAGTAGTTTATACTTTAGCGATGCGCTAGCAACTTATTAGAGGCTCGCCGAGAAAAGAGAGGAGTATACTCTTAGTACTTTGCCGAGAGCTTCTTACTTACTAACTTATTATCTTGTGCGTACTTAGCCTTTAGGGCCTCCTTTAGAATCAAGTCTCTATTTATTAATACGAGCTTAATACTTAATTAGTTTAAGGCCTTTTACTAGCGACGAGTTAACTTTTAGTTAATCTCACGTAATAATATTATAAAGGTTTATACTTTATTCTTCTTAGCTTTCTTAAGTTAGAGGTACATTATAAATATCGCTACTACTAATATTAAGAAGATCTTTATAATAAGCGCCTTTAGTTAATAATTTACTAAAGAGGCTTTACGAGCTCTTCCGTTTTTAAGTAATAATCCCGGATTATAAGATATCGAGGGGTTTAATTAATCCTTTATAATATATAAGCGTTCTTTAACTTCTTTAATAAAGCTTAAGGGTTAGATTAGCGAAACGCTAGCGGTAGGTCGTGTAAAAACCTAAGTCTTAAGGAAATTATTAAGTGCCGCAAGCTTAGCTTGCCTTTAGTAGTAGTTATTTATGTTTATAAGGGTATCCCTTCGTTTCGCGTTAAGCTAGTGAGACTTAACGATTAACTTATTAAAACGATTAATATTAATAAAGACTCACTAGTTAAAGTACGGCTAAATAGGTATATTTAATAGCTATTTTAACTAATTACAGTTCTTTGTATATAACTACTTTAAGTCGTAATACTCGAGGAATTTCCGACTAATTAGGGCGTTAGTGTTTCCTAGGTTAGTTATTAAAAAGGGGAAGTTAATTCGCCGGCGGTCGATTGTTAAAGTAAGTAAGACGGCTGTATTAATTGGCTTGCCTTTCTTATTATTATAGCTAGTTAAGACAATTAACTAAGGAGGGATATAAACAAGATATTAAATTACTTAACAAGTTAGTATACAAAAGAGGTTTTAATAGTATTAAAAATATTAGCTCCGTTATTAATATGTATAAGTGTTTTAGTAAAGAGTTTATTCCTTTCTAGTTTAATACTAATTAAGAATTATTATTCTTTAATAAGAGTACAAGGTCTTCTCCGCCGGCGGCCCTTCGGGGCCTGCGGGACCTTGCTTCGCGCAGTCGGTTACGGGCAAATATTGATCCGTTACGACTTATCCGTTACGGGATATAATTAATCTATAACGACCTGTCACAATAGTAAATAAACAAACAATTAGGCAAACAGTAGTAAATAATAGTAATAGAATTGACCCGTAAACTATAATCAAGTAATCAAAGACGTAAGTGTAATAAGTAGTTCCCCCCCCGTAAATAATTCTAGTCTTTCTTTCTTTAATTAACATTACACTGTCAAGTAAGTACTTAATCTACGGGCCTGTTTTCGATCTATAACAGATACTAACGGACCGTAAGATGTCTGCCACCGCTGCCGCCGCCGCAACCTCTGCCGCCGCTACTCTTGCAGCAATTAACTATACTACCTCCCTCTCCGCTCCTCTCCTCTCTATATAAGTAATTTCCGGTCACTTTACGGTCTATAACTTAGCTAACAGGCGTCCGTAAGGCCCGCCCTGCCCGCCCAGGCCACGGGGGCCATGCGTCGGGTTGCGGCCCTGCCCGCGGTCCGCCTCCCGGTTTTACGGCCCGGCCGGGTCTTTAACCTTAGTCGTACTTCTAACTTAGAGGCACAATTTGTTTAGATAAGTAAGTTTCCCTTCCGAAAATTGTTTTTACTAACCTGTTCTTAGTTGTAACGGACTATTTCGGACTGTTTCGGGCGTGTAAACATACTAACGGGTGCTAGCTGGACAAATTGTGTCTCTAGGTTGTACACACTACTAGGGAGGCGCTGGCTGCTGGACTGAGTGCGTCCAGCTCGCTGGCGAGCTGGGACTGTCGTATGGCAACTGCTATTATGGCAGTAAGGGAGCTCGCTGCTCTCTTTGTAAGTAATATTTCCGGACTGATTTTAACTTATTACTAATGTTTACGAGTCCGTAGGCGCCGCTGCTGCCCCCGCCGGCCCTCGTGCTAGTCGTGCTGGTCGTGTTAGTTCTTCCACGGGTCGCACCCGTGGTTGTAGAAATGCCTAAGTCGCTCCTAGTACTCTATTAAGTACGTTTAAACTTATGATTTAAATTGATTTACAGGTCGAAACAGACTGTAATTGACCCGTAACTAACTCGTAACAGCCCGCCGCCAGTTCCTTACTACTACAGGGCAGATCCGCCGCCCCCGCCGCACCCGCCGCCAGATCTTAGTCGCCCGTGCCGCTCTTTATAAGTAGATCGCCGACTCCCTCCGGGAGGAGGCTAATCAAGAGGAGGAGGACTCCTCGGAGGAAGAGGGCTCGATTAAGCTATAAATCCCATTACAAGTCCCCTTCGGGGGTGTAAGTTGAGTTTGTAGGTCCGAAAATCCCATCACAGGTCCCTTACGGGGGTATTACTGCTTTTAAAAATCCCACGGGGTCCCCTACAGGGGTGTTTACTACTTTCAAAATCCCATTACGGGTCCCCTACGGGGGTGTTTACGGTCTTCAAAAATCCCACGGGGTCCCCTGCGGGGGTGTTATTTAAATTGAAAATAAGTTTGCGGTCCGCCTAAATAACTCTCTACTTTAATATGTAACCTTTAGTGATATACTAACCTGTAACATACACTCGTAAACCTATAAAATAGACTATAAGTCGCACAACAAACTACACGACGTACGTAAAACGTTATAAAGTCAACGAATATCTATTAATACTTCTGGAAATACAACGTTAGGCGTCTGGCCCTCGCTTTCAATAAATAAAAGCACGCTTAACCCTTTAACTCTTGACGTCCACGAGAGCCCTATATATAACTGCCCGTAAGTAAAAACGGGCGTCCGTAAATCCAGCCCAATAGTATAAAAAGACTACCCTTAAGACTTATTAATCATTATTACGAAACATAAACAAACCAGAAACTGCTTCCGTTGAAGAGTTATTCCTAATCCTTCGTCTGTTACGGTCAATTTAATTCGTGGGAGCACCCGTAATTGACTATTAAAGTCTCCCCCTAAGATCTGCGCCTTAATATAATACGTCTATAAACCCGTTATTACTATTCGCGTCCCGTTATATAGCCCTTTAGGTAGTACGAGATTCTATAAAAGAAGTATTAGCGCGCCAAGCTTTAAGTGTAACTATAAAGGGGGAAGTGACGGAAGATCGATTTTCTAAAGAGTTTCAGCCGAGAATTAGTGAATATCAACTTCGGCTATATCTACGTCTATTACGTGCGTGTCTACAGCTAAATATATCCGATTCTGACCCGTAAGTCAATTAAGGATCATTTCGTTGAGTTCTGTAACTGTAGTATTTAAAGTTAATAATAAACACTAGCCCGCAAAAGTGGTAGAATTAATAGCGGCTCTCGTAAGTAGGTCTTGCGGGTATACGGATTGAATTAAGTCGGAAACACTAATAGGCTGATTTACGTACTCCAGAATCGTAACTGAGTACTCTTGCCGAGGGTCGTAAGGTAGATTACTAACCTAGTCAATAAATTCTAGACCGTAAACCCCCTCTTGGACCCGTATATTAATCTGTAACGTAATCCGACAAAGTCGTGGCTAAATAAACGACTTTTAAAGGCAGGCACTAATAATATCTACCCGTGAGCCGCGGGGTACAATTAGAAGGATCTGTGCAAAGTCTCCCCCGAGGATTACAAGTACCCCGCCAAATAAAACATCGTCCGTAGTAGCCCGTAAATCAACGTACAGGCGGTGAACTACTTCAAAACAATATTTATTTTGCATAGGCACTTCGTCCCAAATAATTAAGTCTATTTATTATAAGAGAGCGCCAAGAGTACTCTGCTTTATAATATTACTAACGGACTACTCCGTAAGATCAATCGGAATCTTGAATTGCGAGTGTGACGTACGTCCGTTAAGTAATAAGAGAGCCGCAATACCCGTAGACGTAACACAAAGGACCGTTTTCCCTTAGCCACAGTAATAATAACAAAGACTTTTATAAAGAAACGTTTTGCCGGAGCCGCCTTGGCCTTAAACATAGAAATATGCGGTTTGTGAGTCCGTAGTAATAACCGTTGTAATCTCTATAAAAGCCGCAAGCTAGTCCGTATTTAGCTGACCTCTCATCGTTTCAGCTAACATAATTAGATCTTCGTTTTAATTTCTTCCTGACTATTAGGCGTGGCTACGGGCCCAATCCCACACGTAAGAAGGCAACCTAATACCCGTAAACGTCTATTATTAATCCGCAAGTCCAACCGCGAGTAGAAACAAACCGTAATCGTAATAAGGATCTAAGAAAGGAAGAGGAAATCCCGATTTAATCCGTAACCTATATATTAAATCGTCGCAGAAGTAGTCTTTATATCGGTCCCAGATAGCTCGCGGGTCCACAATCTCCTATTAGTAGAGCCCAGTTAAGAAAAGCGTCCGTAAACCGCCTACTAAAGTAAAGAGCTTTACCTCGTCAAAGCACTAATACTACTCTTAGTCGTTTTCGGCTAACCCGCAAGTAATACAGGCGGCCTTATAAGTCTCGTACATAGTGCCCTCAAAATCAAACAACTCTTTAAACGATTTCGGTCCGCGAACGACTGTTAAAAGGAGCCGTAAATAGAAACGCTCGCCCGAAACAGAGCTACAATAGTATATACGGCCGAGACAGTTCTCCCCCCTTTGCCGGAACTTCCATTTATAAGTCTTCTGATCTTAAACGCAGTGAGTTGGAAACTCCAAATACAGCCATAGTCCTGTAGTAAGGTTTTCCGTATTAAACTCAAAGAACCCTATAAACGTAAAACGGGCCGTATCTCGTTTTACGGCTAGCTCTTCTGGGGGGATTCCGGCCAGAAAGTAAACTGTTTACTCCCCTTATAAATAGACCGCAAGGTGCTATACAGGTGGGAATTCTTTATAAGTAAAGTACTCGAGAAGTCGCCACATAGCCTCCGGAGGACTTACGTACCGCGCTTATACGTAATTAGTGATTTCGTCGTCTGTATTTGAGACCGCAAGAGTTGTACAGTCCGCACCTTTATACACGTACTTATAGATATACTTTACGGCTTAAACTAAGCCGCAGACCTCGACGTTAATATACAAACAATAGCGGTTAAGGAGATATAGATTATATAAAACAACTTAACGGTTGTCTAATTGTACATCTCGGCCGCCTTTACGGACTATAAATGTCCGTCCATCTTGCCTACGCTAGTAAATAAAGTACCCGTCCTCGTGGACAGCCGTAATTGCCTAAAACTCTTTCGGAAATCGCTTTTAGCACGTTAACGGGTCGTTTAAGGACTTATAAGTTATACAAGGAGCGTTAGGGAAGTCACGTCCACATAATCCGTGAGTCATATTATTCAAGACTAATTCCCGTAACTCACCTGTAAGGTCTATAACCTCGTCCGGAATCTCTACAGAAATAATCTCATTAACTCGTTAAAGCACTAAGTAATCACTTAGATTCTTAAGCTAAAGAAGTAAGTGTAAATGTAGTAAGCCACGCTTTTAATATTCAATAGTATATACGTGAGCACGATGTTTTCCGAAAACCCCCTTTCTAGTAACGTCACGTAAAAGCTCTCTAACCTTTAAACGAAAAACGCGGGCGATAATATTAAGGCGGTCAATTAATTGAGATTCTGTTTTTTCTAACTCGCGGACGATTTCGGGCCATCGTAAGTTAGCCGTAAACGTAATAAAGAGAGTAAGCCGGCCGAAATAACGAACTATCGCCATAGAATCTTAAAACAACTATTATATAAAACGATTATTACCCACAAAAGAAGACGGGAGAATAAAACGACGTCCGTAATCTATAGAATTCGTATCTACACGGATTAATGTATCCGCAAGCCCGTTATATAAGTCCGCACGTATATCTTCTTAGTGAGTCCGTAACTAATCAAGTTGTGTCGTTTAATAAGCGATATAAACGTTAACAACGTATTATTAGAATAAGCGGTTAGTACAGAAGAAATTACGTGACTGACCGGTCCGCGAAAAGAGCCGGTACCTATAAAACGGCTGTTATGCTAACCGTTAATTCAGCCGAAAGCGGTCTCGATCGTAAAGCCGTAAAGACTAACACTACCCTAGTTTACTATAAGGAAAGAGTAACGGGTAACTTAACGGGAAGTAGGTTAGGTTCGTAACGTGTACTTAATATAAAAGCGGACTGTTACGGCCTAGTTCGCAGACCGCAAGAACAATATCTCTAAAGTTAGCTTTGTCGTACTCGTCCGGAATAATCCCCGCAAGCTTATCCGTAATAGGCAGATTCTCTCGTCTCTTATTAGCACTACTTTATAAAACCAGTCGCATTTGCGGGCTAATAATAATCCGAAAATTATCATCTTATAACCGTAAACGCTCCCGGGCGGTCCGGTATTTAGCCGTAAATAAATTCTCCTCAATAACCATCTAGTATAAATCACGTAAAACTGTAGCGTCAAGTTAAGAGTACTGCCCGAGCCGAATATCAGTTGCGTAATTAGGGTCGTAAAAAAACAATTAAGCAAAAGCGGGCGCCTATTACGGACCGGGAACTAAGGGCCCTTATAGGTAGTAAAGTTCTCCGTGAGCCGTAAAAGTAGTTAACCCGCGGGTCAAGTCGATATAGTCTTCCTTATTAGTCTTAACAGACGTAAAAGAGAAAGCTACGTTATATTATCGTATCTTCTAGCGAAAAGTATTACTTCGTAGATCCGTACCGTCTAATAGCCTCCGTAATACGCCTGGCAGATCCCGTAACAAGTCTATGTGAACCGCCCCTTTCTTATAACAAAGCTTATAGTCTCCCCCAGCTACTCGCTCGTCGATCTAATAGAGTGCACTACACTTTGTACACTCGTGGGTCATAAGACCAATATCTTACGGACCCGTAGCGACAAAAACGGACCGAAACCCAACCGGAACCGCCTAAAAGGGAGCTAGTATAATAAGTATAAGTATTATAGGAGGAGGAGGTGTTTCGGGCTGTAAAAGACTCGCAAGAGGAGGAGGTAGTGTTTCGGGCCGTAAAGGACTCGCAGGAGGAGGAGGAGGTAGTAGTGTTTCGGGCCGTAAAGGACTCGTAAGAGGAGGAGGTAGTGGTGGTGTTTCGGGCCGTAAAAGAGGAGGAGTAGGAGGAGGATCATTTTAAGCTCGCGCTGCCTCTCGCGCTGCTTCCATTTGAGCCTTCGTTCGACGACGACGTTTTGTAAGTCGTGGATTGTCCGTAAGAGCCGCAACGGAGCCGCTGCGAGTTTGTCGAGGAGTATTCGGATCGATTTCCGCCAGAGGTTGTCGAGGATTCGACTAAAAGCAAAGTCAATCAACGATTAAGAGCACCTTTGCGGACGTACGGACGTACCTTATGCCTATAACACGTGTTATACCGAGCCCTAACGTGATTCGTACGGAAATCAGTAGTAAGTCGATTACGGCTACACGCCACACACTATTGAAGTGGTGAGGAGTCTATTGAAGAGTCTGATTCGACGATTAAAAAGTAGTTGGAAAAGCGCGTTTATACGCGACGATATCATATCGAGTCAATACAGTTATTCGCGGGTACGTACAGTCAGTAAGCCGAGGATTCTAGTGTTCCTACAGCTAGCGACGGGCCACCGGCTGCGGCTAATCAGAGCACTTCACGTGACAGTATTTTTAAAAATGGGATCCACATTTAGCTCAATATAATATAGACAGAAATTAAATACTAAGTCCTTTTATAAGTTATAGCTTATACTAAGGTATAAGTCTTTGCCACGGCTTAAGAGTTTTTTAAGAGCTTGTTAGTCTTTAGGTTCTCGCTAACGACTAACTAGGAAATCGACTTGTCGAGAGCCTAGTCTCTACAGCGCTTGGGATAGTCGCTGGCCTAATGGCCGGTCTTACTGCAGTAGAGACATGTGTTGGAAAAGACGTCTTTAAGTGTGTGAAATTAGCAGATCAATATGAGGAAACGACACGTTATTTGAAGTGATTATTGAATTGCTTGAGTTGCGACTACCTAAGAGCTTAAGGCTCTATATATACACTGTAATAGGCTTACTAGAACCTTCTAAAGTCGATTATAAATCATTTTGATTTATAATAACTCTTAGAATCGTCTAGAAGAGAAAGGTCATGTGACCGGATAAGCGAATGTTCTGGAAGCCGGCAGGAGGCACTGATTACAAATCAACAAGGTGTAGGGGGAGGCACGGGGGACTTAGGTTGGCGCAAAACGGGCGAAGGGGAGGGCGAGCATTAGCGGACATTCGACGATTATCTTGGAGTTAGTGGTTTCCACGCGTGAGAAGCGGGGGTAAGTGAAGTTAAACGCTAGTTATTTTTCTTTAGAATACCGTGTGAGTCGTTAGTATTATTAAAAGAGACTTAAGGAACTTCGTAGGCGGTAGTAGTGGCACGTCTACTAGCTCGTCTAGTAGTAATGTTTCGCAGCTCGCGATTTGAGACGGCTAAGAACTCGTTAAGAGTTATATAGTCTCTAGCGAATTCATATTTCTTAGTACGGATATTATACTTAAGCTTATTCGAGACTTTCTCGTATATATCCTTGAATTAACAGGTAAGTGAGATTTTTTTAGTAGCCGCATATGTCGTGAACTTTATATAGAACTTATTATACGTTATATTACTTATTTATAGTTAGTTATACTTGAGCTTAACTGCTTATACTTAGTTATAATTAAAGAAACGCTAGTTTAAAGCCTTTAAGACGTTGACGGTTTTATTAAAGTCTTTAGTAAAGTCGGGGTTTATTTATTTAAAGATAATAGTCTTAGCCTTTTCCTTTGTATACTTAAAGTAGGCATAAACTTGCGATTTACTAATAAAGAAGTTACTTAAGTACTTTTAAATAAAAAGCTTTATATTTATTTTTTAGGTATTATATTTAATTTCGCCCTTATAGTCGCTAAAGGGGGCACGAGGGTACTTAACTTTATTAGGCTTAACGACAGGGATAACAGGGTTTAGCTTAAGGAGATAATAGTTAGCTATCGGCTAGAGGTCCGCCGTACGAGTATACACTAATTAATTAAAAGGGGAAGAAGTGCGAGTCTCTTAGCGAGGGTTATTAATAGTATATTAAGTAAGGGCTTGCGTGATAGCGGCGGCGATAGTAGAGCTGACGGAGTCCTTAATTAGCTGATTTACTCTAGCTTATTAAGTAAGGGTAAGGCCTTTTATATTAGTAGACTTTAGTAATGTGTAAAAGAAACGCTAGGGTCTGTCCTTTAGGTCTAAGTTAAATCCGTTAAAGTTGTTTAGCTTTTCTAAAAGAGTCTCGATAAAAGGGACGGGGATATTAATAAAGCCTAGCCGTAAAGGGGCGCTTCTTTTTCTAGAGCTTCGCTAACAAGGGGGAGAAGTTAGTAAAGGTAGTAAGGTGGGGTTAAGGGGTGTTTAAGGTTGTCGATTAATTTATTAATTAAATATATATTCTAAAACAGGGACACGCGTTAAGTTATAGTAAGGTAAGTTAATCGCGAGAGAATATCCAGCTTTTTCTGAGATAGTTTATTACTAAGGCAAAGAGGTACTTATTTATTAAATAAGCTAAGGTGTTAAGGCTTATTATTAATTTATTATAAGGGCAGGTTAATAAGGCGTAAAACTAAGTAAGATATAACGCTTTATAATAAAAGGGTATTAGTCTTTTTTTATATTACGATTAATAAGAGGTTAATACGGCGAGTAGACTCTAGCTTTGTATTTAAGCTTTAAGTTACGCTTAAAATTAAGAAGAAAAGACTAAGAGAAAAGGAGAGCTCTTTATAAGGGGGGGCTCGAGTATAAATACACGAAGGACCCTTCTAATAAGGTCTAGCGCAGTTAGGGGCTATTTACATCCACATGTCGTATGCTCGCCACTTAGTCTTCCCTATTAGGCTTAGCGCCGTCGCATAGCTAGCGATGCTACGAGCCCGTGTCGGTTAGAATACGAGGCGCATCGTAGGTCGTAACAACCAGTGCATATCGGGAGCCTAAAGAGAACATTTCTTTAGCTAGCGCGCCCCACGCGATAGCTTACGAAAGTGTATTAACAAATTACTAAAAATATACCCAAAATATTTAGGGAGATAATAATACTAAGTAACATACTTAAGAGTTAAACTACTAGATATTTTGACCAGACTAAATATTAGTGCCTTAAAGAGACAAAAGGATGTCCCTCTGATTTGTCGTGATCTTAACTATCATAATATAATTAACAATTAAGCTAACCAAAGTCCCCACGACTTACGTAGAAAAGGTCGTACGCGGTAGTATCTTTATATACTGCCTAAGTCCCCACCCCACCATTCCGGACACCCCGTAATTTTACTACTACCTACAACAACACTTAATAATTTTATAACGCTTTAATTTCTATGTAATCTTCTGTAGTATTAGAATCTCTTGTTGAATTTAAATTAATAGGTATAATTTCTTGATCTCTAGCTGTAATTTGAGCTCTTTAAATAGCCTGAATATTTGTAAACTTGGAATTTAGGCTAGTTTATACTTTCCGCTTTTTCCGTGGTTGTAATTGATTTAATTTAGCCTTTAATTGCTATATCTTTATCTCTGCCTAGTTAAGAGCGAAGTCCTTTTAAACAAAAGCCTTAATAGCTTTTTTAAAGAGTAGTCGACGTATTAAAGGGTTGTCATATAATAATTTAAACAAAGTATTAAGTTGCAACCTGAATTCTTTACTAGTCTTTAGCGTAGATTATACAATTAATGATTCCTCCACTTCCTTAATAGTCTAAAGGTCCTCCGGGGCATTAGTTTTTAGCTCCTGATTACTATTCTCTAATAGTAATCGGCTTATTAGTGGTTTTACTATACTTACTAGCCAGAGACCGGTAGCTCTCTAGCCAGCTTTAATATTTATACCCGTTAAGCTCTCTTGCCGTATCATATAATAATATATTAAGAAGTTACGCTTGCTAATTGGGGTAGAATTAGTCATTAATGCTAATAAATTAAGGTGTTTCCGGTAGGATGCCTTAAGAGGAGAAAAAATCGATAAATCTAAAGGTTATAAGACGTGTACATCAGCAAAAAAATTTGGGCGCAGCCGTCCGCCTACGGCGCCGGAGGCGCCATTTGGCGCCTAAGTTACATGTCGAAAATTTTAGGGACAGCTACACACTATACTAAATCAAACCTACTGCCACTGCCGCCATTAGGGTCTTCGACATCATAGTAACACATCGCTCCGCTAGGCTTCTCGTTCCTCTTAGTTTATTATAAAGCTCACTACATCCTACGGTATCCCCTTTATTAGTAATGACTTTATTGCCATCGTCCCCCGGTACTTCCTCGCTTCCTTCTTCACTTACGCGTCCTTACGACGCGTGGTTAACTTGTACACTTAGATCCCTTAACACCTCTAACGCATAATTAACTCCAGGTTAAGCTAATACTTCGTCGACATTAATGTAACCTTTACTAATAATAATCCGACGTAATCCTTCGTCGTCACGGCCGGCGTAATTAGTCACTAGGTTTTGGGCACCGAGATTACCTCTTGTGCGCCTAGTACTTTACGTAGCCCCCGTGCTTTGAGATTTATTGGCGCTACTACTACTTACGAGATTAATAATATTATTATAACTATTTAGAAATTTAGGAATCGTGTATCTTATTCTATAGTCGCCGTATATTAAATTACACTACAACTACTCCCCTCGGCCGATAACATTAATATCACTAACAAAATAAGCTTGTTACACAATTAGCCTAACGAAAAAGCGTCCCAGTCGAAAGCGTCCGAAAGAGTCCCAAAGCGTCCCACAGCCAAAGTGTCCTAGCCAAAGCTTTAATTCCTACCCGAATCAAAGTCCACCTACGTAGCTATTAACTTAATTCAATTAGGTAACGTGTTACTTACTCGCTAGTGAAATGTCCTTTAACCTCCGTGACGGCTCCTTTTTAGAAGGGAATTAGTCAGAATCGTCGTATAACACCCATAATCTCCACTTAGGAACTTTTTTACTAAGTTACAGCTATTTATCGAGGTCCTTATTACAAGATATCGCTTTTTTAGTACTACTCCTTAGTGCCTTAGCCTAATCTTTAGCAGACTGCAAAAAGATGATTTTACCGCTAACGAGACTTAATTAATTTAGTAGTACTTTTCACCTGGCAATTTCATTTATATTAATATACTTACCACTATCTAGACTCTCGCTAAAAGCAACCTAAACTACCTCTAGTAATCTAGTAAGTAATGTATTATATATAAAGTCTCTGCTTATATCTTAATACTATTAATATTAAATTCTATTTAGTAATATATAATAAGTGTACTTACTTAAGGCAATAACCGCTATTTGCCGCCGACCTATAAAATATTATACTTAATTTACTTTTATAGCGAAATAAGTATTTAGTATTGACTTACTCGCTCGCTTCTTTGGCTGTATTATAGATTCGACATTGGCCTTTTTTTAATTAGTTATTATATTACATAATATAAAGGCTCTTTACTTACTGGAATTTTCGCTTATTAGACTACCATGTAGTGGCACCTGCCGTCGAGCTAAGAGGCTTTAGTGTTCTTTAAGGCGGCAGCATCTCCCTTAACACTGACAAGCTTGCTTCAACGTCGTTCTCCGGCATAGTATTATTTATGTCAGGATTAACATCGTTAATACCCACGTTAGGGTTTCCCCCTTAGCTCGTATACTTGGTTTTCCCTATACCTTTTATACTAAAAGGTAATTTATTACCCGTTAAACTTCCCCCTCTCGTAAACCTAAAGTTCGAAGGCTATGAACTTTCTTCGAAGTCTTTGACTTAAGAAGTATTAACCCCCTACCCCGCTTTGTTAAAGAACTTACGTTAGATAACCTAATTCGCCTTTTTATTTTCTCCGCAATTAAGTAAATATTATCGCTATTTACTTAAGTAAATATTATTACTATATATATAAGAGATTAGCTTTTATTATATATACCTTTATAAAGTCGAGATCGTTGAGTAAGTCGTCTAAACTTAAATCAAAAGGCGTTTTAATAGACTTCTCTCGCACGGCTATACGAGCAGTATTAATAGCCCTTATGACCTTTATAGAAAGACCGCCAAGGATGACCTTTTATCAATCACGGTTCATTCGTCTCCAGCTGTCTTTAATAAAGCGAAATAATACTATTGTATTTAATAATTAGTATAATATAAAAAGATATAATGATTATAAGAGTACTTACGTCTATCGTTAGCGGGTGTAGTTGGCACGGCTTTTGAGCCCCAAGTCTGCTCATAATAGGCAAGTATTATTATTGTATAAACGATAACTATAAATAACCTATTAATAATTACAAACTAAGCGAGGACCTTTTCGTAGGCCGTATTAGCCTAATATGTCTTGGCTTAGTATAATAATATAAGACATTTAATAATAATGTCATTAGTCTATTTTATTTTCCTTAGTTATATTAATAGTTAGTAAATGTTAATTTCTATAGCTAATATTAATCTCTCTTAAGTTCGGCGATAATATCGCGTAATCCTTGGCCATCTTTGTCTAAAATACGGGACGAGTTTTAGGATTTAGTACCTTAGGAGTTATATTAAAGGTGTTTATTACGTTTTCTTTAACTAACCTTAATAAAAAAGAACGCCGATTGCCGACGTAATCTCGTATTTATATATAGTATTAGTTTGGGGTTCTTTTATATATAAACGCACAGGAGACGAGTAGTACTATACCTTCCGAGTAATTATAGGCTCCAGGTTATACGATTAAAACCCGTTTGCTTATTCTTACTAGCGTATCATGTCCCAGCACTCGACGACGGCTAGACCCAACCGGATATTATCTTCTTCCGACTAAAACATAAACTTAAGTTAACACTTACTCGTTATCTACGCCGCTACTATTAAAGAGTATGCTAATTAAATCTCGCGATTATTATAATTAGTAGCTCCTTATATAATCAAATTACCTCGACCTCCCCGACATTTGACGTTTCCCTAAGGTAGGCCCGATGTGGAATTTGTGGACTCGGCAACGCTCTTAGTTTCTATATTAGAGCTTATTTATGTATTTATTCGAGCGAGCGAGCGGGCGTTAAGTTAATTAGTTTAGAGACTCTTTAAGACATCCTTTCGTAGTTGTAGGCGGTTAGTATCCTTTATTATAATACGTTGACCTTACACTATATTAACATTTAGTACCGAATAATAAACAATAAAGCCTTACTATCGATGACACGCGTAAATTGCTGCCTCCGGGACCTCCGCCAAGTGGCTTATAGGGGGCTTAACTATAAGATTAAGACATTTTCTTAATAAAGTCAATCTACGGCTCGAGTTTTCGAAGGGTTAATAACACTTATACACAATATTAGGAGTTAAAAGCGATAAGTAAAAGTAACTCTTAAAAACAAAATATTAATTAAATAATAAAAAAGATTTCTACTCGTTTAAATAAAAGGGGAGAAAACGCGAGCATATAAAGAAGACGCGTTATTATTACCGCTAACTAAAATCTCCAAGCGCAGTTTCTAACCCTTCCTTTTTTAAGTTAACTCTTCACGTCCGCGTTAGAGCTTTTCTCTTAATTATTATTAGTCGTGTTTGTCTCGCGTTTAGGAGTCGCGGCAGCCTTTAATAAAAGTCTTATTTATATATATTTAACTAATAATAAACAAATCACTTATGTCGATACATTATAAGATAATAGTAATAATAACGAAGATCTAAATTCGCAGTTCTTGCCAAAGATAAGAGTAGAGATAATCGTGCGCCACCGTCGTAATTGCCCCTTTATTAAGTAAGTACGGGGGCTTATTTAGGCTATAAGCCGTTTTCTAAAGGCGGCTACTTTAATAAGCGAGTGCGGAGGCTTATTTAAGCCATAGGCCGTTTTCCAGAGGCGACTACTTTGACAAGCGAGTGCGGAGGCTTATTTAGGCCATAGGCCGTTTTCCAGAGGCGGCTGCTTTGTCAAGCGAGTACGAAGGCTTCTTTTAAGCAAGGTCGTTTTCTAGAGGCGGCTACTTTATTAAGCGAGTACGGAGGCTTCTTTTAAATAAAGTCGTTTTCCTTATTTAATTGTTTTCTTGCGCAATTATAGATATAACTTATATATTGTTTTCTATTAGTAGCTTAGTTTCAATCTTAATACGTTTCTATTATATAAACTAATATAGTTAAGTCTAGGTGATATTACTTTATAACACTTACATATAACTATTATCAAATTCAAACTAAATTAGGATTAAGTGGGCGAACCCTTTAATTAATATCTAAGTTAATATACTTTATTTACTTATATTACAATCCTCTTATCTACTATTCGTAGAAACGCGATTACTATTAATTTTACTCTAACTAATCTTTGGCATAATAGGTTTAATATTAATCCCAATCAATATAATTATTAATATAAAAGACATTGTCTTCCCTTTCTCGATCGCTATATATTACCGAAATAACATAAGCACTCCAGTAAATGTCTTACATCTGAAAAAAACGCCTACCCAGTAGTTTATAAGGTTTACGTGCCACGGGCACTAAAGCTCTAATCACTTCAATTATACTATAGAGGCTATCGGGCTGCCCGAGGTGTCTCTTCCATTCCTTAGGATCCTCGCTTTCTCCACGAAACGAGTACACGTCAACTAAGGCCCCGTAGTAAGTAGGGTATTAGCCATCCATCTCCTCTTACACCCATTTAATGTCTAAAACAGTAACAATTACACGAAGTTAACTAATTCGTTTTCTGTTCCATAAGTTAATCGGTTACTATTTAGGCGGAATATCTAGGCTAGTACGTGGCGATGCCTAGACTTAATAAAAGTCCCCTTTTTTTCCCTTACTCCTCCAATCGGGGTTACACCTTAATATCTCTTTTACCATTACTTTAAAGTTGTCTTTATTTTGTCTAAAACGTTTCCAACATCTAATAGCACTTAGGAAAATAATAAGATACTTCTTTACTTACGATAAGTTTTTAAGATAATTATACTTATAATCGTAGATTATAAGTAATCGCTAACGACGCTTTCGTTAATTAATAATAAATAACGCGAGCGCTTCTAGAAATCTATTTAAGTTAATGCCTTCTACAGTATTCTTAGCCGAGGTAGTATTCCTTAATTAGAAGGTTCGATGTCGTATTCCTCGGTATGTAATAAGTATGTGTAAATCGAGGGGGGGGCAATAAAACTACTGGGGTAGTAAGGAAGTGTAAGTGGCCCTAGTGACTTATACCGGAACCTCAACATTTATATTAGACGTAATCGTGAGATAGTGTTAGATATAATAGGCTATAGCCTTTAGATTATTATCTCGGGTGTTATGACTAGTAATCTAACTCAAGTATTTGTTGTTTTTATTTATATAATCATAAAATCGTTTCAATAAGAACTTATAAGGTACTTTAAGGTGCTTGGTATTAAATCCATTCGGCGCCTTAAACAGCCGTACGAACTTAGCGTAATAGCTAAGTATATAAAATTTAGGTGTGTTTTAATTAACTTCCTCACGTTATGCTGGGCGATACTCTACAAATAATTTCTTTAAGGCGTTAATACGTGACAAGGCCAATTCAAGGTACTCGATTGTTTCCTCGTCTTACGTCCGAAACTAGGTAATAGTTATAAAGTCGATGAGAATACGAGTATACACTAACTACGCTGGAGCCTTTTCTCTTAGAAGTGGTGTAAGAATTGCCATCCAAATCCTTATCAAATCTTGCTCTTCGCCCCCAGTCTATTATATTACTTGAGTAAACTTTTTAAAGTACTTTAAGCCTTAGTACCGAGGAACGGCATTAAAAAGGGCGTCTAATTACACAAGTCCAGCGGACTAACGGAACTTCTGATTAGCTTTTAACGGCGCTTTCCCAAAGCGTGTCGTGGCCGGGTATAGATTATGAACCAAATAAAAAGTTATGTCAACTAAATTACGAAATACACCCTTTTATAAACTATATAACATATTAATAGTTAGATTTTCGTGTATATTAGACAACTTATAGCGCTAGAAAAATAGTTTAATAGGGTACACGCGGTGTAAAGCTTTTTTCTTAGTTTTCTAACGTTTTTGGGATTAGATTCACTTTCGTATATTTTCTTTGATTCGTTCCGGCCATTAGGACATAATATCCTATAAGTTCTCGTACTTTACTTCACATTTAGCACACTGCCTATTATACTTAATCCCATAAATAAGGCATACTTCTTTATAATTAATACACATCGGACCTAAGACCGGAAAGCAGTGTCGCACTTTCCCATCTACACATCGGACGTACCAACCTCTCTCAATAAGATCCTATATTCCTAAAAGATATTAACTTACGTTTTAACTTAAGTATTTTCGCATATATACTTTCTAAAATTATACTTATAGAGTAATAATAAAGCTCCGATTTCAACTCGGTAGCTATATTATTGTTAGTAATACAAGAGATCGCCTTAAATATCAGAAGCAGGCTAAAGAGGAAGGTGACCGAAACTTCTTATTAGCGTCTTAGCTGCCTCT
The DNA here is from genome assembly GCA_020726505.1 of Leptodontidium sp. MPI-SDFR-AT-0119. Taxonomy (NCBI): domain Eukaryota; kingdom Fungi; phylum Ascomycota; class Leotiomycetes; order Helotiales; family Leptodontidiaceae; genus Leptodontidium; species Leptodontidium sp. MPI-SDFR-AT-0119. The sequence continues at coordinate 1,548,215 of JAHLEZ010000017.1, forward strand.
TATAATTCCCGATTTAGAGGTAAATAGGCCAAACAACTCTATCACCTCCTAGCTTTATTATGACAATCTTGTCAATAGTAATAATCACTAGCACTAACGTGGCTCCTAAAAGAAGTCGATTTTATATATCCCACTACTAAGTACTAGTATTTATCTCGTCGTACACTCGTGCTTTATCGACTTTGAACGACTTCTTCACTAGACCTTAAACTATATAAGAAGCAAAAGAGCTATGACTTAATAAAAACTCTAAGTATACTTTAATTAAACGAAATATTAAAGTATATCGTTCGTCTCTCGCACCCATTATTTATAATAAGACTCGTATAATAACCTCTTCCTAATTATCGCCACTAAGAATACCGTATAGAATTTAGTAAATAGCTCGTGCTATATTCGTATATAACTTAAGTAAAGTATCTTATACTCGCGTAAGTATATTAAAATTGTCAATTACAAACTATTCTTGAATTTTGCCTTTACTTACACCTACGCAGTGAAACTATATAATTAATTACTAATCCGTTTTTAAAGAAAATAGGCTATAAATCCGCTCCTCTAATATAGACTTAATTACCACCGGTCTATCCTCCTGCTCGAGTTCAGCGATTTCTTCTTAAGTTAACGATTTACTAGCTTCAATACCGTCGCTACAAAAGTATTCGAGAAATACTACTTCGGTAGCGTCGCTGGACTCAAGCTCTTCCCCTTCGTATACTCCATAATTCTCGCCATTATCTACGCCCTGGACCGTATCAAAACCCTCTTATATATTGGAATAAGTAAAGGTTATATTGATAATTGCTAAAAGTAGGTGCTTCTGCGGCTTATTTATCTTTTTTTTCTCGATTAGAATAGCTGTGTTTTTAGTTTTAATATAAAATAAACTTATACGTTAAAGAAGGGCGAGCTTACATATAATATTTACGATATTTTTAGTAGGTAGTATATTTTCCTTATCTTAATAAAAGGGGGGTTCCTCTTTAGTCTCGTCGAAAAAACTAATTCTCGAGGATTAACCTTCTACTAGCCGTTATACATTTTGTAACTACGATTACTTACATTTATGCCTCGAGAACTCACTTAAACTTTATACCGACTTAAGGCAAGAACGACATTGGAGGCTAAAAGACATCATACTAAATAATTAATATTAGTTAAACCACGGCTTGAACTTCACTATCGTTAATTTAAGCTTTAGCCAGGTGCTTACATATACTAGAAGGCCGCTTTATATAGGCTTCTTTACTAGATACACTACGAGGCTTATTTCAGGAAGGCCGTTTACATTATTTAAGTGTAAGTTACTTTGCTAGATACACTGCGAGGCTTATTTTAGGAAGGCCGTTTACATTATTTAAGTGTAAGCTACTTTGCCAAATATACTACGAGGCTTATTTCAGGAAGGTCGTTTATATTATTTAAGTGTAAGCTATTTTGCAAGATATACTGCGAGGCTTCTTTAGGGGAAGCCGCTTTCGAGTGAAAAACTACCTTATTTTATTTATTTAGACAACTTAGTTTATTTACTTAATAAAGCACGCTTATTACGAAATATTTATATATAGTTTCCTTCTAATTACAATGCCCTAATTCTCTCATAAATCCTCGGACTCTGGCTTACTTATTTAATAATTAATTTTGATCCCTCGTAACGCCTAGAACATCTTCTACCTTAATCCTCTTTCGCTTCTATATATCCCGAATCTTCCGACACAGCTTATTTATATCGTCAATACGCTACTTAGTAACATTCCCCTTATTTATTAGGACCTAAGACTCGATAATAGCGTTCGTATTACCTTAGCAGCAGTGGCGACAAAATCCCTAGTCTATTATACAAGAGTAATAATCAACTTTAACGAATGTCACTATAATTACTTCCGCTAAAGTAAGGCCTATAACAATAGCTAATAAAGTAGTAATTATAAATCTAGTCGTTTTTTAGTCTTTGACGGGAAGTTTGGAGTTTATATCCGTATAGAACCTTTCAAGCGCCTGACTGCGCGCCTTCTCAAGTATGTTTAAGATCACGATAATGATATTTTCTTTAGGGTGACCCTAAATATATTCCAACCATTACAATAATAAGTCAATACAGGTTTAATACTAATCAAGAATAAAAAGACGTGATTTAAAAACTTACTATAAACTAAATATACATTATAATATAGAAGTATGAGGTGATGATATACCTGGATTCTTTCCTTTCGCCATTAAGGAATAGAAGATCGTACTTCTTTCGCTTCTTAAGTTACGCTTATAGTTTGCCTGACGAATCGCAAATGGCCTATAAATTGTCGAAGAAAGGATTCCTTAGTTAATTAGGTTTAAACTTGGCCTTTCGTTTGTCCTTTTTATCCGTAATTAACTCTACAAACTCCCGATTTGTTAACTTAAAGCGCTTCTTAATTCGCAGATTAATTATATTAGCTAAGAATAGAAAGGTGGCATAGATACGCGACCTATAATAACTATTTCTAGGCTTAATATCTCTCCAGTCTTAAATCTTACTACCCCTCAATAAGAAAAGTTTCTTGCTCTTCTCGTTTACTTCAAGCTAATGTGTATAGTCATCCGTAGCAATTTGCTAGGCTATTTCCTACTATTAACCCGAATAAATATACTAATATATAAAAAATAAGTTACGAGGTACGATTACACAGGCATAGTCGATAAAAACACTCTTAATCGTAAACTAAAAAAAAAGTCGCTTAATTAAAGGGGGCAACTTAAAGATTACTTCATCGAAAACGTCTAAATCTCTATTTTAGGGCAACAAATTTAATACCCATATCTTATTAAGCTCCTGTAGCTTATTCCTTATTTAATGTTTAAGTACAAGATCGGAAGTTTACTTATCTCGTACTATAAATCAAACAAGTTATACGATATCGTTAAGACCAAATACAAGAAGGGTCCCGGACAACTAAACTAAGCTAACTTTCACAAGAGGAATATTATAATACGTTGGAATATTTTTACGTAAACTTAATCGTCCATTCGAATGCTAAGTAGTGAGGATATTTTTAACGGCGCTATAAGTTTACGCTTTTCTAAAGTAATATTCGTCTTTGTAAATAACCGAGATAATATAGCGTTACGAAGTTAAGGTTTTAGTTTCCTCGAATATCTTTTTGTTTATAATATAAGGTTAACTATGTTTATCAATATTTTTTTTATATAACTTGTAACTTCATTTATAATATTACTTATTAAGTTGCAGGAACTTGCTCTCGACCGAGTCGGGGGTAAATAGGATTATGATCTGACTATTAATAGTTCTTAGCTTCTACACAAAGGGCTTTAAGGGTTTACCTGAAATCAATTTATCCCGCTTATCTAGTAGCTAATCTTTGAATTGAAACTCGCGATCGTGAAGGTTTTTTTATTGTTTTAGTATTAGCTTACTTAATCCGTGGTACTTGGCAATAAAATATCCCCACTTGTTCTCGTAACTATTTGCATTATTATAAGGACTAATAGCTGCAGGGTTTAAGTACTAATTAAACTTATATACTTAAGTTACAAGTAGTCTAGTTAATAATAAAATAACGTTTATACTTAACTTAGGCTTTATAAAGCTGCTAGGAGAATCCGCGTAGTACGGGCAATAATAGCCATACCTGGTGAACATCTCCTTTACTTATAGATATATAAGGCCAGGCTTTTCGCAATTTCCATTCGATTGATTAATATAATCGTTAGGATTAAAACGAATATTATTCCACATTAAATTATATACGTACTGAATGTAAAAAATACAAAGTACGACTATAATCTTGCCTAAACCCATTAATAATACCAAAAACATATAAACCTCTATATTATAACAAAAGCGAAAAAGCATAAATGCAGAGTACATCTACACAAGAAGCAACTTTCGAGTAAATCCGTTTATATTAACAATATAGGCCGGTTTGCATATGTTAGGGTCGTAATTAAAAAAGTTATATCCGAGTATCCAGATCTCGGGAATTAAATACATAGTAACTTCAAAATCTATTAGGTCGAGCATCCTAAATATATAAATTAAATAAAACTCTAAATAAGGTAATATAAGAAACTTATTACTATATTATATTATTTATACTTATCTTTTTCTAGTGATTATACGCCTCTTAAAACGCGGTAGTATTACTATTAAAGTTAGCTTCTGTAAGCTTCTCCTTATTAAATGCTTCTTTAGAGTTAAAGTCGTTGAGGTTAATTAGATTATTATCTTTATTTATCTTTAGCTTATTAATCGTCGGTTAGTTTACATCGAAAACCTTAGATTGTATAAAATTAATATCACTATCTTAATCTCTAGGTTATAGTTCTAAATCTAGTAAAGGTGTATTTAGCTAAGGAGACTTTGGCGTGCTTACTAGAAGTAGCTCGGGGGACTTAGGGTATTTTAGAGAAGAAGGCTTAGAAGCTTTAAGGTATCCGGGAAATCGTAGCATTAAAGTCCTTAGAGTTTGCGCAAGTGGATCTTTAATAGCTAGTTACTTTAAAGAATCTAATACAGTACGTATTAAATCGCGAGTACTACTTCGCGTAACACGATTCCGTACTTTGGCTATTGTATTTAATCGATAAGTCTTACTAAGTAAGACATTAGCTAAAAGAGGATGCCAAAGGTAAAGATTAAGACGTACTTTTTTATTTATCACGCGTATATTATTATATAATGCGCTTATTACAAAATAGAAGGTTACCTTTGTTAAGATAATATAATATATAGCCGGCAACGTGGCAAATACTTCCCAAACTTAAGCCAACTCACATTCCCTAAAATCTATATTTATCGCCGAATCTTTAAAAATGAACTTACGTAGCTTATCAAATACTAAATAATTGGGCCTAATATTACTAGTAGGTATTTAACGGTACTCGTTCTTTAGTAAATGACTTAATATAAGCTCGATGACTTGTGAGGGCGTGTCTGTGACTTTTAGGCTGGGATTAATACGTAGATTCATAATTATTAAGTATTCCGCAAAGTCCGTAGTTTTGGGGCTATATTTAAATTAGATGCGTATAAGAAATGCGCGAGGTATAGTAGGGATAATAAAAGTAAAAGTAAAAACATTTAGTAAACATTAGACTTGATTTACAAAAGTAAGGGGATACGTACTAGTCATCTCCTCGTCTATTACTTCTATAACGTTAGTAAGACCGTCTCCTCTTATATTCGTATTTTCTAAAGCTGCGCGTTAAATTATTATTATAATTTCGGGCGGGTACTAAGGCGGTTCTAGCGCTAGAGTAAAAGGTAAAGCTATTATTTTATTTATTATAAATAGTAGTACATTTGTCACGAGGCGAAGAAGATTAAAAAGAGTTTGAAATTATTATATTTAAATTTAGGGGCATATTAAGAGAAAAGAGCTAGTTAGGAAAGGGAGGGTAACGAGGCTAAGTTAAGCGAGGACGTTTTTGTAAGGACGTTTTTGCGAAGGGAAGGAGGCTATTTTAATATATGACTACGCGCTTTAAGTCGAGCCTCGCGCTAGTAATTAAAGCAGCCACAGTAGGGAAAACGTCCTCCTTATAACAAAGTCGGCCTATATAATTCATAACTTATATCTTAAATATATCACACGCGCCACGTTATACTTATTCTTGCGATTTTAATAATTAAAAAAACTGCAAGTTACGTTACATCTACGAGTATTAATTACTTGACGTTATACTTCACCTCTCGCGTTATTTGTAAACCTTTCGACATTAAACTTCCTTTACAAAGTAGCCTTATTTTACTACTAGTAAATAACTTCACTAAGCGGCCTCTATTATTTATAAGAAAAATAATCATAAATAATACTCTTATCTTAGATATAAATTCTACTATAATAACTAAAGGTAAGATCTTACTTCCTTATAATAAAGCGTATAAATTAATTAAGAGTAAGAACACTAGACCCTAACTTAGTCTCTTAGCCTAAAGAGTTCATAGGCTAGTCCGTATTAAATGTTAATTATTAAGAAGTATAGTTTAGAGACGAATAGAACTACTAATTTAATACTTAAAAGAGAATACCTATTAAGGCGGCGAAGGAGTAGTAAGGATTGGACTAAGTAGTTAAGAGTATCTTTAAGTTAGACAAGGGACTATTAAAGACGTTGAGAAGGAAAACGTGCGAGACTTAGTAGGAAAATAAGAAGAATACGACGGGATCACATTTGACTTTAACGCAGTTTAATAAAATCGGAAGAATACTAAAAGATTTAATCCGGCTATCGCGCGATAAGGAATAGTCTGTAATCAAGATTATATAGGCTCGTGGATATTTACTAGTCTATACTCGACGATGTAATTATTTGTGGAAGTAGAAGGCATAGAGACAAAAGCTAAAGGCTAAGGGAGATGATAGTAAAGGTAATACTAATATAGAGGAGATGTCCGCGAAGTTAACTACTACTCCAAAGCGCGCCATACCCCGTCCTTGATCAAAGACCCCCAGTTAGAACTTACTAAAATCGCGTCCTATGTCTAATTGAGCCAATGCCAAGGGAAGTACAAGTTTAAACGCCTCTCGAGATTATAACGCTAAGTATTTCGAAGCCGTGGAGAACCTTTTAATACTTATAAGGCAGCAAATTAGTGCTAGTATACCTTTTATCAAAAGACATTAAACTAGCGAAGGTATATTAAGTAGAGATTAATTAGCTGAGATTATAGATGATTTATCGAGTATATTACATAAGACTACGCTAAAAACTGCGCTTATGTAACGTAATATTATAGTTAAATATAAGGGCGGGAAGTATGACCTAAAGAATATAATTACATTAGGGGTTTATATATTAATGGAGAAGAAATGTAATTTGTTAAGCAATACAAATATTCGAGCGGAGCATCTTAGCTAAGTAAAGCTTTACGAGTTACTGAAGAACACGGATCTTAAGTGTATTATTAGGGCAAATAAAATAAATGTTAAAGAGAATAAACTGACTTTAGTTTATAAAGAACCAAGAGAGCCAAGTCGAATGAGGCAAGTTAAAAACAAAAAGGATTTTCAGCGGGCTATGGGTTTACTTAATTATTATACTAGCGTTAAAGGACGGGATCGAGATTTAAAGTTTATCGTTTTATAAATATAGATATACTCTTATTCTTATATATAAGCGCTTAACATAAGATTACTTTCTAATCACAGAATAATACATTTATAATAAAAGTATAAATATTTAATGTACTTGTGAACTTTAATAATATTAATATTACTCGTTAGGCGTGGGCGAGAATACCTTACTAGGCCATTTTGAGGATAGAAGTTTAAAGGCCGCCTTAGCTAAGCTTCTTTATTAAATGTTAAGAGAGGCCATTTTAAGGATAAAAGTTTAGAGGCTGCTTTGCCAGGCTTCTTTGCTAAATGCTAAGAGAGGCCATTTTAAAGATAGAAGTTTAGAGGCCGCCTTAGCTAAGCTTCTTTACTAAATACTAAGAGAGGCTATTTTAAGGATAGAAGTTTAGAGACTACTTTACTAGGCTTCTTTACTACATATTAGGGGAGGCTATTTTGAGGATAAAAGTTTAGAAGCTACTTTGCCAGGCTTCTTTACTAGATGCTAGGGGAAGCCATTTTAAGGACGGAGGTTTTAATACTACATTACAAAAAGTAAAGAACATTATATTCAAGGACTTAATATATAAGCAGAGAACTTATTACGAGGGATTTAACATTAAGTTATTAATAATTTTATAGATTTAAATACTTTCGTCTAATCTTAAAGACATAGAGTTTAAATATAAATCTTACCAGAAACTGTGTAACTAATTTTTAAAATCGAGAAATCTTATGTTTTTTCTATATATACAATTTTTAAACTACTTATCGAATTTATTACACTCTTATAATACGTATTTCGGTGAAGTTATTTACTATGTCTAATTTTATTATTATTTAAGACGTAATAATATTCGTCAGATTATATATTTAGGGACGACACAAGATATCGCTAGTAGATTTTGAAATAAGAAGTTTATTTTTATAAAAGTAATAACTATAAGTTAAGTAAATGTTAACAGTAGCAGTTATTAAATACGTGGCTACTGGAGATCTTGTAGTCTATTATATAACTATTAATATTTTGAAACTTAAACTAGGTTGGGAATTCCTTAATAGTAATAAGCTTAACTTTTCTAATATAATTAAAATCGCCGCAAAGAGAAGATAAGCGGTATACTTCTAGATATAGTTTACTTATAGTGATACATAAAGAGTCTAGTACTACAATCTAGATTCGTTAGATCTAGGGCTTTAAGAACTTATTAGGCGTTTAATAAATAAAACGTAGAAATATAAAATAAGAATAAGCTCGAACGAATCTATTAATATAACTTAAACAACTTCTTAAGTTACTAGATTATATTTTTAAGTAAAGCACGTATCTCTTCTACGTTAAGAAAAGAAACGCTCGTTAGGCTTCTTAGCATCAGAAGTTTGTATTCTACTATTTCTCTAATTCGCAATTGAAATATAATATATTACGAGGTAAACTTAAGGCCATTACTTATTAAAGGAATACTTATATTCGTGAGTTTAAAATCAAAAAGGTTAACACATAATCATCTGTTTCAAAACGTAATAAGTAAGTCGGTCTAGTCTAGTAAAGTATTATCTTTAGCTAGGAAATTTTAGTGGCCCTTCAAATTATATTATCAATAATGTCGATATTCATTAGTAGTTACTTAGCGGTTTAATATTGCCGTCTTCTAGGACTAACGTTTAGATAAACGTTTAATAGCTTTGAGGAGAAATTATTACTTGGATTTGTGTATTAAGATAAAACTATAAATCTAAAGAAAGGTACGTTTATCTTAATTAGTAATAACGAGAACATTTTATTAAAGAGCATAACGAATATATTTAAAAATAATAATATAAGAAACTGTCCTTTACTTTCTTATTTTAATTTATTGTTAAAATAATGCCGATATATATTATAAGAAGCTTATTTATCTTATATAATAAATTAAATAAGTTATACGATATTGTTAAGACCAGATACAAGAGGGGTCTCGAATAACTAAACTAAGCTGACTTTTATAGGACAAATATTATAATAAGTTAAAATACTTTTAAGTAAACTTAATCGTCTATTTAAGTAGTAAGTAGATAAGATGTATTAATAGCGCTGTGAGTATGCGGCCTCCTTAAGAAGTACTAATGTTTATATAATATAAGGATATTACATTACTCATAAAATTTATAGCCAAGGGAACTACAATCAAATTCTTATTCGTTATATATTTGATCGCAGTAAGGCTTTCGCGAGTATAAAGTAGCTTAAATTGCTTTTTATACGTTAATGAGCAAGTTGTTTCTTTTTAGCTTATTTATATTTAATAAATATCTAAATGACTACGTTATTAGTTGACTTCCTGCGTTATTATAGTAACTTTAGGGATTAACATCTCATCTACACGCTCCGTATATTTAGCAGTTCGTATAATACTTCTTTTTAACTCGCTGCGAATCTCCTAGTAAAGATTACACGCGCTACTATTAAGGTTAACTCTAGTAATAAGGAGCTCCTAAAGGTTCATGTGCTTTTATTAATAAATATATATTACATAAGATACTAGGTCTAAGTATACTTCAAACTTGTACTTTTATAAAACAAAGAAATCCACTAGTAATAAAACTAAAATAATATTACACTAAAGCTTAAGAAGCTATAGCGAGAATCTAAGTAGCGCGGATAATAAATAGTATAGGTATTAAACACTTAAGTAGTGTATAAGTATTTAATCACAAGCTATTAATAATTACTATTAAATAAAAACGAATAATAACTTAAATTAAAAGAAATATTAAGGTATATAAAGTTGTATATATCTTAGACATTAGAAGAATACGTAACTGAGGCTGTCTTATTAAACTCCAAACATAATACTGGGAAAGTATAAACTTAAGTCCTATAGTAGTATTAAAGTACGAGAGTATAGTATATTTAAGCGAAGAATTATTAAGGTGTACGGCGGTTATAAGAATAAAATGCTTTAGGTTATAAGAGTCTTAATTATGATCGAAGTTGGAGTATCCTTATAAACGAATCTCGGGAGACAAATAAATAAATACTTTTAAGAATATTAAGGGGAACATCTTAAATATTAAAGTTAAATAAGATTCCCAAGAGAATAATAAAAGGTACTTATTATAATACTATATTATTTGTTTTTCTTTTTACTTGATTACGATGCACTTACACGCACGCGTTTACGTAGGCTCCTTCTTATTAAATGCTTTTATAAAGTTAAACTCGTTAAAATTAATTAAATTATTGTTTTCATTTATTTTTAGTTTATTAATCTTTAGTTAGTTCATATTAAAAACCTCAAACGATTTAGACTTAATATCACTATCTTAATTTTTAAACTATAGTTCTAAATCTAGTAAAGGTGTGTCTGACTTCGGAAACCTCAGCGTACTAGCTAGAACAGGCGTAGGGGACTTTGGTATACTAGTAGGAAATAGTTAACGAAGTAGTAGATGTTTAGTAGGAGAAAGCGCAAGAGGTTTAGGGTATCCGGAAGATCGTAGCGTTAAAGTCCTTAAAGTTCGCGTAAGTAGATCTTTAATAACTAATTACTTTAAAAAATCCAATGCCGTATATATTATATTGCGAGTATTATTTCGTGCGATATAATAGTACACTTAAATTATTATATCTAATTAATAAGTTTTATTAAGTGGAATATTAACTAAAAAAGGATACTAAAGGTAAAGATTGAGATGTGCTTCTTTATTTATTACGCATGTATTATTATATAATGCGCTTATCGTAGAATAAAAGGTCACCTTTATTAAGATAATATAATATATAATCGGCAACGTGGCAAATACTTCCTAAACCTAAGCCAACTTATATTCCTTAGAATCTATATTTATAACTAAATCTTTGAGTATAAATATGCGTAACTTATTAAAAATCGGAGAAAAGTAATTCATAAGAGGTAGCGGCATTTAACGTAAAGATTTTAATTACTAGTATTTCCAAAACATATATAAAGTTGTCTGTACTTCTTTATTTAAAATTAAAGTATTAATAAACTAGGATTAGGCTAAACGGAAATGTGGCGATTATTAAGAAAGTAGTTAAGTCGGGTATGTATAAGGTAGTAGGCGTAAAAGTAAAAGTATTTACCAAACATTAGACTTAATTAAGAGCTATAAGGGAGCACGCACGACCTATCGAGTATACTACTACTTCAGTGATTTCGACAAGACTACAGACTTTAAGTATTATGTCTTTTGTAATTACTAGTTATAACTTAGTTTTAGCCTGCGGCGGTTGTTAAGAAGGGGTTAGCGTAGTTTTTAAAGAGAGAGGCGTCGCTTTAAGTAGAATTGAACTCGATACGCTTATCACGACGCGTGGAAGCTAAGGATAAGGTGGCGTTTAATATTCGTAAAGGAAATCGCGTGGTTTTGGAGAAGAGAAGGTTAATTATAGTAACTAATTAAGGTTAATTTGCGCGCGATGTTTTTATTTAAGTTATTTAGGGAGACAAGGCTAATTACTAGGAAAGAAGCCGAATAGTAGGAATAGCGGGCTGCTTTGAATTGCGGGGCTAGTAAAAGTAAGCGCTTTTAGTAAATAAGAAGGCCGACTTTAAGGAAAACGGCCTGGAAAAAAGAAGTCCAAGGGGCCGCTTTCCTTAGTAAGAGTAATTAGTAATTAGTGCGCCACTAGTAGCGAGTAATCTAAGAAGCCTTCGCGATTTTGAACTTTTATTTTCCCTTTATAATAATCGAGCAGCCTTAATTTTGGTTTTAATTCACGACTTTAAAGGAGTTTATTATAAGTTTATTTGATATTAAGTAGTATACTTAGTCTAGCAATTACCTTAGTACATAACCCGCAAATCTACAAGCTGGGATCTTCTAATACACAGTAGCCCCTAGACTACTTATAAGTAAACAGCCTCGAGAAACAACTTTCGTTGTCTAGTCTTAAGACAACTACGATTAAGAAGAATACCCGGGGAATTAGATTATTAGGTATAATTGTAAGTAAAATCGTGGTTCTTAATGTTAAAGAGTATAAATTAATATAAAATAAGAATATTAAAAATAGACCTCTTAATTTAGCCAAAAGAATTCACGGACTTCTCTAAGGAAGATGAGATACTATAAGAGGCTTAGTTTATTAACAAACGGAATCTGTAATTTTGGACTTAGGCGACTCTTAAGGCTAATATAAGGAAGCTATAGGCGGACTTAGACTGGGCGATTTGTACTGTCTTAGATATCAACGACAGAGCGTTAGTAAACTTGCGAACCGAAGCTTGCGATACTTGGTAGGAAGTAAAGGATATAAAGACAAGAACTTATTTAACTTAAAACGAGTTAGAAGAGATAGGGAGGATATTAGCCGAGTTAATCCGGACATAAGATAATAGTACTTAGTTTAAAAGTAAAACTGCTTAGGCTTTGAGATGTTTATTAATATATACTCGTTAATGTAACAACTTATAGAAATAGAAGGCACGAAGACGAGACATAATTAAGAAGAAAGGGGCTAGTAGTAAGGCTATTAGGAAGGAGGTGCTATAAGAAGAAGTAGAGCAAAGGAACATTGACTTTAAGGAGGATGAACTCGCGTAACCCGATGATAGTGTCATAAAAATATCCACATTGAAGTTAGTGCTTAAAGCTAGGACGCCACGAGATAACACACTTAAGCACGGCGCGTAGACACCTTTACGAAAGATCCGCAATAAGCCGAACAGTATTATATATAAACTTAAGCGAGTAAAGAGGATGGAAAAAGTAAAGATAATAATCGACCTTGCGCTTGAGGAGTATAGTGTAACAGTAGGCACGGTGGCCACTAAACTTAAGGGTATAGCCGAAAAGCAAAACATATAAAGTGAGAGGAGTATTAAGAGACCATAAATGTTAAGAAGAGTATTAATAGTAAATTAAATAGCCGAGTATGTAAATGAGTTAGTAAGGAGAGTATATAAGGTTATATTAATAATCGTATTATTTTAACGGAATATCATAGTTCGTTGGGCTAATAGAAAGATTTTAGAGGAAGATGGGATTATAGTAGGGGTAATTGTACTTATAAGGTTAAAGGCGAGTTAGATAAGGAGTAACAATATTCGCGCTAAATATCTTAGTTAAACGATTTTTTGTGCGGTACTTATAAACACGGATCTTAATTATGTTATTAGTATTAATGGGGAGGATGAGATACTAAATAGATTGTTTTTAAAGTATAAATTACCGAGTAGGCCGGGTGTAATAAAGATCGTGAAAGATAAGGAAGATTTTTATAAGGCTATGGGATTGCTTGATTATTATACTAGAGTTAATAGACGGGATAAAGATCTACTGTTCTTAATTATATGAGAATAGATCGATCGAGTTTGTTTGATTTTGAAAAAGAAGTAAATATTAAAATGTAAAAGGTTACTTACTTATAATTACTTTAGGTATTAATAGTTTGGGATTTTTCTAATAATTCAAAGATTATAAGTGTGTTAAACTTAATTTAATATAGAAATAATATTATTAATTAAAATAGGAGCATTATTAAAGAGAAATATTTATTTAGTGAGCCGGCTTTAATGAGGGGACTTTTATAAGGCCACTTTAGTGGAGTGATTTTAGTAAGGCGACTTTAGCGAGGCCGCTTTGTAGGGAGTAAGACGACTTTAGCGGGGCCACTTTGGCGATGCGATTTTAGTAAGGCGACTTTAGTGAGGCCGCTTTATAGGGAGTAAGAGACTTTAGTAGGGCCACTTTAGTAAAGTGATTTTAGTAAGGCGGCTTTAGTAACAGGGCTTTAGTTATTTTATTTTATTTGGGACCTTTAAGTATTAGTATTAAGGATAAGGGTATATATTATATTATATTTAATAAATAAAAGTGGGCTTAATATAGTTATTGTTCGTGACTTATAAGGGAAAAGGGGGCTAAGAGAAATAAATGCGCACGACTCAGACGGCGGCCGTCTACTGATTAGAGTGATAGGCCGTCCGCCAATCTCGCCAAATGGCGGACGGCTGGCGCCGCTGGCGCAGGACGCGGAATAGCCTATAGGCCGCCGAGTTTTTTTTTGCTGATGTAACGTGTATACAGGTAAAAACAACAAAAATATATTATATTCTAAGTACTTCTACATAAATTCCGTAGTCTTATGACTTTTATAGCTGTTTAAGACTAATAATTGGGGTTTTCCGTCACGTAGTTACGTTTAAGAAATAAAGACTTTTTCTAACTATTCTAATGCGGTAACATCGTTTGTCACCCATTCTTTATTTCTGTAAATTGCTAGGACTTAAATTCATTAAGATCTACTAGAAACCATTGTTATTAAACTGATTTCCTCTTATATATTACAAGTGGAGTCGTTTTCTTACTTATTATAAAGATACACTTAATAAATGAGGTCTAATTTCAAGAACTAAGTTATTTCCGCTAAACAAAACGCCGTTTTATATACCTAATAACTAAGCTATTAACTCCAAAACCTTTTATAATTCCAGCTTTATTTATATTCTATTGATTTTTAAGTAAAATAGCCTTAATAGCTGGAATCTCTAATTTATAAAACTAAGACTTAATAACATTAGTAGTTGCATTGTTAATACGTACAGAATTAATAGTATACTGCTTCTTAGTACTAAGAATAAGATTCCGCTTAAAAAACCGCTGTACTCATCGTTTTCCGAGTAGTAAGGGGTCCCCTTAAAGTACATAAAGTCGGTTTCTAAAAAGCCGTACTTGCGTATAAGTAATACTAAACCCTAATGTCTCTTAAACTAAAATCTAGTTAGTAAGACGATCTTCTAGTATTATAAGTAACCTTTGCAAATAACTAATAGCTTATTGATAAGTGTTTGTGTTACAAGATCGGTCGTATAAAGTGAAGAATAATACACCCCACTTTTTTAAAGCTTATCGTATAAACTTGCCATTTTTAATCGCGTAAAAGGCCAAAACCACGTCGTCTTTAGTATATTTTGGTATAATAATCGTCTCAATTAATATACTAAAAATCAAGAAAATCGATAAGAGAATAAAATAATTATTAATTATTAAAAGTAAGTAAGTAAAAAAGCGGTGTGTTAAGCGAGGTGTTCGGAATAGGGGGGTGTCCGGAATGGTGGGGGTGGGGACTTAAACTTCAGATCTTATACTATACTAATACACTAAAGGACTAAATTGTAACCAAAAATCGTGAAATACATATTCGCCAAGGGCTAGCTAAGATAAAGATATCCCCCTATCATCTACACGATAGGCTAGACGTTTCCTTAGAATCCTGTCAATGCAACTTACGCGCCAAAGAAGAGTATAAAGGTACCAGCGACGGCAATACTAGAAAGGAAGCCGTAGCAAGGGAGCGTGGACTCCGCCGTATAGATGGCGACGAGGCCTAATATCACAGACGTAATAAAGATAGCGACGTACTACTAGCTAAGGCATTCTATATAAGCTAACATTAGTCGGTAATAGGGGTCCTTTTCCTTACTGTTCTGTCGGTTAACATGACTCTGATCTTGCCAAAACTTCAGGTTCTATGATCGAGGGGAGAGTGCCCTTCGGATACTACTAGGCGAAAGGAAAGAGTAGCCAGTCTATTATCCTAATTCCAGAACAAGAGATAAGTCCCCACCCCCCCCCCCCCCCCCCCCCCTTCCGCGCACCCCCCTATTCCGCGCACCCTTTACACCAAAATTAACGATTTTCACTTAATAATATCTTTATAAAACGTTAATAAAAACTTCTAAAATTAATAATATATAATATTTATATATATATTACTTTAAATATAATTTACAAGCTAATACTAACTAGGTAATTATCTTAAATTTAAAATTTAAAAAACACTATACAAAAGTGACTAAAATTAATTTATAATTAAACAAATATAAATACTATTAAAAAGGACGATTATAACTAATAATACTACTGATTTAAGATTTTTAGTTATTAGATAATTCTATTAGTAGTTATTAATATACATTAGAATAGACTTTTTTAAACCCTTATAAAACAGTTATTTTAAAATTATAATATAACTACTAATAGAATTGCTTAGTAATAGAAAAACTGTTATAAAGCCTCTATTTATTATTATATATATTAATTTCAAGTACTTATAGCTATAAAATTAAAAGTTATTTTTAGTCACTTTTATATAGTGTTTTTTAAATTTTAAATTAACGAGAATTACCCGATTTAAACTAGCTTAAAGTAAATAAGCGAGGTCGTATAAATACTCTTAGCTTATATTATTAATTTTATAAGTTTTTATTAATGTTTTATAAAGATATTATGAAGTGAAAATCGTTAATTTTGGTGTAAAGGGTGCGCGAAATAGGGGGGTGAGGACTTAACTTATAGTTACGGTGACTATAAGGTTATTAGTTAGGAAGAACATGACATAAGTTCTAGCGAAATAGGGAATTCCCTCCTTTTCGAGTATTAAAGGTAGCAAGACGTTTCGATCATCGAAGATCTCATTTTAGTTATATATGACATACTCCGAGCTTGTCGAGTCCTGTCGGTGCAGTACCGGTTCATGTACCACGCCGCATGTGTGAATATATTCCAATGCGAGTATGGCGACAGAGTAATAAAGTGTGGTTCAAAATCTGTGTATTCCTGAAGAGAGTGCGAGGAGAGCTAGACTATATACTACGAAACCCCACCGAATCTCCACCGAAACCAGTCCGGTTAAGCTCTGACCCCTGACTTAGACCCGCACCCCCTTTTCCAGACCGAAGTATGCTTAGGTAGGGACCTGTGGACCAACAAGTCCTAGGAGAAATGTAACTGTGACAAGAAGGGGAAGTCTTATACTCTCTATATATTCATATAATAGACGCTAAGAAAGAGGATAATACAACTAATATATCTAACTAAGCTGTTCGTCAAAGTCAGAAGAGGGGTCCATAAGGGCTTACTAGAGATAAACTGCCAGTCCAAACCCAAGGATAGTATTCCGAGGCCTTCGTTGCCGTTCGAACCTCCAAAGATATTCGTAAAGACTAGACTATCCCGCTTAACTAGGCAAAAGATACTGACACTAGTCAAGACTAGTATTATATACTCTAGAAATACCTCCTAAACAAAAATCCCTGCGAATATCCACCAGAAAAAGTACAAGCGCTACTTTGTTTCCTTCTGGTCGCGATAAAGTGTTTCAAGTAAAGTATTCATTAGAAGCAAACTTAGCCAGATCATTTTCGTTAGGTAGACCAAGGCTCAGCAGAGAAGCCCTACGAAGCCGTACCCAAGGCATTGAGACAAGAAGACGATGAGAATAGATATTAAGACACTCAGTACTATATCGTAAAAGAGCCTCTAAACAGCGATCACTTCCACTGCCAGCGCGGTCTGAGCTAATAATAAAGCTATCACGACTATTGCGGCATACTCCTTCATATTAAACGAGTGTAAATTAAACTAGCGACCAATGAATCCACCCTTTAAAATAGCCCATTCCAAGAATATACCGAATATATAGCTGAGCAATACCAGAAATATGTTAGAGACATCCAAAGTCACCGGTCGAAAGAAATAAATCGTCTCTATAATAACTCCGAAGATTCCCAACCCGATTCCTGTGACGAGATTATTAGAACCGAGACAAAAAGACTAGCGACTCCATGTAACACACACCGATAAACCACATCCGAAAGGTCATCATCGGCATGCAGCACTTTTGTGACAATGTCGTTAAGACTATTAATAGAGCTCAGCCTACTCCACCTGCTACTCTTATCGTATTGGAGAAATTTTTCGTCTAAAGGTGTGAGAGGCTCCTTTTCGGAATCATCTGAAAACCCCATCCTGCTTGCCGTCACTCGAAAACTGCTTCGCTTGTCGGTTCCCGGCACGCGGAGCAGCTATCCCACTCGACCTGGGACGAACTCATTATTCACCTGGAACCTCACACTCCCCAGCTCTTTTCACGGCGTGCATCTCCGAGCTAAACTTGCAAGGCGGCTTACAACCCCCAAAACAAGCGTGGCCGTAAAAGCACCACGCAGATCTGCAACGAAGCCCATCATCGCAGCGCTGAAACCGCATTAACCATTTCATCACAGAAATATGACCTTCGTCGAAGCCGTCGTGCCAGAATTGGCAGTCTGACGCCAGCATGGGGCAGCCGCTGCCAAGGTAATGAAGATTGCAAGGCCCACGCTTGCCTGTCGCTTCCAATTCCCCCTTCCTCTTGTGGAAGCGCGTAAAAGTGGCCTGCGATGGCTTCTTCAAGAACCTATCTAGCCTGTCGCCCGCTGCGTTTACTAGTATAAAACGTCGATTCGTCGTGTTGGTAGGTGAAGGGGGCGCAGGTTCGACAATAGAGCCGTTCGAAGCACCTGCCCGAGCCGCATAGGACAGCCCTTGACCAATAGATCCTGTTCCATCCCTTGAGCTATTCCCGGGAGCCGGATGGGCTACGTTCAATGGAACCGAGGCGGAGAAGGCCTTTGTTCTGAACAACGACGGGAGATGTATAGATTTGAATGGAAGATCGCTGTATTGCCGGCCGGTTTGGAAGGACTTGAGCAGCGTGATGCGACTGTGCAAGGAGCCCCCGGATTTGATGATGTCAAGATCGCAGACGTAGCCATTGTCGTGGCAACCTCCAAGCACAATGTGCATGCAACAAGGGTTCTCCTTGAAGTGCTCCAAAACTCCTTTGCCACGTTCAGCACCTCTGCGCATCAGATAACTTAGGCCAAGAGTCCTCTTACCTTTAATCTGATGATCGGCTCGATCTTTTCCGTAACCAACGTCAATAAACTCACTTAGCCCACCAGTCTGACAAAACCCGCGACAGAAGTCGCGTAACAGATTCGAAGCCTCCTGCATCCCATGTTCATACATAGCTGCCCCGAGCCTATCGACATTGGCATAGAGCTTAAGTATAAAAGGTAGCTCGGCGATGTTCGGCGACGTTTGACGGAGCTCTCGCTGCAGCTCTGACTTCAACACAAGAGCAGCTTCACGGCCGCCATTAGTACCATGAAGGAGGTACTTATCATCGAACTATGGGAGCTACATCAAAAATGTTCGTCCATGTGGAGATGGGAGCATACCACGTAGCCGTCAGAATCTGCATCGATCAATACCAGGACAAAAGCGCTCCTATTCTGAAACGACTGTAAGCGCCTGTTGTAATTGATACGGCGCGCGACTCACTATAGAGCGTTGAAGCTCATTAAACTTAAACTCAAGCTCTTCATTCGCCTTTCCTAACGTACGACTGAGGACTCTCTCATTGTTGAGGTCGGTGACCGCATCCTTGAGCTTGTCCACAGTATCACTGTACACCGTACGGAATTTCTTTGCACTGGTTAGAACTGACAGGTGATGAGAGGAATATGAGACAATACCTGCAACCAACTAACCCGATATTCATCCTGCTGCTGGAACGATTCCAAATGCTGTTGAATCTCCTTCACCTCCATTCTTACCGATTACCAAACGTTGGGCCTGCTGGACGAGCTTGGTGCAGGAACGAGCTTGGAGCAGGAACGAGACATGAGCACTACGATACAATACCGATATTGCTGCCTCGCTAGGTTCGAGGAGAGGACTACTGTCTGCTCTTCCACCGACTTCGATGCGGTTCGGACAATCCATGCACATCGCCAAAACTGGCTGTCTTCAATGCATGGTCCCAGGGTACAATTGGTGCAAACTTTCGAATGCTGCAGCAGTCGGCGGTATGAGCTGCACGTCGATGAAAGCATAGGCCAGGCTTTACCAGTAGGGTTGGCTAAGGCGTTATGCGCTATATTTCAGCGCTAAACGTGGACCAACGATTCGTTTGTACGGAATACGTCCGTACGCGATGGACGCTCCAGTGCCCCCACGCACCAGCGTGCTACCACCTGCCGATAGAATGTTCGTGAAGCTTGCTCTTGCGCCACGCACGTGACTGAGCCTGAGAGTCGCGGCTACGTCAATAGAGCAAGCGCGGGCGTGAACATAGTAAATTCTATGCAGGCTAATGTACATTACTAAGAGCTGAAATAAGAAGACTATCTCATCGCACCGGCGTAACCAGTCTTTTCCCCTTTAAGTGTCTTTAAAATTTGGAGCTATATTATCTCGTGGTAGGTGTTTTCCTCAAGTGCTCTGAATTTTTGAAAGATTATATTAGTCGCGATTAAACAAGGGGGGATAGTGGAAGCTGTAATTTGTGGTATAATTAAAACGATCAATAGTATAATCAATTGTACTCTTTTTCTTGTTACTAAGTAGCCTCCTTATAAAGAAATAGTCAAAGAAGGTGATATATTAATAACGGCTTTATAGACTTACTGAGAAAATTCTTATGATTTTAAAACTATAGACTTGTCTCGTGATAAGGTGCGTCTCGAGACGCAGGGACAGATGTTAGCTCTACTTCTTATGTGAGGCGGGTTTTTCGGTGAAAGCCCCGCCGCGCGGCGAGTTAATTAGTCCGGGCGCTACTGACTAAGGCAGTTTTCTAGTGAAAGCCCTAATAATATTCGCCCTAAGAGTATTTGCCCTAATAGTATTCGCCTTGTATATTTTAGTATTTGTATTTTTCTTAATAAAGCTCGCTTGTGGCAATGGTAGGGGATGGTCCGTGCATGTAAATACATTTATTAAAATATACATTCTTAGGTTGTTAACTTTTAAACGTATTTTAGTTATTTAATTAATTATATAATATTATTTAAGTTTTTATAATTACTATTACTATTGCCCGAAGCCGTGAGGCCGTGGCTAACGTTAAATCCGAAGTTCCACGTGATTATATGCTATAATATTAGTTGCTAATAAGCTCTTAATTTAAGCGTAATTAATATCCACTTATGTAATAATACCAAGTGAGGCTTGTTACGGCTAGTAAGAGGTTGATACGGCGAGTTGACTCAAGCTGTGTATTTAGGCCTAAAGTTACGCTTAAAATCGAGAAGAAAAGACAAGGAGGAAAGGAAAGCTCTTTATAAAGGAGGGCTCGAGTATATATATATAAAGGACCCTCTTAATAAGGCCTAGCGTAGTCGAGTGCTATTTACGTCAATATATCGTAGGCTTGCCACTTAGTCTTCTTTATTGGGCTTAGCGCCATCATATAGCTAACGATACTACGAGCTTATATTAGTTAAAATACGAGGCGTATCGTAAGTCGTAATATTACCCCCCCCTCTTAAAAAACTACGTCTACACAGTTATAATTATAATTGTGTCGTCTTTTAAGTCGTTATAGTCGTTAATACTAGCGTTATAAGCCTTTAACTATTTTAGGAGAGCTCTTAGCGGGCCTTTAGCGTTAAGATACTCTAAGTGGAACTATTTAGTTATATATAAAGCCGTTATAATATTTAAGTATAAGTACTACTTTAAGTCCTCGTCAGTACTTAATTACTTAATATAATAAAATAACTTATTTCGTATAACTTTAAAGCTAAGGATGCCTTTAATTTCTTACTTATTTTACTTAAGTAATAGTTAAATAAGTGCCGGCGTGGCTTTAGCTTGTCTTAATAGGGGGTTATTGACGTACTTATAAAGCGAGTAAAAGTAGAAAATAAGACGAATTTATTAATCCTTTAAGAGCTTAATTTTTTAACTCTTTTTTTCTTTAGCGATTACTTTAATTAGGCCGTACTATTTATTAAAGAGCTTCCTTAAGGGTCGGTCGACATTCTAGTTCCGAGTGTCGACTAATATTAAGTCGCTAATGTCTTAATTAATAGCGCATCACTTATAATTTATTAATTGTTTTATTTTCTCTTATTAATCCTTTAAGGACGATTGTGTGACTTTAGTAACTTCTTTTTGTTGGTATTTAACTAAGGTTCGATACCTGATATTAGGGTGACAAAGAATACAACAAGTGAAATTTGATTAAGTATATTCCGTGTGTCTTTTTCGTACGAAAGGGAAAGTTACCTTAAATACATTAAGTACTAAACCCCGTAACTCGTATAAGTATTACTTATACGAAACTAAGAGGTAAGGTATAAAACCAAGCTTTATTAGGCCAGGAGAGACGACTATCTTTAGAAGCTGTTAGAGTAAGAGAATGCCACTTAGTTAAGGCTATCTTAATACTAGTAACTCTTTTTTTGTCAAAAGAAAAACTCTCTTACTTTCCTTCTTTTTCCTTTGTATAAAGTATATACAACTTAGCGTATTATCTCTAGCTCCTCTTCTCTCTTTATACGAAGTACGTGCCCTATATAACTTCGGCTTACTATATTAAATAGTAACTACTTTAAGAAGGAATAACTTCGTTCCTTTCTCGTACGTCTCTTATTAGTTAGTTATTAGCTTTTTTTACGTATAAAAGAGATTTTCTGAATTCCCTCTTCTCTTCTTTTTCTCTTTTTCCTTAACTAATAGTAATAATAATAGTAGTAATAATAAGTCCCCCTTTCTTCTTTGTATAGCTTTCCTCTTCCTTAGATACTTTCTATACGACCTAAGATAGCCTTGTATAAATTGGCGTCTCTCTTTTCCGCCTTACTTATAAAGTAATCTAATTCGTTATTGCTGTGTACTAACAAAAGGTCTTCCGTAGGCTATAACACTATTACTACTACTATAACTAGGTGAGTACTCTCCCTCGTACGAAGTCTACCTCCTCGAGACTAGCTTCGTATAGTTACTGTAATATTAGTAAGGTAATACTAACGCCTACGTAGCTACACCACACTATATTACATTATATAATATTAGTCTTTTTCTCTTTATACGAGCTAGCCCTTATCCCCAAGATATAGCTTCTCATACGAACCTTTAGTCCTTTTGTTTAAGAACTAATATTATATAAGGCCCTTATTCTCTTTAACGCCGTCAATGCCGCGCTGGCTACTGCTAACGCTAACGCTTAGCCTATACTTATTATCGGCGGGCAGTAGCTAGGCCTGTTATGTTATAATACGTTATAATAAATAGTCTTGACTATACTAAAACGTAATATCGCCTTTATATAAGGGCGCATCACACCTTAGTAGCTTATAATATATTAGTCTTCGTACGTTAATGTCCTCTTGATTTAATTAAGAGGTATTATTTGAGTTATTTCTTGTGCTAAATATTTCTGGCGTGACTTAACGCCTTTCCTTAATTATAATTCGGTTTAAAGTTATTTCGGGGATAACTATAGTAATTATAAGTGGCGAGATTATGCCGCTTATTATAATCCCCCTCTTAAGGGCTTATTATTTAAAGATAAAGGTTTAAGAAACGAAAGTAACAAAGTTTAAGTAATTACTATATAAAGGGCACTACAGGGACTTATTACTAGACTTATATAAAAGGGCTTAATAAAAGATAAATCTAAAGATACTCTAATTATCTTATAACTTTATACGTATCTTTTGTATTCCCTTTTATTTATAAGTATAATTCCTTTTTATAACTAAGCTTTTAAGTATTATATAAAGGCTCCCTTTAAGTAAATAAACTTAAGCTCATCTTTAACCTTTATGTAATGCTTAGGATAAGTACTTTATATAAGAGCCTATACAAAGGAAACTAATAGAGATTTCCCTTAATCGATCTATTATTGGATTATTATTAAATAGTTAGTCGTTAGACAGTCGATCGTCGTATTAGATATTATTTATTTAGTCAAGAAATATATAATTATCGTTTTATATAGTATTTAAATGAGTAACTAAAATAAAATAAAAAACACGTATTTAATAAATGAAATTATTATATTATATAATATTATTCCTCCCTTAGTTTTACTTTCTTTTCCCTCTTAACTTATCCTTTTATTCGTATAATAATCTAATTATTATTAATTAGCTTTCCTAAGCTTTTGTTTAGGTTTAACTTCGTTATCGCATCCGCCGGGTTGTCTTAACTATTAATTTATTAGATTTTTATAAGTTCTCGTCGTTTATACGATTAACGTAAAGCTATAATATTAATTATTAGCCGCTTCTCTTTTGTAGTGCCGAGCTTTACGAGGCATTTATATAGCGAGAACGAGTTTATATAAATAACAATTAAGATCACTAATATCTTAAGCCGCGACGTGATAATATCGATTGTACTCTTTACCGCGATTACTATATTAACCCCGTTAATTATACCGTAGATCTCGGAAGCTAAGACACTTCGTGTTACTCGTTTACTCTTTATACTACTCTAATAAAATAGATTTCTAAAAAAAAAGAAACGAGTCTTAATCGTTTGAATCGGGATCGTCGTCCTTTATGCCGAGAATTATTACGTATTTAAGCTAGGAACTTAAGTCTTTGTTATTTGCAAAGGATCCGTCGACAAAAACAAATAACTTTGTATAATTTAAGTCTAAAGGAATATAATTTAATCCTCTTCTAATGTTTTGAATTTATTACTAAATGCGCTTATTTAAGTTCTTTACGTTAGTATCCTCTAGTTCTTAGAATTAAGCCGCAATTAATAAGTCGTACGAAGCTTTAAGTTAGCATAAAGTTGCGATATATACCCCTCGAGCCTGTTATTCTTAATATTAGTTCGTATAGTCTAGTACTCTTAAGTCAACTTTAGCTAACTTCTCGCCTTGCCCTTTCTAAAGGATTTGAATGAAGTCCTTTTGATTATACACGATATATCCGTTAAACGCGAGGGGTAATTCGTACGATAAACGATTCTTTGGTTTTATAGAGAAACCGGTAATCCCGAGTTCTTTCTCATCCTTCTCTTAAAACTTATTAGTAGCTAAGATTAAGGTATTGTTTGTTTATATTCTAATTACTTTAAACGGCATTCTTAGTTAAGTAATTAAAAGGCATAAATTATATAAAGACGTTTTTATATATAACTTGATCTTATAATATATGTCGTACGTCCCTTATTAGTGTGTTCTTAATTCTGGGATACTGTATAATAGCTTTCGTACGAGTATAATTATATCCGGCGAGTAGTTACTAGTGTGGGAGGGACGAACCCTAATCTACATAATAAGAGGGTAGTATATAGCGAGCCACCGGGGGAGATTTTAGGCTTTATAAATAACAAATTAATTAAATCTAAAGATATTATATATCTAAAGAGTACGAATCAGCAAAGGAGGGGAAGGAAAAGGTTCTAATAAATAAAATATATTTAATGTTACGTTCTTAACGTTTTATAATTAAGTGTTAGCTCCTTATATATGCGAAGGATTAGCTTAATTATATAATAAAAGAAATTAGCAGCTGTCCCCGCCACATACGTCCCTCCCTTTAAAGACTTTACTTGTCCTCGAGTAATATATACTAGAAAGAAGTAAATAACTAATTAAAGCGTCTTAAATCGTTAGTAAGATATTATATAGCTAATATATATAAAGTCCCGTGATAATTA
Source organism: Leptodontidium sp. MPI-SDFR-AT-0119 (assembly GCA_020726505.1). NCBI lineage: Eukaryota > Fungi > Ascomycota > Leotiomycetes > Helotiales > Leptodontidiaceae > Leptodontidium > Leptodontidium sp. MPI-SDFR-AT-0119. The sequence continues at coordinate 1,573,516 of JAHLEZ010000017.1, forward strand.
ACTTGTCACCTTTGAAGTAAATAATCGTCTCGCTTAGCACTTTCTTACCCCCTTATATAAGGCTAACTTTCTTTTACTAACCTTTTAACTTCAACTTTTTAAATATAATAATCTTTCCTTAATATTATTCTTTTTATAAAGTACCTTAACGTGTCTCGATCTTTTTCCTCCTTCTTTTTATTAATTAAATAATACCTCTTATACCTTCTCTCGTTATAATACCTTTAAAGAAAGTAAACTTCCCCGTTAAGCTTATATTAAGATCGACTTTACTATCACTTTTCTTTATACTATTAAGGCAAGATCTCCTTCCGTTTAATAATAACTTTAGCTATTATAATTCTAATACTCTTAGAGGTTTCTCTATTATAAACTTTTTCATATTTAGTACCTTTAGGATAATAACTTTAGCCTTTATTATTAACTTTAGCGCGCTATTAGAGCTTAATACCTTTAACTTTGCTGTTACTTAGTCGTAAAGGTGACGTAATAAAGAGCTTTCCTTACTTACTTGCTTCCTTCTTATTAGACAGCAACTTCTTCTGTAACACTTGCGTTGACTTATATATAGTCTCTCCTTAGCTTTCTGTACTTTAATCTCTAAACAATAACTTTAGTATAAAGTCAAGTCGCCTTAACGTAGTAAGTTAACCTTTTATAACACTATCTAAGCTTTATTAACTTCTCATAGACCTTTAAAAAGAGTTCTTCGTTATTAGCTACTTTAGAGGTACTATTAAAACCGGTTCATATCTCAGCCTAAGTGCTCTTAACTTTAATACTAAAAGTCAATACTATAAAAGTCTTAACGCGTTTCAACTTCGTGAGTTATACTCTTATCTCTTTTCTTGTACTTGACTAGCTATTCACAGATTATACTAACACTTTTCCCACACTAATCGCAGTGTGACTATTGTCTTTAGTTTTTAATTTGTGTTTTAAGAAATACTTAAAGTAAACTCTAGGACTTTATTTTAAGCTAGTTAAGTATTAAACTACTTAACGTCTTCGTAACGCCGGTGCTTATATTCTCTTTATAAGTTAAAGAAACGATGTCTTCTATCTCCTTTAAGCTTATAAACTTAATAAGAATTATAAGTAACTTTATTTAATACTCGTATTAAACTCTACTTCTCGGGTTTAAAACGTGCGTGTCACGCTATATTAATCTTCCCTTAAAAATAAGTTACTAAGTAGCTTTTAAGTCCTTTTATAAACGCGTTTATATTACACCTGCGTAAGTCACACTACTAGAGATAAGTGATATTATTCCGCTAGTCTCTTATTAATTAGTTAATTAAATGAGGTAGAGGCTAGATTCGCCAACTTCGAAGGTTTATAGTAGAAAGCCGGGAGGAGTAAGAAAACTAACGGTCGTAATGTATTAAGTAAGGTTAAGAGGCTATAATAAGTTCTTAGTTCTTAATATAATAGAAATGGCCCCTTTTCCTCTTAATAAGTAAGTCACCTCTTATTATTAAAGCTAATAAAAGGTTTTTAAAACAATTAAGCTTTTTGGGAGTAAAAGAGTTTAGTTAACTCAAGTATTATTAAGTTAGTAGTAACTAAGTATAAAATAGTATACTATAAGGTCCTATTAGTTAAAGATCTTCTTGAAATAGTAGTTTAGTTATAATTAAGGTCTTTTAATTACTTTAGTTCTTTAATAAGGGTTAAAGAACTTATTATTAATCTTAAAGTCGAAGTTAAACTTGACTCCTAATTAGTTACTTTATAAGTTATTAGCTTTATCCTTGTCCGTTCTACTTAACGACACCTCTCGAAATGATGTAATAAGTGGTAACGAAACATTTATAAAAACACTTAAGGTCGCACCTTTAGCCTTAATTAGTTATTAGTACTTATTATTAAGCCTAGTTAAAGGTCGAGGGTATAAAGTCTTTATTACTTTAGTAATATTAATACGAGCTTAAAATAGCGGCACTCTTACTTATAAGTCTATTATAGTCGCAAAACTATTATATTATATTTAAAAGTTATTTATAACTTATAATCTCTTATTAATACTTTAAGTATAAAGTATATTACTTTTTATTTACTAATACTAGTAAACGGTAAGAGAAGTTTTTATTCTTTTAGACTTTTTGACAAGAAGGGATTAAGAAGTATTAACGTATATATAAAAGGGGCCTTAACTTAATAAGCGAGAGACTTTAAACAGAGCTAATTAAGGGTAGTCGATTAACACTCGATCCCTAAAAGGTTCACTAGTTAAGGGTTATCGGCCAATAATATACTTAGATCTCTAGTACGTAAAGTAAAGTTAATATTAATTATATTATAGTTATTAACTTAAGGTTTTAGAGAGTACGGCTTTAATTCCGAGCGTGTTATTAACTCTTTATTAAGAGATTTCTTAGACTTTTACTTACTTTATATAAATCGTGTGATTTACTTATTAGTTTAAGGCTAGTTTGTCGATAGTACTTTTAGTATTATCCTTTATAAATCGCTGTGCGCTATATTAAGGCTAATAGCTTTATAAGTATTAGCTTTGTCCTTAAGAACAATAGACTTACTTCGTTATTTCCTCTCTTTTTATTAATTGCCGAGAGTTAGAGCTTAAGTATATTACGTCTATATTCTTTAGGGTGTTTAACACGTTAGACTCGGATTTCTAGCCTAAGCCACAGGTTTAACTTACTGTTTTAGAATTTAGTCCTACGGATTAAGCCTGACAATTATAAAGATTATAATATAACTACCTCACTTAAAGCTCGCTTATATACTCAATAAAACCTATTCTAGGCCTAATCAGCCGGAAATAGCTTAAAACAAGCTACATATGTCTGATATAAAGCTCTGACGTCCACAGGTTACAGCCATAGAATCCAAGGCTTCTGATACACGGCTTTCCTAGGCTAAAACAGTAGTTGTACGAAGCTCCGGGCTTTACGTCTCAAACTACTGGAAAACAACTGTATTTGGTAAAGACTCGTTTGAGCTCGTTTGAGCTCGTTTGAGCTTATATTTACCTAATTCGGCTACCTAAGCGAATACACACGTGATAAGCTAGAGTAGTTATATAGACCTAGAAATCCCCTTTATAATAGAATCATTATTTACACCAAGTATTACTACTTTTTAGGTTATGAGCCCCGCTACGTACTTCTTTATATATTCAATTAATCAACTTTAATTTCTTCGCTTACTTTATACCCTTATACTCTTATACCACGTACTTTACTTTGTATTTGATTTCTATTGATAGGTTCGATTAGAATTCTACTCTTATATACCCTTTATTCTTGATCCTTTCAACGTATAACAAACCACCTACCCTCATCTCCATACCTACGGCTCTATATCTCTATACCTACGGCTCTATACCTCTATATCTCTATACTTACGGCTCCATACCTCCATATCACCATAACTACGGCTCCATACCTCTATACCTCTATACCTCCATACCTACGTCATACCTCTAATACGTAGCTCTCTAGTTAGCTGGCCTAACTACACAACCTCTAAATCCAAAAATCTAAATATCTCTGATATTTATTAGTAAATACTCCTCAAACCCTTAATAAATATAACTTATATACTAATAAATCTACCTCATAAGTTTTCAAAGTTTTTAGACTAGTCCTCCTTGTACTAAAAGTAAAATAAAAACGTGACCTTAGTAGAAACACTTCAAAAGTTCTCGTGTACTAGAAGGTATTTTGCCCTATAAAGTGATTACTTTATACTTGATATATATCTTAACTAATATTGAAAATTTCAGATTAATCGGAATAACTAAATCTCTTTAACTCTCAAGTTAAATCATATATTTCCGATTTTCAATATAAATATACTAATAAATTAATAGAATGACTTCTGATAAAATCACTATGGCTAAGCTTAGCGGCTCGGCTAATTACTCTATTTGGGCACTTCGTATGGCGGCTTTCTTAATAAAAGAAGCGCTAAATGCTGTAATAGCGTCTAATGAAGTAAGTGATGAAATAAATGGCAAAGCCCTTTTTAATATCTAATTGCTTATTAAGGACGGCCCTCTTTTGTAAATACAGTATATAACACGTGCTTTTGAAGCTTAACAATCACTTAAAAACCTCTATTCCCCTAAGGGGTTTAGCTCGGAATTTTTGATTTGCCGAGAATTCTTTGATACCTATTTAATTAAGTTTAATTCTATAGAAGAATACCTTAATAAGGTAAAACAGCTAAGCGATTAGCTAAAAGCTAAAAACCTTGAATTGCCTAAACAGGTAATAATAGCTTGGGTTCTTAATAACTTGACGAGTGTATATGGTGCATCGCCTTTTCGTCGAAAACGTGACTAGTCCCAGTGTAGAAGGCGGTCACCGAATTTCTGCCGTGTTACCTTTACCTGATTAAGGTAAATAAAAGGGGGAGGGGATAGTGTAACATAGACCACCGTGTACGCGTATAGTGCTTGTTAGGGCGATATCGACGCGTCCAAGTTCCCCCTCTCCTTACTTGCTTTATTTGCCTTTGTATTCATCTACTGATAATAAGCCGCAAGAGTGCCTGGCTTAGAGCCTACGAAATAATGGATCTTCTCTCTTTCAATCCAAATTATAGTGTCTTAATTTGTATAAGCTGCCAATACGCAATCCACTCTACAGCTGTTGCACGTCACTTATATAGCCGCCATAAGGCTACTATCCTACATGGCAAGGTCCAGGAATACGCCCGTCTGTTTACTCTAGATTCTCTTTTACCTCTTCGAGAAGTGAGGCAGCTGCATGTCCCTACTAATACACCCCCTATCCCGCATTTGCGGATCTATAGCAATGGCTATTGCTGCAAGCTCTGTCCTACTAATCAGCCATATGTGATCTGTACCGAGGACATTCTGCTCCATCATTTAAAGGAGGTTTATTATTAGAGTAAAAGCAAAGGTTTTACAGACTAACTATTAAAGTCACGCCTACTACTCAGCAGCGCCGCCTACTTCCCTGTCACCTGCCAGACCTTCTATATTAAGGAGTACACTCGGTACTTCCTCGTCAATAATAGCAGGCCTAGCTTAAATCTAACACCGACCCAACTCGTAGACGCACTTGAGAAACCACCCCTCAGCCTCCGAGAACAGGTCGAGCAGACCCTTGCTCAGAAGCTCTAAGCACCTAGGCCCATCACCTCGCGCCACAAGACTGAGGTCTCCCTATGGCTCGACTTAACGCAATGGGAACGGTACTTCCGGGGTCATAACTTGAGTCGCGTCGCACGCCTCCTCGACCTCCCATCGCCGCACCCCCTATTCGACCCCGATTAGCCAGATGATCACCTCGTCCTCGTACTTGACTCCTTTGACCGTCTTATCGAGCAAGCCCGGGAATCGCTCCGAACCGACCGGATTAATATCTTTGATTAGTAGCGTGTTAGTAGCTTCCTTACCCGCCGGACTACTAACTTCTCATTAATGTATAAGCTTTAAGAGGGCACTTATACTACATATAAGAAGGTGTGGAAGTAACTGCTGAGCTTCGTTTATTGGCGTGCCTGGCGGAACCAAGGCCCTGAGCTCTCTTATCGTCTGACCGACGCTTAGGTGACAGCCCTCGATCGAGTAATGCAAGCTGCGGCCGAGCTTGCCCAGGAATAGCGAAGTACTAGTCGGGCGCCTATATAGCTTCAGTAAAGTCTCGATTATGCTGCGATCTAACTGTGTATCTCACTACTAGACCATGCTTTATTCGACACAATCTACGACAGCATCGTCGTCGTCTTCACGGCGGTTCTTAGTATTAGAGATCCTAGATTATTAGTTAATTAGAATGCTATATTTAGCGATTCTCTACATTATACCTTATATCTCTCTGCCTTTATTAAGATAGCCTAACTCCTTATTATTCAACGTATAGTACTTGCAGTAGATCGAGGCGAGGTTCCACATATAGCTAACATATTAAATGTTATATAAGAGCGTTTCATAGTATATAACACACACTCCCTTGTAAACTAGGCACAGAAGCTACGTAGTTTTAGAAAGTAGATTAATGAGATTACCACCTCTCTAGGATATATCTCCTAGACTAACGACGGCGAGCACCTCAGCTACAAGGGCCTAGAACTAAGGATGGCCGACTTAAAGAAGTTCCTGGCGGCCCAGACAGCCACTACACAGTCGCTACTAGAGGAGCTACTACGTGTATATCCAGACGAGGAGCGAGACGACGTTATTCTACCGGTCAATCTTTACCGACTTAAGGACGATCCGGCTAACAGCAAGCCCGGCTAGAGCTTCTTGGACGACCCGCGGAATAAGCACCTCTAAGGGCATGATCGATGGCTGCTTAATCGTGTGCTAAATAAGGGCTGGCTGTAGCAGGAGTTCTTAATTAAGGGTGCGAAGGCCGTGTGGCGGCGTAAGACTACTAAGTAATACTTAAAGTAGGCTAACAACTTCTTTGAGCTATTACTTCTCCTTATCTACATCCTTGGGGGCTAACCTACACGAGGAACTGAGCTTCTGAGCCTGTAGCTACGTAATACTATCTACGGGTTACGGCGGAATATCTTTATCGAGAATGGCCTTATTAGCTTTATTACCTTCTACTATAAGGGCTACAGCGTCTTAGGGTCAACTAAAATCATCTACTAGTATCTGCCTGAGGCAATAAGTAAGCTCTTAGTCTATTACGTCTAGTTAATCTAGCTATTCTGTGAGTAACTATATATACTTACTCTAAACGAAAGCCCTGGCGCCTTAACCTTCCTCTAGGCGATTAAGAAGGGAACTCATAGCGAGCCGTGGCTAAGTAGTCGCTTGACGAACGTCCTCGTATAGTAGTTTAAGTAATATCTTAATACCGATATAAATATCCTTTTTTAGCGGCACGCAATGATTACTATCTTTCGCCGGCATTTACGGCAAGCCAAGTTCCGGAAAGACTACGGCGCAGACGCTGCCGGAACCTAGAATGACGCATAAGCTGCATATGCGGCTAATACAACTAATATGATTTATACTAAAGAAATTAAAGAAGCACCGGGCCATATTACCTTTACACATGCGGAGTACTGGTAGATCAGTAGAGAGTAACATATATATCTAGGCTTTTCTGGCTTCTAGAGGGTGGCTTAGATATAACCCACAGGTCCACAAACATCCGACCTTAGACAGCCTACCGAATCCTCGGTCTATCATAAGGCGCCACTTAAACGCAAAGTCCTCAGTGAATTGCCAATTCAAAGTCAGATGACTAAAAGTAATAAATCTAATATCCATTTATAAGGCATATAAAAAAGAGGGTCTTTACGACGGTACTCTCAGAAACTAGTACGTTTTAGAGACGAACTAGACGTTATATCAGACTCTTAGAAAGGTCTTGTATTTAAACGACGCCGTTCTTGAGTATAAACCTATAGGGTTGTTAAAAATGTATATAATTTATAATATATAATTTACTAAGATACTTAAAAACATAAAGTTTTAACTCTTCTTAAAGATGTCATCTAACTAACCGCCCAGTAGATTCAAGCCATAGACGAGATTATAGAGGCTTTGGCTCTAGAGGATAAAGAAGAGGCGGAACTAGCTCTCAAGTATACTATTCGGCGGCTTTACTTAGCCCTGATTTGTTATACTATTAGTAGCGTGCTATTCAAATCGCCCGTCTTGAGTTTCTGCGTTATATTAAGCAGGAAAGTCCGTGGGAAAGGCCGAGGGTTGTAGGAGGAGCCGGGGAATTTTAATAGCCACTTATTAACTCTAACCTGGACTGCCCAGCTCGTGCTCTTTAACTATACTTGTTTTTAGGAGTAAGACGATAAGGACTAAATCCCCGTCTTCCTTGCCAAGATCTATAGGAAATTCTTTTAGTAACTAGTAGAGACACTATTTAGCTATATTCTATAGTAGAGGTTGTACTTGTTTAAGGTTAAAAAGGCCGCAATTACTAAGTACTAAGCCCGGTGGTCTATAAATAGGCAAACAGTAGAATATCGCGAGGTAGAATTACATATGTCGCAGATTTCTGACTTAGTAGCTTCTAAATATTAACAAGCCCATGCCCTACTCTATAACGAGCTCCTGTTCTAAGCCAAGGACTTAATCCTAATAGAGTCGTAGTAGCTAAAAGACGATCTAAATCTAGAAGATTTTAGAGGCTCGTGGCTCTGTTATCTTAGTAATACCGAGTTCTTAGAGGGTACTAAGCTCGCTCTCTTCTAGCAGATCTAAGGCAATACTAAGCTCCAGGCTATGTTCTTGACAAAGGCTAAAAACGGGAGTATAGTCTTGTGTCCTAAAGCTATAGACATCTACGAGGCATACGCCTAAGAATTCCTTAAGCGGGTCCTCGTACTATTTTATATCCCACCGGGCCCGCCACTACGAGAACCCGAATTACTATCAGTTATATAGCGGAATAATACTCGACAGCGCCATTTATTAATCTAGGAGAAGCTAGTCATGATTTATACCTAGTATTACAAGGGTCAGCAGTAGTCCGGCGCGTACAAGGACAACATTCGCTTCTTACCTAAGGCGATTAGGGATTTAGTACTTTTGTACATTATATATGTTTTGCTGTTAAGGCAACTGTTCCTCCGACAGTAAACGCCAGGTGCTCTTATCTCCCTACGCCTTTGGGCGAAATTAGACGGGATAGTGTAAGTTGATAGGACACTTTCGGCTTACTTACGGAAGGCATACACCCGAGCAAAAGTGCCTTGTTTATACACTTCTAACTAGCGGTAGTTTGTAGCATCGATTACTAAAGAGAAGTTTTCTACTAAAGAACAGGCCAACTTTGATCTTGAGGAGAGTACTAGGGAGGATATTAAGGACGAGCTGAATCTTGTTACCTTAGCTGAACTAGGCAACCACACTTTCTACACCTTTAATTATGTGTATACTAGGACGACGACGCTTACTATGAGTGCTTTATTACACCGGAATTACTGAGTATCTGAGAGCTAGCGTACGTTCTTCCGGTTCGATCATGTTCTCCAGGGGAAGAGACCACGAAGTGCTTCGGAAACACTGTCGCTGCGAATGCTTAATGCTTCCAAGCGTGGTCAGCTTCGCCGGAAGGGGGCCTATTCTAAGGCTGACTTACTAGCTGTGGCACGGAGGCTATACAACAAACCGGACTTGCAATTCCGGGTTCCCGGTCAGCCGAACGGCGTTCTTGCTATCATGGGACCTTAGCCACCCGAGCAAGTGGTTCTGGTAATAGGAACCAGCTCTGGTAAGACGATAGTTGTCATAATTAGTGCTGCTATTATAGATACTAGGACTACAATTCTCGTTCTGCCAATAGTTGCTCTGCGGGGTGATATACTGAGACGCTTTCACGATGTAGGCATCCGGCTATTAATCTAGTCAGTAGATTCCAAGTAGTCGGCTTCACTAGTCATTGTGTCAGCTGAAGCAGCGTGTACTTAAGGCTTTCTTGAATACTGTCATATTTAGGTTAGTAAGTAGAAACTCAACCGTATAGTCATCGATGAGGGTCATCTCACTATTACGGTCAGCGATTACCGGCCATGCATGGCCCAACTGGGCTAGTACATTCGGCAAATTAGGACGCAAACAGTGTGGCTGACAGCAACCCTACCTCCTGTAATGTAAGAAGAGTTCATTGAGTACAGTAAGCTAGTGAAACCTAGGGTTCATCTGCCTCGAGATTCCAATCCTGGCTGAGAATTGTGCTCTAGATAATGGTTGCGCGTGAGGCTAGAGGATAAGAAATGTGTGTATCTATTCTTAGACCCTACATAAGGTTTCGGTCTCAACGAATAAACAATGTAGAAACATTACTACCATCCCGTCCTTTCTCAGTTCTAAATGTACATACTACTGCATAGAAGGTTTCGTTCCGAGCTAATAGAAACCCCAAATACCTCATCACATGTAGAGGCCTGAAGGTTTTATCCTCGTCTAATAGAAAGAAGTAACTCAACTGAATCGGGCATAGTCGGTCTTGACGGTTTCGTTGTCAACCAATCAATCCCTGACGATCAATCATTGTCACTAGAGCGGACTGACCTGAGAGATGGAGGAATCTTCCGAGACAACAGCAGAGAATCAAATAGCTCCGCAAGAGAGCGACACTATAGAGGTCTAATGGCCAGCTGATGTGGAACGAGAAGCGCAAAGCGGGCCGACCCGCGATCCGAACACGTCAACAAGAACGACAACGAATGAAGCTATCACGATAGAATTCTCTAACTCGCCAGGAACGTTAACGAATAAGACACGCAAGATCTTACCGGCACGAAAGCGAGCCAGGAAGGACACAGAAACTGCAGGAGACATTAGTCGGGTCGGCGCCATCGAGTTTACCGGCCGAAACGGAGGCAAAGGGACATGGCTAGAGGAAATGGCCTGGCTGATTATAGAACTGAAAACGGGTCAAGAGGAGCTCAAGGTGGAATAGCGAACGTTAATAACATAGAATAGGGAACTTTAAGCAGTCAACTACGAACTTAAGGCGGGCAACGAAGAGCTAAAGACACACATAAAGGCGTTGATTGAGGAACTAGCGGAGGTCAAAACCTAACTCGCAGAAACTAGGGCACAGTTAGTAGATGTGATATCGATCTCAGGCAGCTTTACGAGAATTAGATCAATAGGCGAATCCCTAGCGCCATTGTACGCGTTAGTCCTCACAGGATTAAAAGGGTCGACTAGTGGACCGCCGCCGTAAACTTACGCATCTGTCCTTACGAAGTCAACTAATACATCGTCTTCAATTATCTAGCACGCGGCCGGAGTAACGCCTTCTCACACCCGATCGAGAGGTAGTATTCTCCTAGGTATAACTATTGATACACGAAGGATAAAGGATAAAACGGTTATTACCGTTAATAATATATCTAACACGGAGAAGCGGATTAAGGCATTAATTCACGTAATTAATGCCCTTAAAGATGTCTAAGTCGTGGGAATTTAGGTGCGAGGACAGAATGTAAGGGTACTTACTTCCACCGAGAAAGAGGCCGCACTCCTTCGAGTAAACGACAAGTAGGTCAACTAGGTATTCGAAGGGGCAAGAACAAGAGGTAAGGATTAGTATCCGGTTAAAATAGATGATATAGTGAAAGCGTTAGTGGTTAACGATAATAGTTATATTATTAAAGAAAGTTTTGCGGAGAGATTTTATATAGAGAATAGAGCGACCGCTATTATAAAGGCATTTTGGCTTTTTAAAGGGAATAAGCGTACCGGTTTAATAGCGGTGTTTTTGGCAAGCGAGGAAGAGGCACAGCAGATAATTAGTAACCGGCTAGTTAAGGTTAGAGGTTAGATCGCATTTGCGGGTGAATTTCAGCGGGTGGCTAGACTTGTAAGATGCTACAATTATAATTAATACGGCTACTATTAATTAAGATACGTATATAATATAACCTGTGGCAAATACTCGCGTGATTATTGTACTGACTTATATACTTTTAGGGAAAAGAAATGCCTGGCCTGTAGAGAGGCTCACGTAGTTACGGACTTAGGGTGCCTAGTATATTAGAGAGAGAAAGCGAACTTAATTCGAGTAAACAGACACGCGGAGCTATAAACCCTGACACTAGTACTGTATGTCTAAGTTAATTGGAATATTGTAAGCGAACGTAAGTAGGAGAAGAGAAGCACAACTAAACATCCTTAATAATAGCTCGACGTAAGATTTTGAGCTGATGATAATTACAGAACCTAATATTATGGACATAGATAGCGAGCCAGTAGTGTATTAACACGCTCACTAGACTATTACTAGACCGTCACTGACTCGGGACGACTCGGTTATCTACTTATTTAGATCTCTCACTTACGTTAATAAGAAAACAGAATTTAGACAAGTCCCTATCCTATCCCTAGATATCGTAGTAGTACTCCTACGAACTGCTACGCAAAGGATCCTAGTAGTCTTAGTATATGTTCCTAGAGACGTATCGGCGTCGTATAAATAAAATGCTAGTAATTTAACTTATAGATTACGCTTAATTATATTAGTGTGGGAAGAGGCAAAAGAAAAGTGGGGTGTAGACGTGTAGTTATTTATAGGAGGAGATTTTAATAGACACGACTAACTATAGGGAGGTGACTCGGTCGCCTTGTCCTGTCGCTAGGGGGAAGGCACCCTGATCCTGGAGTAGATGGGCGACCTCGGTATAAATAGTATGTTACTAAGGGGGACTAAGACATTTAAAGCCGGCCCGGATGAGACGACAATCGATCTGGCGCTAGTATTAAACGGACTATTCTATAAGCTACTTAAATGCTAGATTTATAATATCGAGTATAGTTCAGTTCAGACCACTGCGCTATTACGTCGACATTCAGTGATTACAGAAGAGGAAATATAGAGCCGCCGAAGCTCAACTTCTGGAAAACAAACTAGGAGGCGGTCCGTAAGGATTTAGAGGAGTATACGGATTATACCCTAACTATTAACACTATCGAAGATCTAGAGTACTAGACTAATATAATTATTCGCTATGTATACGAAGTAGCTGTTAGATATACCCCTAAGACCCGGCCGTTTTTATATATAAAGGCGTGGTGAGATAAAGAGTTGTTTATATTACAGTACGAGTATACTACTCTCTATAATAGATACACAAACTTTAATCGAAGTGGGGACTACTAGCCTCATATAGAAGCCTAAGTCAAAACAGCGAGACGTAGATTCTATAACGCTATTCGAGACAAAAAGAGACACTACTAATAGACTTTTTTTAAAGGATTCTAATAATATTTAGAAGGCGGCAAGGTATCTCAAGCCTACGGAATCGGCATTTAGTGTTATCTCGCTACTTATTAATAATAGAGGCGAGGTAGAGGAAGATACGGAAAAGGCAGCGGTGTTATTAAATACCTTTTTCCCTCTAACGCCCCGAATTAGACTAAACACGACCTTAAGGCAGGCGGCAACCACGCCTATCGAGGAAAACTTAGACCTTACAGTTAAGGAGGTCGGGTATATAGTTTAACGCGTTAAGCCATAAAAGGCACCTGGAGTGGACGGACTGCCTAATATAATATAAAAGGAGGTCTAGTTAGTGCTCCGGAAGTGGATCGTTGCTATATTTAATATATTAGTTAAGCTAAGAGCGATACTAATATTATTTAGAATTACACGTATATTACCTTTACGAAAACCTAACAAGCCTAATTATACCGTACTAAAGGTATATCGACTGATCTCATTGTTGTGTACTCTCGGAAAGATCTTGGAGCTAGTCGTTACTAGGCGGCTATTATACTAGGCAAAAACTCGAGGTCTCCTCTTAGTTAATTAGTTTAGGGCTAAGCTAGTACATTCGTACGAGTAACCGCTCGTAGTACTTGTGGAAAAGATTAAAAAAGCTTAAAGTAAGGGGAAAATACTTTCCCTTATTAGTTTTGACGTTAAGGGAGCTTATAATAAGGTATTATATGAAGTCATAGTAAATAAGTTAACGAGGAAAGGAATCCTAGTAAACGTAATATAATAAGTGAAATCTTTTTACTTAGAGAGGAGAGCTATTATAGTAGTGAATAAAGTTAAAACGGAAGTAGTAGATATCACCTTCTTAGGTCTCCCGCAAGGGTCTCCGCTCTCCCTTATACTATATATCTTCTTTAATACCGACTTAGTTAAAGAAACAGTAAATAACTAGAAAGGAGCGATAGGGTTCGTGGACGATTACACTAAGTAGGTAGTTAACGAGAGCGTCGAAGACAATATAGAGATCCTTTAAAATGAGGTAATCCCGAGAGCCCTTAAATAGGCGAGGGGTAGTAAAGTAATATTCGAGGGAGATAAGACGACGCTAATATATTTTACACTAACCTGGAGCTTCAAAAAGATTGTACGACTAGTGCAGGCCTTACGAATTAGAGACGCGGCGGTAGCCCTATTAGAATCAGCGAAGCTATTAGGGGTTGTCTTTAATAGTGCGCTCACTTTCAAAGAATATGTGGCTAAAGTAGCCAAACGGGGTTAGCGGAGCGCCCGGGCGCTGTCACGGCTATAGGGCATTAGACTAGTTACGGCACGACTATTATATACTACTACAGTTACTCCTAGGACTAATTATATAGTAGTAATATAATTCTCGCCTTACTTAAGTAAAGCCATCTTAACGTAAATATAGCGCCTATTTGCACTAATATAGCGACTTAGTACTAGGGCGATCACGAATTGCTTTTGTACGGTTTTAGAGGAGGTGGCAAGCTTAGAGGCGTACGTCCCTTTAACGGCGCTTCGACTAAGAGGAAAAGTTACTTGATTCTAGATAAAGGCGCACACACTTCCGAGAGTCAACTTAATGTGGGAGTTTCTACGTAAAGCCGTGCGGGCTAAGCCTGGTAGCTTGTATAAGTCCCTAATTATACATATGGCTTTGGCTATACTAATGCCTATAAGAGACATAGAGACGATTAACGCCTTTACGGTTCTTTTATAGGAACTATTACTAGAACGAATGGTTGACATCACGCGGGATAGGGAGGAAGCCGTAGAGAAATGCCTTAATCTATAGGAGACAGAAGTATAAATATTTACTAATAGATTAATGAAAAAAGGCAAGGTCGGTTATAGTGTAATAATATAAGTGAATAATGCTATAAGAACCCACGTACAGCGCATAATCGGTACAGATAATAGAGTAGATGTGTATATAGTAGAGTTAAGGGCTATTATAGAGGTAGTAGACTAGGCGAATGTGATACTTAATAATGTCACGGAGTCGCGAAGAGTTACTATTTACTTAGACAATATATTAACTCTCCAAGCCATCGCCAAGCCAAGACACTAAAGCGGCCAGGTATTCATTCGACACATTACTAGAACCGTATAGAATCGGGAAAGAAGTGGGAAATACATCCGGCTAGCGTGGATCCTAAGCCACGCGGGGGTTCTAAGTAACGAGGCGGCTAATAAGCTAGCGGCTACAACCACAAGTCCCGAGAGCTAAGTTACGACTTTACTATAGTTCTAAGGTAAGTTCAGGTCGGTTATAATAGGGAGGGTTAACCGGGCTTAATAGATCGCGAGACTAATCAGTAAATAGACTACAGGCAGACACCTCAAAATAGTCGACGCAACATTGCCGGGAAAGTATGTCAGGCTCCTTTACGACACACTCTCAAGAGCGGAATCTCAAGTACTATCACAATTACGTACTAGACACTCTAAACTTCGAAGCTTCCTAGCGAGGATTAGAGTAGCGGAGACTAATTAATGTGCATGTAATCAGGGGAGGGAAGATACCCGACATTTCCTCTTTTATTATTAACGATATTAACACTTGTAGGGAGATATAATCACGGAAGGGAAGGGACGTTATAGTGATCTGTTATATATAATAAGAGGGAGATCTTCTCTCCTAAATCTTAATAGGTCGAGCCTTAATAAGTTAATTGAAAAGTGGAAACCAAACTTAATATTAGTTAGAACGGTAATCAAATTTGCGTTAAAGATAGAGAGGCTAAGCCTACATTCTCAGCTAACATTACTTACACAAAACTCCTAGAGGTTTAGGACATAAGGATCGAACAGAGTAGAGGACGTCCGACACGAGTTAGGGGCTGTTAAATGAATCTTAGATCCCGTGATAGAAGATTATATAATTAGTTCAGTTTAGCTAAGAGTGGGGCTACATAGGGCCAGCGGCCCTGAACAGCCAACCGGAAATCATCATCATCATCATCATTATCAATCCCTGACCCAGTTCCGAATCTGGCATGCGCATGCGCCCCGGATTGTAGGCTAATGCAGCCGCCTCGCAGCCTCGAATATTTCATCCTTCCTTCTTTCCCTCTCGCGCCTTTGCATCATCTAGATACTCGAGGAAAGGTTGGATCTCATCTTCAAAATTCTAAATCTAATCTTAACACTCTATCCCTCATCGCGACACGTTGTCAGCAAAGCGAAATGGCATCTAAATGGGAGCCTCACAGAGACAGAATCAAGACGCTTTACCTTGACCAAAAGAAAACCTTGTAGAAAGTTGTAGAGATCGTTAGAAACGAAACCGGTTTCGAAGCGAGGTAAGTGATTATGTTTTCAATCTTGCAAACTAGAATTCTAGGACAGCTATTTTGAGTAGGGCTAATGCGCCGACAGCAAGACGGAATACGAGCGACAGTTAAGCAAATGGGGGTTAAAGAAGAATAGAAGGGAAAGTCAGATAAAAGTTTTAAAGCTCAAACTCGAAACCAGGCAACAGCAGCAGAAGCAGAGTGATGTGTACATCGACGGTGTATTAGTACCCCGGGACGAGATCTAGCGGAAGGCAGCTCGTTGCTTCGTCAGTACTTCAGAGCGACTTTCGCGTAAGTTTATATCTATTAAGATATAAGGAGCGTGCTTAACTTTATCTAGTTACGAGACATAGAACGCCGGAAGGGGTGGTCGTTCTCACCCCGACAAATAATAGATACATAAGCGCGGTCAGGACGAGAGAACTGCCTTAGATTTTTTTCAATAGGCAACTTGGCCAAATTAGTAGGCGAAGTCTATTTGCCTTTTCCTCTGTCGCGGCTAATGTTTTATAAGGAATCTGAACATAATGATCAACATGCCAGAGGAGATGCTCAGAGGACTAGTACCTGCGTTATGTCTTAATAGAGATCTAGTTCATAGAGATTCCTCGACTATAATAGAACAGAATTTCGATTATTTGTGCGCTACGATACTAGTAGAGCAAGAGGGAGAAGTATAACAGGATAGCAATATTACTAAATATCTCTGGCAAATCGTCAGCGACAATTTTCACAGTAACACAGTGGAATTCCTCAAGCTTATAGTCTATTACTTGTTAAACAAGCTCTTCGAACCCTCCGAAGACGACAAGTCTCGTCAATTTATCTGCGACGAAATTCTCAAATAGTTCCAAATAGGGGATAACTACTTAGTTCTGAAGCGTATACTATCAAACAGAATACCGACAATTGATGCTTTTGTAGAGGGAATTTTTGAAAGTGCACTTCAAGCTCAAGACCGAGGCATATCGAGGATTTTTCTCGAGTCAGGGATGAATCCGAATATCAAGTTTACCAGGGGGGGTTGGAGAGATAAGCGGACAGCACTTCAGCTTGTGATCCACACTGGAAATCTCGATATGGCCGAGCTGCTACTCGACTTCGGAGCAGACTTATATGCCGTCGCTATATCCGGGGGTGGGGAATGTAGACAAGGCCCACTTCAAATTGCGTGTTAAAAAGGGGAGGTCGGGATTACCATGTTACTTATAACTAAAGGAGCAGTAGTAAATATAGTTCGGGAATTCGACAAGTCGGCGCTTCAAAATGCCGCACAGGCAGGGAATCTTGAGATAGCAACTTTGCTCTTAGAGAATAGAGCAGATGTGAATTTTCAAACTGGAAGGTTAGGATATACACTGAAGTGCGCTATCCGGATAAGAGCGACAGAGGTTGCCGAACTGCTCTTGGAACGGGGTGCTAATGTAAACAGCGCTGCCACTTACCTTAGTAATACGCTATTGCAAGCGGCGGTTATAGTTGAAGATAACACTATGATCGAACGTCTATTACAGCTTGGGGCGGATGTCAATTCGCTTGCTGCTGAGTATAGAGGGAGAACTGCGTTGCATTTGGCTACTGAAAAGGGAATTTTTGGTCTGTGTCAAAATTTGCTGGAGGCTAGTGCCTATGTTAATGTTAATCCGACAACGACCCTAAAATATAATCGTCCGAAAACAACAGCACTTGCGGCTACAGTGTCCTCCAAAAACTATTAACTTGTTGAGCTCTTATTGAAGCACGGGGCTGATGTCAATGACCGCCGAGGTAAGCTCACCGCACTTGAGACAGCGACAGAGCTTAATGACATTCGAATGGTTCAAATGCTCCTTAAGGCAAAGGTAAATTAAGATCACTCAATCTCGATTGCTACAAGACTAAAAAGTCCCGAACTCATTTTGGCGCTTTTGGATGCCGGTGCAGATATTAACAAGGCGGACGAAAGGCGGCCAGAAGAGAGGACCGGGTGCTGCAGTGCTCTATATTCAGCGGTCTGTACGAATGATGTAACTTTTGTCGAATTCCTACTGAGCATGGGTGCACAACCTGATGGGGGTTTAAGCCCAGACAAAAGCTTTGACAAAACACCTTTAGTAGCGGCGACTCAACTCGCGAATGTTCGGATTATAGAGCTACTCCTCAACGTAGGCGCAAATTTAAA
This sequence comes from Leptodontidium sp. MPI-SDFR-AT-0119, assembly GCA_020726505.1. Classification (NCBI taxonomy): domain Eukaryota; kingdom Fungi; phylum Ascomycota; class Leotiomycetes; order Helotiales; family Leptodontidiaceae; genus Leptodontidium; species Leptodontidium sp. MPI-SDFR-AT-0119. Next base: position 1,591,647 of record JAHLEZ010000017.1, read on the forward strand.
CCTTACGCTAACGACCGATTACTTGGACTCAAACAGGATATCTACGAATCTAAATGCTCTACAAACTGCCGCCCTGATGGGAAACTTAGAACTAGTACAATATTTACTCCACGCAAGTGCAAAATTAAATTAGCCTACAGCAAATTCACATAGGCGCACGGCTCTACAAGCTGCCGTAGAGTCCGGATCTATAGACCTCACGTAATTCCTTATTAGCAAAGGAGCTGATGTAAACAGCCCAGTAGCGAAGGATACAGGACTGACCGCATTACAAGCAGCTACTTCCCGAAGGGATATTAGCCTAGTGCGATTTCTATTAGATGTAGGTGCCAATGCTAACGACTCTCCGTCGCCGCTTAGATATAGTGGGTTTACGGCACTGCAAATTGCGGCAGAAAACGGAGAGATTGATATAATTAAGATTTTATAAGATAATGGAGGGGATGTGAATTCGCCGGCAAGTCCGTTTCTTGGCCGGACTGCCCTTCAAGCTGCCGCGGAAGGCGGCTACTACTATGTAGTAGAGCTTCTCCTTGGAAGAGGGGCGGATGTCAACGCCCTAGCTTGTTAAGAACACGGGTATACTACACTTCAAGCCGCAGCCTCACAAGGGTACCTACGCATTGTAAAGCTTCTTCTAAATACAGGAGCTGATGTAGAAGCACTTAGATCGACGGCGTATGGCTCTACCGCCCTTAAGTTAGCTACACAATGTAGTCGCATAAATATGCTGAAATTACTTGTAACTGCCGGGGCGAACATTACGGGCAACGGACGGACTCAATTCGAGAGAGCATTGAAACTTGCAACCGAAGGCGAGTATGACGTAGCCGCAAAGTTTCTCAAATATCATTAGATATTTTGATTCTAGTATAGAAGGAATTATTGGCGATCTTTACCACTTAAACTACGTAAAGGCCTTCATTGTCTACACCTTCTTTTCTAAGGTCATCTACCCCTCCTCGGCGTCCTTTTCTTGTCGAAGCACCCCTTCTTATAGTAGACAGAGTAGGCCTTAGTTCGCGCAGTTATTCGTTACTCTCCGATCTGAAACCTAACCTCCTCTCATCTTCCTATCTTAGAAATATGTCGCTGTCTCGGCAAATTAAGTCTTAATCACAAGACTAATTGTTCTAAAGGGGCACGCGGCGGAATCAGTGCGCGGATCTAGGATTCCTCTTCTCTAACTAATCCAAATCTTATTAAAAAAATCTCGTTAGAATCGTTATACTTAGAGTTATTAAAATCACTAATTTTTATAAGTTTATATAAATTAGGGCTTAGAATACACGCGCTTAAAAAAAAGTACGGGAATGCGGGCAAGGGGACAAAATTAGTACGTAGCGAGCCTTAGTACCCCACGAAAGAATCGTTAAAAATCAACGCTATACTAGCGTATTTTAAAAAAGTATATTTTATATAGAATTAAATTAGAATTCCGGGGATATATTCCGTTTTATAATTACTTACGATTTAGTCGATTTAAATTAATACGGAAGATTAAGTAAAATTAGAAAACGGCGCTAACCTGAATTTAGTAATTCTTAAAAATTATCCGAATTATATAATATTTTTAGCGATCGAATCAGCGAATTTAGTGCCTACTCCTTATAATCGAATCAATCCGACTCGCATTGATTCAGCTCGGTTCTTATTGGCTCCTCTACCGAGCTCAACGACCCCCTCGAGCCCGTGCGTCCCCTTTAATCAATTATGGCGACCGCTTACCGACCTAAGATTCTTAAAAGGGGTTTCTACTAGTTAGAACATGCCTCTCATTTCGCGAGACGCGTCGTGTTCGTGTTCTATTATCTTATATTAAATTATAATAATTAACTAACTAAATGTCTACGCGCCAAAAGCACTAAGCTATAGTTATATATTCCCTTTTTAAGACCCACGATAACCTCCTCGTCTTCGACTCAACTTATGGTGTAATTATCTATAAAATATATTAGTATACTCTTATACTACGCGAAATCGGCAGCCACCTTTAAACCTAACATTAAAAAGAAGAAGGCCTAATAACACATCACATCCGAGCTATAAGCGACCACTACCTCACTTACCCTTTCTGTCCTCTCGCGTAGATTAAAGACATATTAATATCTCCTGATATAATAGCGGTTCTATTTCTCCGCCTTTACTAGAATGGATTCTATTATAGACTTTGCCTATCTACAAAACCTTACGTCTGCTTGTTAGATAGAGCCTTGACTGATTATCTTAAAAAAGCACACTAATGGTCTCGCCCCCCGAGGTGCCTAGTCCGCGGCTAAGCAAAAAAAATTTAGCCTTTAAACCGTTGTAACTTTCTTAATTACTTATTAGACCTTCTTTTGACGGAACTTGTTTATCTACTACTTTCTAGTGCAATAACTAGTCGCTACTAATATCTAATCCCAAGCGTAATAGGGACATTTAAGTGTGGGTATTTAGGCCCTTTTAATCCCTTAGTAGATCGAGCTATAGCTGGATTAAAAACTGGTAGCGTTAGACTTTACTACTTTAAGCCGCTTAGGTTAACAACACTTTAGTTAAATCTCTCTATAGTTGGATACTACTTAGTGGACTCGTTACTTGTAAGGACATGATCTTTTATAGGCCGCACAGCTAATCGAGATTCCAAGCACCACAAACGTTCGGCAAGCGGCTTTAAGTGGGCAAGATGGCGAGTCGGAACACTACCTACTCTTGCTCCTCGAATCCTTCGACCGCGTGATTGAGTAAGCACGCAATTCTCTACTCGAAGATATGGTTAATGTCTTTGATTAACACCGAGTTAATAGCTTTATCCCCCGCCGCAGCTTAAGCCGACTACTCTGGCACAAACTCAAAGAGCCGACATATCGCACGTATAAGAAGGTCTGGAAGCAACTACTGTGCTTCCTTTATAGGCTAGTTTAGTAGAAGTAGACACTAGTGCTATATTGCCGTCTGATATCTACTTAATTAACTGCCCTCGAGGCTGTCCTCCGAGTAGCTACTAGTCTAGCTCAGTAGCAAGAATCTGCCGAATCTAAGGATATAGATCCTAAGTGGCACCAAGAGATTAATCGAGCTTGCCTACTATTATACATTATTCTACTTGATCACCCGCTTCACGGTAACATTTACGATAGTATAGTAGTTAGATTTCTTGTTGTTCTCGGCATTAATTCTTAAGGTTCTTATTACGAGGCCACAATATACACCCCTTCGCTTTCGGCTTTTATAAAGCTCTTATAGCTGTTAGTTGCCTAACGTGTAATACTAGCTACTAATAAGGTGTGGTGCAGAAGTGGAGTAGAGCCTTGCGATTAACGTAGGGAGAATTGAAGTGGTTGATTGTTCTCTAGAATATATAAGGAAATCAGGGGAACACGTTATTCTCCTGAAAGCAGTATAACGTGGCAGAAACCATATCTAGCGTAGCGCGTAGCTAACCGAGCATCAGCCCGTGCCTGTACGACACACCCCCCAGCCAAGTGACAGTAGTAAGCCACTAGTATTGTGGTTGGCTGCGCTAAGCGAGAGCAAATACTAAACTGAATACTTAGGCCACAACTATTCCTGTACCACTAAGTTAGGCAAATAACCCTCCTATTTGAAGTGGCGCAGCCCCCACTTGATTCTTAGTCTTATAACCTCTCCACAACACATATAGATCGACCTTTCGATCTACTAATCAATCAACTAACTAAACAAACAATTAATCAATCGATTAACCAATTAATTACTCCCATTTTTAAAATAGGTGTCTCTAATCGATCTACTAAGGCCGTTAAGGCTAAGCGTGTTACTGCCGCTATAAGTTATTAAGTTGAAGTTTATTAATCATTAATTATTAATTTAAAGAATTTGCCGATCTAAGTGTAACTTACTAATTATAATAAGCTAAAGCCAAGAAGAAGACCGCCTCTAAGAAGGCTACTAAGGCTGTTAAGGCTACTCCCGCGGCTACTCCTCGTGCTGCCCGTGCCCCTCGTGTTAAGGGAGCTGAGCGTGCGGTTGTTTGCTTAGGTTGTATTAATAGCGCCCTTTAAACCAAAAGCACCGGCGAGTGCTTCGATGTCGTTAGTCGGGGTGCTCGCTGTTTCGCCTACTCGTCAGGCCACTTATATAAGGCTACTCCCTCCGCTGCCTAGGCCCCCTTCCTCCTCTATCGCACTACGCTCTTAAATAACGCGGGTAATAAGGTAAATTCCCTTAGTTGTTCCTTTTTTAGCGTGTAATTACTGATTTCCCTAGGAGCTTAAGCGGTTGAGAGCTCCAGTTTTTGCGGCCCTTAAAGGTCAAGTTGTTACTAGTGGAGCTGCTAGTGGAGCTAGTCGTGCTTTAGGTGCAGCCACGGCTGCTCTCTACGTTAAGACCTCTTCAGAGTCAGAGGGTGGTGAGGAGACTCCTCGGGGAGCAACTCTGGCTTCTCTTACTATTCCTGTGGCTGCTGCTCCTGCTGTAGCTGTAAGTGGAGCTGGTGGAGCTGCTGTTGTAGCCGCTGGCATTAGTGCTAGTCTTGTTGCTTTCTGGGCCCTGATGACTAATAAGCCTCCTAGAGTTACTCTTACACTAGAGTAAGAAGCTCAAGCTACTCGGGTTGAGGAGCTTGTTAGGGTGATTGCTAGTGCGTTAAGTGACTTGGTTCGGGAGGTTTTGGGCCTTCTAATTACATAGGTTACTCGTTTTTTTTTTTTTTTTGTGTTTGGTGAGGCTTGGGAACCTCTAAATAACCAAGTGTCCCCTTGTAATTACTTTCTTGCGCTACTTTTTGCCGTGGAATCAAATAACCGTTGAGAGCAATTAAGTCTTCTAAATGCCGTATATTTCACCCCCGAGCTTAGTTGCTCTCTAAGTAAATGAAATAGCAAGAGAATTTACAAAAGAATAATAAATACATAAGAAAATACATTATATATTCACAGGGTAAGCTTATAGTTAAACTACCCTTATAATAAAAGAAAAGTAAAGAACGTATATAAAAGCCGGCTTTAAAGCGAAGCTTCTAAAGTGAGTTACTCTAGTTAAGCACGAATATCCACTAAGTTAATAAGAGTAACAAAACTCTCAAATTTCTGCCGAGAGAGGTTCTTTATAAGTCTATTAACAGGTATATAACCCGTAAGTAAATATTTAACTAAAAAAGTGCCCTTTTAAAACTCTTAGTGTAACTATATATTCTAAATATCAACGTGGCGTAACTTAGTAAAGATGCGCTGATTTTCCCTAATAATTAACTATATCGTTTATTAATTGTCGCAGAAGATTCTCCAAATTTCCCCTAACTTAAGACGTAACTCCCGAAAGAAACGCTATAAAGCTATAATCTCCTTAGCCGTGCGCTTAACGCCTAAAAGCTTAGCCTGTATAGTCGAAGTAGTAACTATATCTTATAAGGCCGCTCTCCATAAGATTAAACCTCTAAAAAGTATTACAATATAACTATTAGAAAAGCGCCTAGTATCGAGATCGTCTGTAAATGAAGTATCTGAAGCTATAATGAGCTAAGAGTCGCGTAGCTTATAACTATAAGTAATCGCCAAAAATCGGGTTCCGAAGAGGTAACGAATAGTCTAATTAACTACTACAAGGTACTCCAAAGAGGGGTTAGTTAAAAAGTGAGAAAGTCTTAAAACTACAAACGCAACGTCTGCGCACAATATAATTGCCGTGTAAAGCACTAAGCTAACCTTCTCTTAATACTCCTTAATTTAAACCAGAGTTACTTGCCCTTAATTCTTTAGTAGCTCAACTTAAAGTAATAAAGTACTTAAGTAATTTCCATTTACTAAATTAAATCGTAGAGTAACCTTTTAAATATAAATATCGTGTATTAAAGAAATAGTCTTTACTTAACGATCTCTAATAACACAAACACCTAAAAACTACTTTGTCGGTTCTCCTCTAATAAGCTTGTATATTATATTTAAGCCGTCGATAATAAGTTAAGCGTCTCTAAGGGCTAAAGCGTAATATAATACTTAAATATCGTCGACATAAAAGATAATAAAGACTGAACGTTACTCGTTCATAAAGATATAAGGCTCCTCCTTATAAGGGATTAACCTTAACTTTAATAAAGTTCTAGTAAAGTCTCTGTACTATAGTACTAGCGAGTCTCTAAGTCTATAAAGTGCACGATTAACCTCTATTACTATGCCGTCTTATTTAAATCCGTCTAGTAAGTAACAGTGTACGCGAGCACTCGATTCGCTTCGTTTAGCGTTAATAAAGGCGTTAATAACATTAAATTAGATTATCTCTAAATCAAATTGAGCTGCTATTACTATGGCGGTCCTAAAAGAACGAGTAGCTAAGGTTGCCGCATATGTTGAGAGAATTGACGTTTCGGGTTATAAGTCTCCCCTAATAACAACTCGCGAGCGACACTTAATTAAATACCCTAACGAATCGACTTTGGCGTGAAATACTTATTTTAATAGTATTAGTTGTTTAGTGGCGAAGCTTTATTTAACGACTCTCCAGCAGTTACGCGACTCTAAGTTAGTGATTTCCTTAATTACGTCGGCTTAAAAGTGCTCTCCTAGAGAGTGATCCTTAAGGTCTCTCCAATTTAATAAGTCCTTTAGTAATTGGGATTAGTATATTCGTGGGAGATCAACTAGTTGTCGAATTTCGACATTTTTAAGAATAGACGCTAAGATTATAACGTGGACTACACTTAAGTCTTTCCTGTCTCTTTATACTAGTTTTTGACTAGGCCAAAAGGTCCCTAGAAAGTCCTCCAAATACTCACAGTTACTTGACAGGTTTAACGATTCTGTAATTAGCTCTTTAACAGTTATTATATAGACGCTTTAATTTAGTTTCGTAATCTTATTACTAACTCGGGTCTTTCGACCGTCGCCAGTTGCTCGATCTTCTACCCTCTTCCTTTATAGAGGTTTAAGTAAGTTATTGTCAGTTAAGGCCGGAAGTAGTAAGTATTACTTTATACTTAATTCTTCCCTTAAGTCTAACGAATTAAGATGCTCCTTATACTCTATTACTTAAGGCGGAGCTTCTAATTACTTAAGGCCGGCACTTTAAGTAAGTGTTCCCTGACGCTTAAGACCGCGCTCTTAGTCGTATAGCCCTTAAGAGTATATAACAACTTGTGGTATCAATTGGCGCTTAGCTCCCACATCTCTCTTAAAGTTTAGTGCGCTACGTAAGACATCTCTCTCAGTTATACTCTAAGATACTAACTGTCTTAATTTGTCGACTCGTTTTAAGACCTAATTAAGGTGCTTATAAGTAAGAAGTCTAACACTCTTCCTTAATTGTTTTACCCCCGAGTTTTTACTAACGAGTTCTATTAATTCTAACTTTTCTAAGAGTAGTATTAATTACTCTACTCTCGTAGTTAAAAGCTTAATTAAAGGCTATAGTACCCCCGAGGTTATAAACTTAGTAATTTCTATAGAACTTATTACTTAACTTAGTTATTCCCTTTCTAAGGTAGTACTTATTATTAATTCTAATATGTCAAGTGCGCTCAGTCAATTGATTATATTGGTTCCAGTGTCCTGGGGTCCCTCCTCTTCTTTTAACATTTCAGTAAGATCTCTTAATATTAAGCGCGGCTAGCTGACCGCTCTCTCCACGTTTAGAGAGCCCAAATAAAAGAGGGATTCATTAAAAGCAACGTTCCGAGTCACTATTACACGCTGTAATTGAGGTACCCAGACCCTGTATATATTAGACGAGACGTATCTTACTAAGTGTTGGGATGTATAGTCAAGCCTGAATGCCGGGGTCACGTGTACCACGTGACCTCCTAGCTAGCATATAAGGGAGCTCTCCCTCGAGCTCCTTCTTAGAAAAGATGTACAGAATCAAAGGCATTTTACTTCTTATAAGGTATATGCCCTGTGCCACGAAATCGGTGATCTCTACGGAAATCATTGCCCTGTAGAGCCAACCGACATTGATCAATTGTTTACCGGGCTCTGTCGATAACCCGGCTGACTTTCGAGCAATGAGGATCTCTAACAGAAGAGATAGATTCGTACGATTCGGGCGCTTATCTTCGGAGAAATCAGTCTCGTACGAACCTATGCTAAGGGATATCTTTAGTACCTTGCCTCCTAACCCGAGTATTGTGAGGGCTAAAGGTGTTCGAGGAATCGACGTCACCTGGCATCCGTCAAAGGCGAAGGAAGACTCGAATCTACGTCTATCACGGTTAACTATTTTGTACGACGACAATCGGAAAGACAGACAAGAGAGGCAAACTGATCGGACCCTGCGTCGGCGACTAGCAGAAGAAGACGATTCGTACGGTCTGAGGATTCACGAAACGCAAATACAAACAACACTCTTCCCTTTGCGAGCTCTTCGCTGAGCTCTGCACCCTCCGTACGAGACGCCACCCCTCGTACGATACAAACAACACTCTTCCCTCTACGAGCTCTTCGCTGAGCTCTGTACCCTCCGTACGAGACGCCACCCCTCGTACGATACAAACAATACTCCTCCCTCTGCGAGGCTCTTCGCTGAGTACTCGACTTCTTCCTCTTCTCGTACGAAGCCGTCACCCTTCGTACGACCAGCTTACGGAGCCCCCCCCCCCCCCTTTTTCCCGGCCGTACGGTGTCCTCTTCCCAGAACCGTACGAGGCCTCAAAGCTCAAGACAAAACACTGCCAAGGGATCTGAGACGTCAGATTTGCGATTAGCGGCATTCTGAGTTTGAGGCAGGGAAGTGAAGTGGGGCTATGAATCATCGTACGAAGTAGTAGGAACAGCCAGCGAAGACCTCCTTCTGAGCTCTTAATTGAGTCTTCAGAAGCCGCGAGGAGCCCCCCCCTATCTCCCTCCCTTTGCACGAAGCCGTCAATTCAACAGTACAACGAAAGACCGACTTCCCTCAGTACGACAGCGAATACTCTTTCCCCTCTTTACGAACGACTACCCCTCCCGCGACAGGATGATTATACGTACGTTACAGCTAGCAACATCTGGCGTTTGAGACGGGTGGATTAGAAGGGGAAGGAAGGTTTGAAGGAATAACTATTTAAGGGTGTTTCAACTTCGTACGGACCTTGTACGGACCCCTTATTTGAAGTAGTTGAATTGGCAAAAGGTTTGAAAAGGAGAATTTTGTTGTTCTTAATCTTGTACGAGCTTAACTATAACTTTCGACGACAAGAAAGTAAGAATTGCCAGTGTTGGGATGTATAGTCAAGCCTGAATGCCGGGGTCACGTGTACCACGTGACCTCCTAGCTAGCATATAAGGGAGCTCTCCCTCGAGCTCCTTCTTAGAAAAGATGTACAGAATCAAAGGCATTTTACTTCTTATAAGGTATATGCCCTGTGCCACGAAATCGGTGATCTCTACGGAAATCATTGCCCTGTAGAGCCAACCGACACTAAGTATCTAAGGTGCGCTCTTGGGTTGACTTTAAATACTCTCTTTTGTTGAAGAGCCTCTCGGTCCTTAATCATAAGGTAAGCTCTACAGCCGTATGCTTATATATTACTCTAGTTAGGTCGTATATTAGTAGTAAGCTTCTGAATAAGCTTGGGGTCGTAGTACTAAAAATATTACCTAAACTAGGCATAAAAGATCTTATTTAGACTCTTAAAGCCTTTCCGAGTAGCCGGACTTATATTATAAAGAGTAATTGCCGCTATAGCCGCTTTTATTTAAAGTTCTTCTAGTAAGTTTACTAAAAGGCACATCTTAATAGACTTTTTAATGATTTCCTTACTTACACGCTCAGCTACCCTATTAGGTTAGTGTATATACGAAGGGGTACCCTTAATATTAATACTATTCTCTATATACCACTTTTCGTACTCAGTTAATCTATTGATTCTTATAACCGAGGTATCGTTATCTTAGCGTATTTTACAAATCGAGAGTCCGAATTAACGTCTCGTCTACGCCTCAAACAGTTTAAGAACTCCTAAGACGGCGATTAACCCTTTATTTTTTAAGAGCTATTTATAGAATTTCCCGTCGTATTAGTCTTTAACTAATAAGAGCCAGCTGTTCTTATTAAATCTAATAGGGAAGTCGAATAAGTCCCAAGAAATGCGATAAAAAGGCCGGGTAACTATTCTCTCTGAAGGTCTTCGACTAACGACTTACTACGCGACAGTTAAAGAGCACTCTTCACACTTAATTTGAGTAGTGCCTATGATCTCGACGTTGCGCGCATTCTTGACTAAATTCTTTAATGCTTCCTTCCCTAAGTGCCCTGCCCGTAAGTGCTATAACCTAGCGTCGTCTAGCCGCGGTCTTAAATATCGTCGACTTAATTAAAAGCCTTGCTAGATATTCCTTTAAAGCGTAGGGAATATCAAAAAGGTATGAGTTAGGCGAATCAGAGAGTTGTAAGTAGTTAAGAAGGCCGAAGAGTAATTGAAAGGCTTATATTTAAAGAAAGTTAAGTTAAACTATCGCTCTAATTACTTCAACACAATGCTCTTCTTAGTTGATCCCACGTGTAACGTACAGTCTAACCTATTATACTAAAGTCTAGCCTTTAATAAACGAGCTTCTGAAATAATATTAATATTAAATCTTTCAACGACAGCGACGTTAAAAAGCCTTAAGTCCTTAGTGTTTAGTCTATTAAGGCTATAAAGAGCACCCTTAAAGACACGAGTACCTCGGCCCTTAATTATAAGGCTCGACGTTCCGGCTTCAATACTGTCGTCGTTAGTTGACTTAATAAAGGTCCCAGGCTCCAACAGAGCAACCGAATTGACCAAATGAGTAGTAACGCCGTTATTAAGTAAGGTGCTCTCTAAGAGCGAGTGTCAATTTATATTAATAGTAGTATAGATTCCAGAGGTAGCAAGAGCCTCGTTAAGTAACTCCGGACTAATTACATAAGTATTAATACTACTGGGGTACTTCAGTAGTTCTAAAGGTTTTGCTGAGGTTGTTAGAGAAGACGAGGAGTTTTCGGAGGTTATTCCCTTAGTAATTTCCTTTACTATTACTTGTCTCTACTCTTTCTTGCCGATTACTTGCTTAAAGTCAGGAAACTCCTTTTCAAGCTTAATTTAGGTTTCCTTAATTTCCTCCGTAGACAATAAGTTACGTAGTTTATCCCCGGTTAAGCCGTCGTAGTAATATCGAAGTCTGTAGCACTCGATCGCTTTATGTCGGTGAGAGCTCACCTTGTAGGGGCAAGTGTTAATCGAAGTATTTGGCGAAGGAGTCCTTAGTATTAATAATACTCTTGGAGTATCTGATCTCCCTTTAAGTGTAACGTATAATCTAATTGTCTTATTTCTTCTAGTAGCCGTAAGAGACTCTTCGTTAAGCGCCGATAACTAATTAACGTATTAAAGTAACGTGTACTTATAAATAACCCCAAGAGTATCGTCTCTAAGGACCTTAGACAGTCGTTCGCGGGCCTATTTAAGTGCGAGCTTCTCTTGTACTGCCTTAATAAAGTTGATAATCGCTAAGGGGCCCTTAACGTCCGGAATGTCGTATAACAGAGTATCTTAGTAAGCTAATCGCTACTCTTAAATCCACACCTTAAGATTAACCCGTCCTATTTTAACGATTTCGAGCTTCTCTCTATATTTAATTTAAGCTTTAGTAATATTACTTATTTCTGAAGGGGCGTAATCTCTCTTTAACACTTTAAGGAGTATTTATAAAGTCCAAGATCGTGGGTCGTTTAGTTCGTCCGTTATCTTGTTAAGTTACTCTTTCGCTCTCTGTTCCTCCTTAATCTCGCACTCCTAAATAGTACTCTAGTAGATCGAAGGATTAACTGTCTCTTGAATCCACTTGTATATTACCTTATAAGCCTGAGCCTTTTCCGACTATTGTACGTGTTTCATAATATACTCCCTTATTAAGGCAGTATATATTAGAGTAATTATAGTAACGTTAAATAGTATAAGAGGCGTTACACTTAGTTTAAGTCCCTTAAATTCAGGTACTCGTTAGTCTCCATCTTACTTTACTTACTCCCTAAAGTTGAAATCGAGAGCCTCCTTGTCCTATTGTGCCTTTACTTAGTCGATCGTTTATGCTTAAGGCTCGTTTTCGAGGATATTTAGAGCGACCAGTAATTCTGGATTAACTGACGTCTATACCTTGTGGAAGATACAGAAGGATTTAAAGGCTTAGTACTATAGAGTCTAAGTTTACCTATTATAATTAAGCGGCGTTTAATTATTAAAGGAGGAGACTGAAGTTGAGTCTGCTATGGCGAAGAGAGGGCTGCTCTCTCGAGGGTTCAATAGATTTATTAAAGAGGAGAAGAGAATCTCGAGTATAAGTACTCGATTTACCCTTTTCTAAAGAAGTTAAAGGGAAATGGCGGTGTGAACTGCACTTGTTAATAAGTAAGAAGCGCCGACGTTATTCGTCACTTATTAATCTTACGTTAACAACTCTACTTAAATCTATAGAGCACAAAAGGAAGAATACTAACTTAATAACTTCGTCATGGGGCTCATAACTGTGGTGCAGAAGTGGAGTAGAGCCTTGCGATCAACGTAAGGAGAATTAAAGTGGTTGATTATTCTCTAGAATACATAAGGAAATCAGGGGAATACGTTGTTCTCCTGAAAGCGGTATAACGTGGCAGAAACCATATCCAGCGTAGCGCGCAGCTAACCGAGCATCAGCCCGTGCCTGTACGACATAAGGATAAGGCTAACCACGTGGCTAACACCCTTAATGTGATATAAGATCGTTTTATAGTCTACGGGACTCGATCACCAATGAATTGGGTGTTGCTTGGGCATATTATTTAGTCAGATGACGGAGAAGAGCTAAGCTATAAAGGGCTTGAGCTACTGATAACTGCACTAAAACGTTTTGTCTTTAACTAAGTCAAAATCGCCTAAAGCCAGTTACACGAGCTCTTTCTTGTGAATCCGGAGGAGAACAGGGAGGATGTAGTGCTAGCTCTTATATTACGCACACTTAAAGACGATCTAGTAGCTAGCGAGCCAGGATAGAGCTTCTTAAAGGATTCTCGTAACATAGCTTTGTATAGGCACGACCGATAGTTACTTAATCGGGTGGCAAACACTAATTGGCTGTAAGAAGAGTTTTTTGTTAAGTTATAGTATAGAAAGACTGTAAAGTGGAGCCGGAAAGTTGCAGAGTATTACTTATAACAAGTTGATACGTTTTTATATTACTTGCTTTTGCTAGTTTATATTACAAGGGGGCAGCTAAGTCAAGGTATAGAGCTTTTGAGCTTGTAATATTGTAATACGGCCCACGGCCTGCGGCGCAATATCTTTTTTAAGAATAAGTTAGTCGACTTAGTGACTTTTTATTATAAGGGATATAATATTTAAGGCTCGACAAAGATTATTTATTAGTACTTACTAAAGGAGATTAGTGAGCTGCTAGTATATTACTTGTGGCTCGTTCTTTTATTTGCTAATTAACTCCGGCTACTTGCCCTTAATTAAGCTGCGACAACTATATCCTCTTTATTTTTATAGGCACTGCCGTATAAAACACAAAACGAGAAAGGGCAGTATAACTATGACGGAGGCACTCAAGACAGACAGATTCAAGACAATACACTTCGTACTTAGAACAATAGATACAGAAGAAGGACAACTGTAGCTAACAAGAGCTGACCCTTATATCCTCAAAGCTGAAACACTAGCCCCTAAACACGTGACGTCAGTACTAGAACCGTCACAATAACCTGTGGCCTAGTAGTCGTTTAAGTTATATCTTTAAGTAAGAGTTTAAAATCCGTTTAAATACTTAGGCTAATATTTAAATTTAGCGACATACTATTATTGCTATTTCGCGACGACATTTGAAGTAAGCCAAATTTAAGAAGGATTATGATATTAGGACAAAAATGACCTAGAATGATATATAGGCTTGTTATTTAGCTGATTTAGCTGGTTCGGTTTACGTACGAGGGATTAAAGAAGCACTAGGCCACGTAGCTTTAGCGCGAGTAGAGTACTGTTAGATTAGCCGTGCGTGGAATTCTTGGCTTAGGTTTGCCTTGTATTTTGGGGGTCGTGCTAGCGCTAATGAAACTACTTTAGAGCTAAAAATCTCTTTTACTAGCGTAAGATCTACTTCTTTTAAGCGTGGGGCATTATGTGAGATTTCTCGGAATTAAGGGACTAACAAGCGTGTGTATAATGTGTTAAATATATAATTAGAACTATTTAGAATGTGGGATATAGAATGTACTTATATAATAATGTTATGCCCTAGGCTAATAAACTCCTTACTTAATAATATATAAAGGGCTTGTAAGTAAATTATAAAACTACCTTATAACTATTATAAAGTAATTAGAATTCTAACTAACCTTTTAGAAAGGAATATAATTAAAGAAGTTTTACAATTAGTAATACCTTAGGCACTAAGGCATTAAAACACGACGCGGACGCGTTCACGTCCACCCCGACTTTTTGTATATCCTGGAATATAACTCTATTGTAGAATTAGTCCTTGACTTGAATATCTTATACTGATATTACTTTATTTTAGGCCTCTCTTTTTTAATCGCCTAACGTAATATGGTATGGAATCGATTAAGATCGAGGTTGCAACATAATGCTGGCCAATAAGTCAGTTAGTTAGTTGTCAGTTGAGCGAATAAACTCAACTGACTGACTGTTATAAAATCAAGGTAACTGATCAACTGACTAATAGAGGTTTTGGGAGCTTATAAGTTGATACTAAAAATAGAATATATTATATATTAAGTAAGATAGCTTTATAGGCTCTTACAAAGACAATTATACCGTTATTCTACTAATTCTTTAAGTATTCCTAGTGTTATAAAGTAGCCCCTGACAACTGAGAACTCTCTATAGTCGTTTGCTTTACGTAGGACGAGAAAATACGCTCACACTCAGCGCTTATAGTTAGTATGGTTAGGAAATCAAAAGCTATTATAGTTAACTTAAGCTATTCTTTCTCCTTTTATTTCTAGTACTCTAATACATTGATTCTATTAATTGGCCCTTCTTGTAGGTACTAATAGTACTGATCTCGCTGACTAGAGACTACTAGAGCAACTCGCTTTAGTGTAAGTCTCGTATTAGTAACGATATCTCTTAAGAGAGAACGTGGAAGTGTAGGTATAGGCTCTGGAGAGAGAGAAACGCCGCGAGTAACTCCTGGAGATTTATACTCGTCCTCTTATAGTTTCTTAAAGACAGCCTTGCTGTTTGTAACAAAAGACAATATAGTACTAGTCTAATTACGCTTAAAGTACGACTATTTAAAGCCGGGGTAGAGTACTATAGCGGCTTGCTAAGCAATAGATTTGTCGGTCTTCTTATACCACTTTTGCGTAGCCTCCCAAGCTAAAGTAATAGATTACTAAATGCCTTTATAGCTATTGAATTCACCACGATTTGCCCGCGTCTCTAGCTTCTCAAAATGACTAAGCAAATGCTCAAGACATAATAAGATCTCCCATAAGGCTCCGTGGGATAGTGCATCCCCGACTTTTTATAGGTTCGCGTTACCTTTAAAGTCTTTAATAAGACGAAACAAAGGCTTTAATTGTTATATAATAATCTCTAAGGTCTCCCACTTAACTAGAGTAAGATAATCGTTATTAAAGATCTCCTGATCAAGAGGCTCTACAGAAACACGTAGTTTGAAGGCGTAGGCGTCAAGAGCCTCACGTAACTTAAGACCTCGGCGAATTATGCTATATGTGGCATTCTAGCGCACACCTCCGTCGACGACGAGCTTCCACTCTTTGCCTTTAGCTCTCCCTATATTAAGTGTTATTTGTAGGTCCATAAACAATTCAGTCCGCTTCCTAG
Source organism: Leptodontidium sp. MPI-SDFR-AT-0119 (assembly GCA_020726505.1). Lineage (NCBI taxonomy): Eukaryota > Fungi > Ascomycota > Leotiomycetes > Helotiales > Leptodontidiaceae > Leptodontidium > Leptodontidium sp. MPI-SDFR-AT-0119. Next base: position 1,607,389 of record JAHLEZ010000017.1, read on the forward strand.
AGGCTAATACGTGTTGTATTAAGTTGTGAAGCTTCTTAACCTCTCTACGTCGTCTCTAAAGCTTGCGGCGATCCTTAGGGCCAGCCTCCTTATATTCGTTATCAAATGAAGCCTCGTCTTAACTAAAGAGGTAGGCGCCGGCGATAAGGTTAAAGATGTGGCCTATATAGCGCAATCTCTTATCTTTAAGGTTAAATCCCCATTGTCTCCTAAGCTCTACGAGTGTAATATTATTATTAGTCGCATTATTAAGGACGAAGTAGCTAAGGTTGTGTTTAGTAATGCCGAATTGTTCAAGAAGGGGTAAGAGGACTAAACATTACTCTAAAAAAAGTTAGTAATAAGAGAGGAAAAAGTAGGAAAGGGGATATATACTAACACTAGTCTTTCTATGGCCAGGGAGTTCTAGGAGGCCAATAAGGCGTGTTACGGCTTTATACTTTGAGTTAATAAAATGAACCATAACACTAAGTACACTGATCTTTTCTCTCTTTAACCCCTAGCCGTTAAAAGTAATAGTAATCTTTAATCTGGCGTTCCGAATCTCCTTAATAATCGTAAGCTCAAAGAACTCAAAGTACTTGTGGATCTAATTCTCAATCGTTGAATAAGAGGTAAGTAAAGCTTTTATAACATCTATATTAGCGATTTTAAAGCAGTAAATGAGTCGTTTTGAGGCTACTTTGCGGTGTTTTACGCCGTCGCAGATGATCTATTCTAAGAAGGCATTACAGAACTCCTACTGTCGGAATGGTATAACCTGATCGTATGCGCCATTGACAGTACTAGAGGCTTGTACAACCTCAGTAAGACTCCTTTGCCTCTATATATCTCCTCCTTCGTCCAACAAGTGTTTTTCGTAAAGATGCCGCTTCGTATTATTAAGAGTGTTAGCGGCGAAGTAAAAATCTAAGTTGCGACTGAAATCCTCATTATAATAACCTTTAAGGTCAACTCTTAATTCTGCAGATTAAGGAGGGAATACATACAAAGTTTACAGCACTAATATATCGGTTTATAAGCTTTTCTAGTGTTCTAAAGCGTGTAACCTAGTTTCTAAACCTATAAGGTTCTCGGCTTCTTTAATACTCTAGCGAGTACTATTCCCTTGGGGAACCTGCGTGGGAATGGATTCCGATTATTAAATAAAGGCTCCCCGAAATCGTAGGGAGAGTAGTCTTCGTTAAGGCTCTTATTCTAGGGGTCGTGGGGGTTGTATAATGCGTTATACTAAGGCTCTAGCCGTTTGTAGCGATCTTGTAGTCTTTTTAGCTCTATAACTACTTTAGGGGCTAGTTTTTACATTATAGTAGCCAGAACGTTCAGTACAACGCGAGAAGGTGTAGCAAGTACTTGTATATCTTCGTCGTCGACAAGGTCGATAAGAAAAGCGCGTGAGGAAGTCATTTTAAAGGAGTTATATTAATAATTAATAAAATATAAAGAGGTTTACTAGGAATGCCTTTATAAGCCGGATGTTCTATTCTAACGCGGGAAGGTGCTTAGTCACGATTTGGGCCAATTAGAGGCCTGTATTTAGCCTTAGCGACCTCGCTTGCCCCACCCAAACACATCTAGGGTATGTCTAGACCTCCAAAAATCAGAAATATTACTTTAAAACTCACTCTAAAATCATAATATAAATAAATCTCAGCTTATAAGCAACTAATATAAAATCCTTTAACTGACTGACTTACGGTTTAGGTGGGAGCTTATATGGTTGGCTTAAATCAACTGACTTATTGGCCACCCTGCAGGATTTCTACCCTTATTATGTGTCGATTCTATTCAGAATACGTGGTACCACCCGAGTTCTAACGACATTTAGTCATATAATTATTTTCTTATAAAAAAAAGTAGTAACAAGACAATAATGTAGTTATATAATTATTTTCTTATAAAAAAAGGCAATAATAAGATTTTGGTCATATATTAATTTCTTATAAAAAAGGCGATAATAAGAATTTAATTATATACTATTTTCTTATAAGAAAAGATAATAACAAGAATTTAATTATACAGTTATTTTATTATAAGAAAAGGTAATAATAAGAATTTAATCATATAATTATTTTCTTATAAGAAAATGTAATAACAAGAATTTAGTTATACGATTATTTTGTTATAAGAAAAGGTAATAATAAGAATTTAATCATATAATTAATTTCTTATAAGAAAATATAATAACAAGACTTTAGTGATACAATTATTTAAATAATATTTAAAACTTTTAAACTTTTTATTAAATAATTTTTCAATAAAAACTTACTTTTTTTTATAAACTTAAAATTTAAGATTATTATTAATATAATCTTAATTTTTTTTTCTTACTAAGTATTATTAAATCCCTAAGTGTTTTTAAGCCTAACTATTAAAGGGGTATAGAAGCCTAGAGGTTAGTGTGAGATAAATCATGTGATAATAAGTCATATACATGGCACATGACTATAAATAGACTGTATTTATATAGAGATCTGTCCATACGACAAACAGTAGTTCAGTCAATATATTTAGAACCTGTCAAAACTAACCCGTTTTACGCCCTTAGATTCGAAATAGGGGGGTATCCGGAATAGTAGGGTAAGGACTTAATCATAAGAATAGGCATGGATTACTACATAAGCCAGATAAATGAAGCTTGTATTGAAGGACTACTTAGGGTTAAGGTTACCACCACTATTTCCACGTAACAATATAAGTTAGACGCAAAACTTCTAGCGACGTAGCTATCTATAGTACAAGTGTTATATTAGCTTATGTGTTATTATTTTTTTTTAACAAGATACAACTTAGCTTTATCACACACGTCTCCTAAAAAGTAACACGAAGTTATCTTATTATATAAACCTTTAATACCACATCTTAGATTAAGAATAAAATAATACATTATTCGTAGTTCTTAAATTCTCTAATCGGCTTCGCTCCACCTCCTCCTCCACCTCTACCTCCACTAGCCAGAGTTATAAAATTCAAAGTACTTTAAGGTACGCCTCTAAGCCCACTACACAAGTGTCCGTCCCTTATAGTCCCTCGAATCTGGTTCGACTCCTAAGTCGAGCAAGAGCTTGACAGTTTTTAAGGCTAGATTCTCGCTTGCGTATAATAACGGTGTTCGTCCATTAAAATCGGCAATGTCTGGTAGACCTCTTTTCTCCAGTAACAGCTACATAATAGTGTCCTAGTCGTGTTCTGCCGTAAAGGACAATGGTGTCCGTCTAGAGCAGCTCGAATTTAGATCTACTACTTCCAATTCTAGTAGCAGGGTAACAACCCCTAAATGCCCGTTCCTAGCAGTATATAACAGTGGCGATCTTCCCCAATATCTATCTTGCTTTGCCTAAATGGGATTCCCTCCGGGTAGTTTGGGATCCTCGAGCGAACAGAAAAGGTCCTCGGGCGGACATACTCTACCTATGGCTAGAAGGAGCCTGATAATTTCTTTAAACTCGTTATCTACATCGCCACAATTTAGTCTATTATATCCCCAGTACAAACTACCTCCTGTGCTATCTGGGTTAGCTCCATTTTCTAATAGTAACTTAACTACTTACTTGCTTCCATGCTTTGTTACATATGATAGAGGTGTCCGTCTAAACTTGTTACTAGAATCCGGTATACTACTATTCTTAAGTAACAATTGCACTATATGCTCATGCCCACGGCGTGTAGACAAGGCTAGTGGCGTATCGCTGTGACTATTGATAGTGTCTCCACTAATCCCACTACATACAAGCAGTAGCCTGACCATAGCCTCGTACCCATTTTCAGCCGCAAAGAATAGTGGTGTCTAGTCGTCTTCATCCTTAAAGTTGGCTTTAACGTCGTTCCGCTTTACCAGTAACTTTACTACCGCTTCGTGCCTATTTTCAGCCGCATACGACAGTGGTGTTCGAATGGTTTTATCCTTGGAATCAGCTTCAACATCGTTCCGCTCTACTAGTAACTTTACTACCGCTTCGTGCCCATTTTCAGCCGCATACGATAGTGGTGTTCGAATGATTCTATCCTTAGAATCAGCTTTAACGTCGTTCCGCTCCACCAATTGCTTCACTACGGCTTCGTGCCCGTTTCCGGCTGCGTACGAAAGCGGTGTTCGGCCGAAGTATTCCGGCTTTGGGTCCGCTACAAAATTATTCCGCTCGACTAGGAGCTTCACTACTGCCTCATGTCCATTCTCGGCTGCCAACGACAGAGGTGTTCGGTTATCTTAGTCTCTGTAATCTCCAGACACTTCTAATTTAGTAGTTAATTCCTGTAATAGTTTTTCTATTAAGTGTAATAGTCTAAACATTGCTGTAAAATGAAGACTCGTTATTTGCTTTGGAAACTCTTAACTATAATCTCGAAATTTGTACTTTAGAAGTGACACTGCCATTGACTGTATAGTACAAGGGAAGAAAGCCTTATACGCCAGGAGGTCAAGTGCTTGCTTAAACACTTGCTCCTGAACATCTTAGGCATGTCGTCCCTAATTCTGAGCAGTATAGCCTAACAACACATGTTCATTGTGTCGTCTTTCGAATTCTTCATTATTGTAACAATTACCGCTTTCAAATGACATGAAAGAGAGGTATGTGAGACATGTCACCGTAATTTGACATTGCGCTGTAGGGTTCCACGACTATATGGTCTGCTCGAGGTATTCCTGTGTAGTATAGTGCACAAGGCGGACAATATTGCGTTCGGTATCTACCATGACAAGTCCCGCACAAACTGAGAGAATATCATTGATGTCAGAGACTGCGTCAGGGTTAAGTTCTCTTTCGCCAGGCGCAATGGCTACAGCACAGCACAGTTCCTGTGCGGTCAGAGGTTTTTACGCGTACGTGATCTATGACAGCGCCTGCTTAGCAAGTGACGTATCCCCAGGGAGTTGTCCCTCTATCCGCACGATCGCCTCACCATAAGCACGATTCAATGACTGTCCTCCTTTTCGTAGTGTCTATAACGTATCCTTGGCCTGTTATACTGTCCTTTTGTCAAGAAATGAGTCCACATAGAGCTGCGCAAGAAGAAACCTGTTAGATTATATTAGTAAATGACCTAATTACTTCAGCTAAAGTACACATACATACCATTTACAGCCTCAGTGATACTGTCTTAAACATTTCGTATAAGCTCGCTACTCCGTTAAATACACTTTAGCAAGCGCGATACTTGGCCAGCTATATATCGTCTCAAATCAAGATCACTAGCACGTATATTAAGTACAGGATCGAACGCAAACTTCTCCTCTATCTCAGGAATAAAGCGGGATGTGAACATCAGGCGCACACTTGTCGTTGTCTGTAACTCGCGAAGTCTATTAATGAGTCTTGTCCTTGCGCCATCGTGGTCTGAACACTCGTCAAGAGTATCGACAACTAAGTAGACGGTTGAGTATGCTAAGTAAGTAGACTGTAGGGTCTTGAATATCTTATTAAGAGACGGCCGAGTGTTATGCTTTTGATAGTTCTCGTAGATCCGAGTCACAGGGCCCGCAATATCCGGGCGGCCGTGTACAAGTTGTTTCAACGCCGCGGCCAGAAGTACTACGTAGGTTTACTCCGCCTGTGCCTTATAGTTACAGAACATGTACGCGATACCGACGTCCTTACTTCGCGCTCTTTCGTAGAGATGGTCGATGGCGATGGCTGCGATCATAGTCTTGCCGGCACCGGGGGTGCCAGGGCAGAAGAGTGTCTTGTTAGGCCCTTGCTGCCACGCGTGGAACTGTGTAGAGTCAAGAAACTACTGTCTAGTACTCTCCTCTCTACGAGATATAATATCGTGTTGCTACGCGGCGAAGTCACTTTGTGAAAGCCATTGTATCATGGCCTAGTGTTACAGGAGCTTCTGAGCGTCCAGTTGTAGATTCTGCGTGTCTCGAATCGCGGTAACATCCGACTGGAGAAGGGGGATGGAGTCTCGAACAGCCACGACAGTCGTCTGTAACACAGGTAGGGCGTCTCGAACGTATGTAGTGTCTTCTTTAATTGCCTAAGATAACTTCCTAGGCAACCTCAATCAAAGGATTCCCAAGAAGTAGTACAATATGAACTTATAAGTGATCTAACTCAAGAGCAATTATAACTAGAGTCTTTACTCGTTCTATTCTCGACATCACGCGGGCGATATCATCTTTAACAAACTTCTATAAAAGGACGTCTATAGCCTTCCGCAGCTTACTCTTAGGCCCGATCTTTGCGAGCAAACCCTCAAGCGCCAGCCTGTACTGATCTAGCGGTCCATCCTTACAAGTAAGTGCCTGGATCTCCGTGAACTAAGGCTCAGTGGATTCCGCTTCGCTCACGAGTTTCTTTAATCTAAGAATGAGTGTGTTCGAGTTCGAGGTCTCGATCTGGCATTGTTCGCATTCTTGTGAAGTATCTTTAACGTCGCTCAAGTAAGTAATCACACTTCTTGTAATCTAGACAATAGCGATGATATTGGCCGCGACGCTAAGCCTGTCTATCTTGTGAAGGCATTAGCATAAATATAAATGAGGAAGTAAGTAGGTGTTCTGACCAAGATCAGACACTCTGTAGCGGCACAGCCAGCTCACCTCGCGAGGCTAAACTGCCCCCGCCCGAGGCGCGAGACACTACGCCACACCTTCACGTGACATCTAAAAAATTATATAATAAAATACGATTAGCGTGGCTATGAACGTGGTTGCCAGCCTGCGGCTCACACGAAGCCTTCGAACTTGATTGGAGTCCGTAATTCATAGGTAGTAAGTTAATCGTCGGCCGACTCTAAGGGTAAGTAATGCAAGATTATAGACTTCAAAATATCGCTACTTCTTCTAGATAATAACATCTCTTTTAGCACTACCTTTTACAAGATAAAGCTTCTCGTTCTAGAACATGGACATAGAGATGAATGTGCTACTTCTTCTTCGACCCCCTTAGTCACGATACTTGATTAACGACTCCTTTATCGCGGCTTTATTAAGGAGGAAGCGGCTATCCTTAGAGAGGGTTTCTTAGTATCTAGCTTCTCCTCTGATTATTACTTGCGCGTTCTTCTGGGATGAGGCGGGGGCTTAGTCTTGGTTTGCTCGGTTTGCTCGGTTCTCTTTGCCTAGAGACGAGCGAGCTTCCTAAGTGCCTTTGGTATCGTGATCTTAACTAATTAGCAAAAGCGTTATTGTGTAATACGTGAGCGAATATTATTAAGGTCTTATTAATTTAAATTAAGAAAGCAAACTTATTAGTCAGTATAATTATAGTTACTTTTAATATATATATTAGTACTTGGCATATAATTAATGTAATATAAACCCCTAATCTTAAGCTTATATAAATTAAAATCTTTTATTACTTTTAAGTTGAGTTTTTAGTTATAAAGCGTATAATTTAAAAGTAAAAAAAAGTATACTTTAATAATAGGAATAAATTAATAACACTTTAAACTTTAGCTTAAACGATTTTTAGATTAAGTATTATTAGAAATATTTAAAATCGTATAAAAATATTTTATAAAAAATAATTAAGTTTTTAATTAATTATTTATAATACCTTAAATTTATAAGTTAATTTAATATAATTATAAATGAATTAAAATATGTTTTTTTATTCTTATAAATAAAATTAATATTTTTGGGGATTAGGAATTAAAATATTATAATATTATTAAACAATGCTTTATTATAAATCCATTCAATAAGAAGTGCCTAAATTCATTTTATAAAGATTTATTATTAATACTTTTTTTACTAGTATCTTTAAATTCCGAATTAAAACTTTACTTATATTATAGTTAAGAAATATATGTAATTAAAATAATATATATATAATTTTAAGAATTTAAAAAATATTTATTTACTTTTATACTTAATATTACTTTTACCTTAATTCCAAATCGTTTATTATAACTAATTATAAGTTATTTCGATAACTATTATTATAATTTAATATAATAATAGTTTTAATAAAATACGACTTATATGATAACTATTAATATGATTAATTAGTATCATGTATTATTATATAATACGTATGTAGTTAAGATAAGGCTCTTACTATTACCTTAGCTAATTAGCAAAATGTGGTACAGAAGTGGAGTAGAGCCTTGCGATCAACGTAGGGAGAATTAAAGTGGTTGATTGTTCTCTAGAATACATAAGGAAATCAAGGGAACACGTTATTCTCCTAAAAGCGGTATAACGTGGCAGAAACTATATCTAGCGTAGCGCGCAACTAACTAAGCATTAGCCCGTGCCTGTACGACACACCCCTTAGCTAAGTGACAATAGTAAGCCACTAGTATTGTAGTTGGCTGCGCTAAGCGAGAGTAAACACTAAACTGAATACTTAGGCCACAATTATTCTTATACTACTAAGTTAAGTAAACAACCCTCCTATTTGAAGTGGCGTAGCCCCCACTTAATTCTTGATCCTGCAACCACTTTACACTATATAAATCGACTCTTTTCGATCTACTAATTAATTAACTAATTAATAATCAATTAATCAATTAATAAATCGATCAACCGGCACTATAGGTGTCTCACGGCGATCTGCTATTGCCGTCAAGGCTAATCGTCTGTCCGCCGTTGTAAGTTATTTGAATTAAATTGAGTTAATCGTCGATCTTGAAGCTATGTATTAATTTAGGCATTACTAATTATAGTAGGCGAAAAAGAAGAAGGAGGCTAAGAAGGCTCCAAAGGCTACTCTTACTCTAAAGAGAGCTACTATAGTTACTCCTATTGCTCGTGCTCGTGCTTCTCGTGTTAAGGGAGCTAAGTGTGCGGTTGTTTGCTTAAGTTGTATTAATGGCGCCCTTTAAACTAAAAGCACCGGCGAGTACTTTAATATTATTAGTCGGGGTACTCGCTGCTTTACGTGCGCCTCGGGCCACTCTTATAAGGTTACTCCCGCTGTTACTTAGGCCCCCTTCTTAGTTTACCGGGCTACGCTCTTAAATAACGTAGGCGAGAAGGTAAATTCCTTAAGTTATTTTTTTCTAACGTGTGATTACTAACCTTTTTAGGAATTAGAGCGCCTAAGAGCTCTTGTTTTAGCGGCCTTTAAGGGTCAAGTTATTACTAGTAAAGTAACTGGCTCTGCCAGTCGTGCTTTAGGTGTGGCCTCGGCTACTTTTTATGTCGATTCCTCCTCAGAGTCAGAGGGTAGTAAGGAGACTCCTCAAGGAGTAACTCTAACTTCTCCTACTACTCTTACGGCTACTACTCCTATTATAGTTATAAGTGGAGCTAGTGGAGCTACTATTGCGGCCGCTGGCATTAGTGCTGGTCTTGTTACTTTTTAGGCCCTAATAGCTAATAAGCCTCTTAGAGTTACTCTCACATTAGAATAAGAAGCTTAAGCTGCTCAGGTTAAGGAGCTTGTTGAAGTAATTATTAGTGCGTTAAGTGACTTAGTTTAGGAGGTTTTAGGCCTTCTAATTATATAGGTTGCTCTCTTTTGTATAAGGCGAGGCTTGGGAACCTCTAAACAACTAAGTGTCCCCTTATAATTTACTTGTATTACGTTACTTTTACTATAGAAACAAACAACTGTTAAGAGTAATTAAATCTTTTAAATGCCGTGAATTTCACCCCTAAGCTCAGTTACTCTCTAAGTAAATAAAATAACAAGAAAATTTATAAAGGAATAACAAATACATAAGAAAATACCCTTATAATAAAGGAAAAAGTAAAGAACGTGTGTAAAGACTTACTTTAAAGCGAGGGCTCTATAGTGAGTTGCTCCAGTTAAGCACGAATATCGACCAAGTTAATAAGAGTAATAAAATTCTCAAATTTCTGTCGAGAGAGGTTCTTTATAAGTCTATTAGCGGGCATAGAGCCCGTAAGTAAATATTCGACTGAAAAAGTGCCCTTTTAAAACTCTTGGCGCAATTACATATTTTAAATATTAACGTGGCGTAATTTAGTAAAGATGCGCTAATTTTCCTTAATAATTAATTATATTATTTACTAATTGTCGCAAAAGATTCTTTAAATTTCTTTTAACTTAAGACGTAACTCCTAAAAGAAACACTATAAAGCTATAATCTCCTTAGCCGTACGCTTAACACTTAAAAGCTTAGCCTGTGTAATCGAAGTAGTGACTATATCTTATAAGGCCGCTCTCTATAAGATTAAACCTCTAAAAAGTATTATAATATAACTATTAAAAGAGCGCCTAATATCGAGATTGTCTGTAAATGAAGTATTTAAAGTTATAATAAGCTGAGAGTCGCGTAGTTTATAGCTATAAGTGATCGCTAAAAATCGGGTTTTAAAGAGATAATAAATAGTCTAATTGACTGCCGCAAGGTACTTTAAAGAGGGGTTAGTCAAGAAGTGAGAAAGTCTTAAAGCTATAAATATAACGTCTGCGCGTAACATAATTGCTGTATAAAGCACTGAGTTAACCTTCTCTTAATACTCCTTAATTTAAACCGGAGTTACTTACCCTTAATTCTTTAGTAACTTAACTTAAAGTAATAAAGTACTTAGGCAATTTCTATTTATTAAGTCAAATCGCAGAGTAACCTTTTAAATATAAGTGTCGTGTATTAGAGAAATAGTCTTTACTTGACGATCTTTAATAACGCGAACACTTAAAAACTAGTCTATTAGTTCTCCTCTAGTGAGCTCGTATGCCGTATTTAAGCCGTCGATAATAAGTTAAGTGTCTCTAAGGGTTAAAGCGTAGTATAACACTTAAATATCGTCGACATAAAAGATAACAAAGACTAAACATTACTCGTTTATAAAGATATAAGGCTCCTTCTTATAAGGGATTAACTTTAACTTTAACAAAGTCTTAATAAAGTCTCCGTACTATAATACTAGCGAGTCTCTAAGTCCGTAAAGTACACGATTAACTTCTATTACTATATCGTCTTACTTAAATCCGTCTAGTAAGTAATAACGTACGCGAGCACTCGATTCGCTTCGTTTGGCGTTAATAAAAGCGTTAATAATATCAAATTAGATTATCTTTAAATTAAATTAAACTACTATTGCTATGGCGGTCCTAAAAGAACGAGTAATTAAGGTTACCGTATATATTAAGAGAATTGACGTTTCGGGTTATAAGTTTCCCTTAATAATAACTCGCGAGCGACACTTAGTTAAATACCCTAACAAATCGACTTTAACGTGAAATACTTATTTTAATAGTATTAATTATTTAGTAGCGAAGCTTTATTTGACGACTCTCTAGTAATTACGCGACTTTAAGTTAGTAATTTCCTTGATTACGTTAGCTTAAAAGTACTCTCTTAGAGGGTAATCCTTGAGGTCTCTCTAATTTAATAAGTCCTTTAGTAATTAAGATTAGTATATTCGTGGGAGATTAACTGGTTGTCGAATTTCGACATTTTTAAGAACAGACGCTGAGATTATAGCGTGGACTGTACTTAAGTCTTTCCTGTCTCTTTACACTAGTTCTTAACTAGGCTAAAAGGTCCTTAGAAAGTCCTCTAAATACTCACGGTTGCTCGACGGGTTTAACGATTCCGTAATTAGCTCTTTAATAGTTACTGTATAGACGCTTTAATTCGGTTTCGTAATTTTACTACTAACTCGGGTCTTTCGACTGTCGCTAGTTGCTCGATCTTCTACCCTCTTCTTCTATAGAGGTTTAAGTAAGTTATTATTAATTAAGGCTAGAAGTAATAAGTATTACTTTATACTTAATTCTTCCCCTGAGTTTAACGAATTAAGATGCTCCTTATACTCTATTACTTAAGGCGGAGCTTCTAATTACTTAGGGCCGGCACCTTAAGTAAGTGCTCCTTGACGCTTAAGACTGCACTCTTAGTCGTATAGCCCTTAAGAGTATATAATAACTTGTGGTATTAATTAGCGCTTAGCTCCTATATCTCTTTTAAAGTTTAGTGCGCCACGTAAAACATCTCTCCTAGTTATGCTCTAAGATATTAACTGTCTTAATTTGTCAACTTATTTTGAGACTTAATTAGGGTGCTTATAAGTAAGAAGTCTAGTACTCTTCTTTAATTGTTTTACCCCCGAGTTTTTATTAACGAGTTCTATTAATCCTGACTTTTCTAGGGGTAATATTAGTTACTCTACCCCTGTAGTTAAAAGCTTAATCGAAGGCTGTGGCACCCCCGAGGTTGCAAACTCAGTAGCTTTTGTAGAACTTATTACTTAGCTTAGTTGTTCCCTTTCTAAGGTAATACTTATTATTGATTCTAGTATATTAAGTACGCTCAGTCGATTGATTATATTAGTTCTAGCGTCCTGGGGTCCCTCTTCTTCTTTTAGTATTTCAGTAAGATCTTTTAATATTAAGCGCGGCTAGCCGACCGCTTTCTCTATGTTTAGAGAGCCTGAATAAAAGAGGGATTCGTTAAAAGTAACGTTCTAAGTCACTATTACACGCTATAATTAAGGTACCTAGACCCTATATATATTAGACGAGACGTATCTTACTAAGTATTTAAGGTACGCTCTTAAGTTGACTTTAAATATTCTCTTTTATTAAAGAGCCTCTCAGTCCTTAATTATAAGGTAGGCTTTACAGCCGTACGCCTATATATTACTCTAGTTAGGTCGTAGTGAGCTTCTAAATAAGCTTAAGGTCGTAGTACTGAAAATATTACCTAAACTAGGCGTGAAAGATCTCATTTAGACTTTTAAAGCCTTTCTAAGTAGCCGGACTTATATTATAAAGAGTAATTACTGTTATAACTACTTCCGTCTAAAGCTCTTTTAGTAAGTTTACTAAAAGGCGTATCTTAATAGACTTTTCGATGATTTCCTTACTTACGCGCTCAGCTCCCCTATTAAATTAGTGCGTATACGAAGGGGTACCCTTAATATTAATATTATTCTCCGTATATTACTTTTCGTACTCGGTTGATCTATTAATTCCTATAACCGAGGTATTATTATCTTGGCGTATTTTGTAAATCAAGAGTCTAAATTAACGTCTCGTCCACGCCTTAAACGGTTTAAGAGCTCCTAGGACGGCGATTAACCCTTTGTTTTTTAAGAGTTATTTATAGAATTTCCTATTATATTAGTCTTTAATTAATAAGAGCTAGTTATTCCTATTAAATCTGACAGGGAAGTCAAATAAGTCCCAAGAAATGCGATAAAAAGGCCGGGTAGCTATTCTCTCTAAAGGTCTTCGACTAACGACTTACTACGCGATAATTAGAGAGTACTCTTTACACTTAATTTGAGTAGTGCCTAAGATCTCGACGTTACGCGCATTTTTAACTAAATTCTCTAACGCTTTCTTCCTTAAGTGCCTTGCCCGTAAGTGCTATAACTTAGCGTCGTCTAGCCGTAGTCTCAAATATCGTCGACTTAATTAAAAGCCTTACTAGATACTCCTTTAAAGCGTAAGGAATATCAAAAAGGTATAAGTTAGGCGAGTCAAAGAGTTACGAGTAGCTACGGAAGCTGAAAAGTAATTAAAAGGCTTGTATTTAAAGAAAGCTAAATTAAACTGTTGCTTTAATTACTTTAACATAATACTCTTTTTAACTGATCCCACGCGTAACGTATAATTTAACTTATTATATTAAACTCTAGCCTGTAATAAACGAGCTTTTAAAATGATATTAATATTAAATCCTTTAACGACAGTGACGTTAAAAAGCCTTAAGTCCTTAGTGTTTGGTCCGTTAGGGCCATAGAAAGCACCCTTAAAAAGACAAGTACCTTGGCCCTTAATTATAAGGCTCGACGTTCCGGCTTTAATACTGTCGTCGTTAGTTAATTTGATAAAGGTTCTAGGCTCTAATAGAGCAACCGAATTAATTAAATAAGTAGCAGCGCCGTTATTAAGTAAGGTACTCTTTAAGAGCGGGTGTCGATTTATATTGATAGTGGCGTAGATTCCTGAGGTAACGAGAGCTTTATTAAGTAACTCCGGACTAATTACACATATATTAATATTACTAAGATACTTCGGTAGTTCTAAGGCTTTTGCTGAGGTTATTAGAAAGGACGAGAAGTTTTCAGAAGTTATTCCCTTAGCAATTTCCTTTATTATTACTTGTCTTTACCCTTTCTTGTTAATTACTCGCTTGAGGTCGGGAAACTCCTTTTTAAGCTTGATTCGGGTTTCCTTGATTTCTTCTGTAGACGGTAGGTTACGTAGTTTGTCCCTAGTTAAGCCGTCGTAATAATATCGAAGTCTATAACACTCGATCGCTTTGTGTTAGTGAGAGCTTACTTTATAAGGGCAAGTGTTAAGCGTGGTATTTAGCGAAGGAGTCCTTAGTACTAGTAGTACTCTTAGAGTATTTAATCTCCCTTTAAGTATAGTGTATAATCTAATTGTCTTATTTCTTTTAGTAGCCGTAAGAGACTCTTTGTTAAGCGCTAATAACTAATTGACGTATTAAAGTAACGTGTACTTATAAATAACCTTAAGAGTATCGTCTCTAAGGACCTCAGATAGTCGTTCGCGGGCCTATTTAGGTGCGAGCTTCTCTTGCACTGCCTTAATAAAGTTAATGATCGCTAAGGGGCCCTTAACGTCTAGAATGTCGTATAATAGAGTATCTTAATAAGCTAATCGCTACTCTTAAATTTACACCTTAAGATTAACCTGTCTTGTTTTGACGATTTTAAGCTTCTCTTTGTATTTAACTTGAGCTTTAGTAATATTACTTATTTTCGAAAGAGCGTAGTCTCTCTTTAACACCTTAAGGAGTATTTATAAAGTCTAAGATCGTGGGTCGTTCAGTTCGTTCGTCATCTTGTCAAGTTACTCTTTTACTCTCTATTCTTCCTTAATCTTATACTCTTGAATAACACTCTAGTAGATCGAAGGATTAACCGTCTCTTAAATCCACTTATATACTGCCTTATAGGCCCGAGCCTTTTCCGACTATTGTGCGTGTTTTATAGTATACTCCCTTATTAAGGCAATATATATTAGAGTAACTATAATAACGTTAGACGGTGTAAGAAGTGTTACACTTAATTTAGGTCCCTTAAGTTCGGGTGCTCGTTAGTCTCTATCTTACTTTACTTGCTCCCTGAAGTTGAAATCGAGAGCCTCCTTGTCTTATTATGCCTTCACTTAGTCGATCGTTTGTGCTTAAGGCTTGTTTTCGAAGATATTTAGAGCGACCGGTAACTTTAAATTAACTAAAGTCTATATCTTGTAAAAGATACAGAAGGATTTAAAGGCTTAATACTATAAGGTCTAGGTTTGCCTGTCGTAGTTAAGCGGCGTTTAATTATTAGAAGAGGAGACTGAAGTTGAGTTTATTATAGCGAAGAGAGGGTTACTTTCTCGAGGGTTCGATGGATTTATTGAAGAGGAGAAGAGAATATTAAGTATAGGTGCTCGATTTACCCTTTTCTAGGGAGGTTAAAGGGAAAATAGCGGTGTGAACTGCACTTGTTAATAAGTGGAAAACGCCGACGTTGTTCGTTACTTACTAATCCTACGTTAATAACTTTACTTAAATCTATAAAGTATAAAAGGAAGAATACTAACTTAATAGCTTTGTCACGGGGCTTATAACTATAGTATAGAAGTGGAGTAGAGCCTTACGATTAACGTAGGGAGAATTGAAGTAGTTAATTATTCTCTAGAATATATAAGGAAATCAGGGGAACACGTTGTTCTCCTGAAAGCGGTATAACGTGGCAGAAACCATATCCAGCGTAGCGCGCAGCTAACCGAGCATCAGCCCGTGCCTGTACGACACAAAAGTATTATTATATAATGCGCGAGTAAATATTATTAGGGCAAAGAAGTACGAGGTGTATTTTTTAATAAGTAAAAAGCTAATAATATTACTAAAGTAAACTAATAAACTAAAGCTTAGCTAATTATTAACGAACTCCTTAGTATTAAATATAATAATTAGTTAAAGACTAATTCTAAGAGCTTATTTATAATAAAACCGGCGTTATTAAATTAGTCTCTTTTTTGTACTTATTTTCGCTCTCATATTTAATAATTCCATCGCTATCGTTATCTTCTTGCTCTTCTTTAGCACCGCCCTCAATTTCTTTATTACTTTTATCATTTTCATCTTCCCTATATTCATTATCCTTATTAATTCCCTCTTCTTTATCCTCTCCTTTGTCTTTCGTATTCTTACTTCTATCTCGTAATTTAAGCCATTTACCCTAAACAAAATCAACATCACTCCATACCTGGTGCTCTTAGATTGCTCGTTTCTGGCGGAGCTGCTCTTTTTTGAATTAGATATTGGTCAGGCGGTGACGTACCTTTACGAGCATTCGGTAGGGACGGAAGGTAAAGGCGAAGAAGCGCTTCAAGAGTTAGCGATACTTCTTCTTACTTTACTATAGTACAACTAGAGTAAATAGTTTAAGGTAGCACATCTGAGGTTTAGCGCTCCGAGCCAACAGAGAAGAGTACAGCCCGTTACATAGTTTTCTCGTAGCGATTTAGCATCCGGCTAATTACGATGACTAGGCAATAGAGCTTCCGCTCATCTCGTTATAGGCTAAAGAAATCGGGCCCGTTATCGCCGGATCCGTGACCTAAGAAGTAGTCGGCGCTGTTATTATAAGGCACAATTGAGAGATTAAGAAGAATCTCGTGGCGTATCCCATCATAGGTTATAGCCCAACTCGTGCGTTCCATCCGTGGGCGAGATGCCAAGAGGTTCTGAGATCCTATGTCCTAGCTACGTGAGTCGTCCCGTTCCTGAAGCCTCAATACTCTATCTAGTATATCAACTGAAGGTGATCGTAGGTAGCCTAGTCTGCAGTTAGGCAAACCAGACTGCCATTCTTCTTCACGATCCAGTACTACTAGTCGGCTCCATAGGCACGAAAGGTCTATGTCTGTTAAGAAGACATCGTTCGTAGAGCGCATCAATCTCTTCGCGTGACACCCGCTTATTATTTGTATCAGTCAATAGTCCTCGTCTTCCCAATCCTGTATACGGAACAAATACAATAATATCTGCTTCCACACCTAAGATATTGCCCTAAAATGTCCCGATAGTACATTTGCTAGATGATTATAATAATATACTTGAAGCCGCCTTTTCCATCACTGAAACGCTCTAGTCCGTTGTTCTCAGGCCAGTCCTCGTCAAATAATTTAGCAGCCCTTTCAACAATTTTCTTAGCATTAGCATCCTTAGTACTAAGGAGCCCGCAGCGAGTAAACTAGGACGTTTTAACCGCACTCCCATTTCTTTTTAAGACTAAAGCGTGAGAACTCATGCCAACTTTCGCAATCGGTAAAAAGACCAAATCTCTTAAAGTCTCGGAGAAGAAATCTAGTTACTCATTGACATCCTGAAAAACCAATCAGATCCAGGCTGGACGTGAAAGCCCTTACTGGTTTACATAATAGTAGAAGCGTAATCCGTGCTTTTCATAAAGTTTCCAATGCCTGTCCCCGCTCTTTATGTCCTAAAGACGACTTAGCTTTCCCAAAAGGCGTACAGTCCGTCCCGCTCAAACACAGTAAAAAAATAGATTAAATATTATAATATATCTGTTTAACCTATATTTTGCGCGTTATTACTAGCGTTCGAATGGACCCACTTTTATCCCGATTAGGCTTAGGGTAACTTAATTATTAAGGGCTTAGCATAAAAAAAGTGATCAAAATATTTAGACCTTTTTTATTTTTTAATATAGGTTTTTAAAAACCTATAGTAATTATTTTTAAAAACCTTTTTACACTATATTTATTATTAATTCAAATACAACTTTTCATTAAAAAAAACTAAAAATATATTAGTATAATGTACCCTACTTTAATATTTTTATTTTCTAACTCTAACTTAAAAATAAAAGGCTATTAATTTAATATTTAATATAGAATATCACTTATATAACTATATTTTTTATTTTTTATATAAATATAGTAACTTTATAACTTATAATACTTAGTTATTAGCTTAATTATGTCAATAGGCTAGAAGAGTTATAACCTTTAAAGTAGATTTAAGTAAAGGTTCTAAGACTGAATTAGAGAGAGAGATATTAGACTCTTAAGGAGAGGACTCTAAATAAAGCACTTTTATAACTACTGAGCTAGCTACCGCGCTAGTAATTAAATACCAAATCCAACTAATCAAGCCAAGTGATCTATTTCTAAGGGGTTACCCTCTAGTACTATATCAAACTCCTTCATCTATATCTCCGATATAGTTCTATGGCCGCTTTACTTCTTAAAACACCAAGCTACTTGCTTTACGCTAAGCCCTTTTCGGTAAGCATCCATAAAGCGTGAAGCTCTATTAATATACCTTCGTAACGTATCAAGAGGACAAGAATCAAGAGCTTTAAAGGCAACTTGTCGAGCCTAAAAAGTAAGCGAGTAAGTAAGTAAATAAAGCCAAAAGGGTAAATAGAGAGTAATACGTACGTCGTCAAAGGTAGTCTTCCAAACCTGTCGATATAAGTTCTTACAAAAGGCCCAATACATCTCAATTAAGTTTAGCTCACAGTGAAACTTCAGTAAAAAGAGACACTTATGTCCTCCAGCTAATAACTTCTCTTCATGAGCTAACTTTTGCTTAAAGAAGTCCTTGTAATTAATTAATATTCGTAATAAGTAATAAGTAGCCTTCTTAGTTAGAGGCCAAGAGAGAAAGTTATTACACTTCTTTTTAGCTTCCCTAGTACACTTAACAATTAGAAGCTTTTTACTTATAAATTATTAATATATTTTTCAGTAACTAATAAAGAGTTACTTACTAGTAAGTAGGCACCCTCTCTCTACAAGAATCTACTTTATCCCCTTTAGAGTCTCTTCGATTATAGTCTCTTTGACTCTATTTTTTCCCCCAGGAATTACAACCTTAATAACCTTTTTAACCTTATAATTAAGCTCTTGGGTAGTACTAACTAACCCACGAGCTTACTTAGCCTCGCTAATATCAGGAGGAAAGTAAGTATTCTATAAAAGTAGTCAGTTAGTAAGTATTTCCTAAAAGGGAAGTATCACGTAAAATACTAAAAGAGTAAAGAAGTGAGAATTAGTAAAGTAGTGGGGAGTAAAAGATTAATTAAGAAGTGCTCTGCCCTCTCGTTAAGAGGGGGAAAGCTAGCTATATATATGTAAAGTAAGTAAGTTTAACTAGTTATAGGTGTACAAGAAGCGCACTTAGCCGTTCAGTAGGCTCGCGTAGTAAGTGCCGCTAGCCATGTACCGTGACACACCCCCCAGCTGTGAAGCGACCACGCTAGGCCAAAAGAAGACAAGAAAACAACATACAGTAGTACAAGAGTTTGTTTTATTTACAAATTTTCCTCTAACAACAACAACTTTAACGTCAACTTCAACTTCAACCTCAACAACAACAACAATAACAACAATGTCTTCCGTAAGTTAAGTAGTGTTCCCTTAGTACAGTGATCGAAGTCGAAGAGTCGGCATTTAGCTGGCTAATTGTGAGACCAAATTTATAAGGGCTAACTATAATAAACAAATCTCTTCTAACGCTAGCACTATTCTAGCTCGTGTCCCCGCCGGCCCCTCCTCCCCTGCCGCCGCCTCTAAGCGCTCCGCCGTAGCTAGTGTGCTCGCGGACATTTAAGAGTACACTCTAGACAATATTTTAAGTTAGATCCCCCCCCCTCCCTCTTCCCTAGGAATTCCCTCCCCTCGAGGTTAGAGTTCACTTACTCCCTTTACGGAGTTAGGTTCCTCCTTCGCCGGAGGCCAAGGAGAGCCCTCTACGGCCCCTACTGCGCTCTCCTCCCCTACTGGCTCTACTAGCTCCTCTAGTGAAGCCGCCGAGACTAAGAAGAAGAAGTCAGTTCTTATTGCCGGTGCGCGCCGCGCGGTGCCTTGCCAGTACTACGCTCGTTCGGCCCTTAATGACAAGAAGGGCAAAGATAGTTCGTTACTTAGCGTTTGCCGGGAGAATACTACTAGGCGTGGTACTCGGTACTTTCGGTACTCTTTTAGGCACAAATGTGTCCCTTACTCTACTAAGGTAACTCCCTTCGCCACTCGTCTCATTAAGGCGATTAAGGCCGACGAGCCTCAAAGCGTAAGTAATCACAAGAACCCTTTTATTAAGCTCGCTGACCTTAGAAGTTTCTTGACTAATATCAGGCTACTCTCTAGATAACTCTAGAGCTAGAGGAGGACGGGCACTTGTAAGCGGTAGTAGTATACTTCTAGGGCTTAGGAACCCTATAAATAACAAAGTTACCCCTTATATTTACGTTCTTACGTTACGTTGCGTTGTTTTGTGTGAGGCGGGGCTTAGGAACCCCTAAATAACTAAGTTACCCCTTATATTTTACTTTAAGAGGTTCAGATTCTTAGAAATAGCCCTAGCAGTAATAAAGGGCGGATTTTAAGGGCTAGCCACCCTAATAACACCACTTTGACAAAGGAAACTTAAAGTGAGCATTACAGCTCTTGTGATATACTCGAAATAAGCAATAATAATACAAGAAACAAAGGAGATACACAATTTAAAGGAATATAAGTTAAATCAAAAGGAAGATTTATAAAGGGAAGATTTAAGAGAGCTATAGAGCGATAGAGATCTGCGCTCTAACGTCCTTGAGGTTCAAAAGAGCTCGGAAATAATCGAATTATTAACGAGTAAGATTCTTAGTAAGTCCATCGGCCGGCATCTCTGTCGTAGACAAATAAGTAATCTCAAAAGTACTCTTAGAGTACTCCTGACGAAGCTACATATTCTGAATATCAACGTGACGTAACTTTATTATGATTCGCTCGCCTTCGCTGACAATTAGTCAAATTGTTTACTTATTATTATAGTAGATTTTCTAAACTTCTCTTAACTTAAGAAGGATCTCTACAAATAGCCTTTTAAGCGCTATTATTACCTTAACAGTTCTTTCGACTCTTAGTAACTCTACTTCAGTAGTTAAAGTAGTAACTGTGGCTTGTAAACTAGCTTTCTAGTCAAAAATACCTCTGAAGAGAGCAGCGGTAAAGCCTTAGGATAATCGTCGAGTCTCGGCATCGTCGGCAAAAGAGGTATCTGAGGCAATAAACAGCTGAATTTCTTGCTGTTCCATTGAGTACTAAATAGCCAGATATCAAGTACTCTAAAGGTATTCAATTGTCCAATTTACAGCCTTAATATACTCTTCACTTGGATTTATTAAGAAGTGAGATAATCGCGAAGTTACGTATATAATATCAGGTCTAATGAGAATTGCCAGGTAAAGCACTGATCCGACCTTTTCTTAGTACTCCTTTATTCGACCAAAGGGAGCTATGCCTTTATATTTAGTGAGCTCGACTCCTAGAAGTAGTATACTCCTTAGTAATAATGTCGTTAGACTGAATTTATTAGCGATTTTCTCGATATATATGTCGTGAACAAGAGAGATTATTCCCTGTACTCGATTCCTAATAATCCTAACTCCAAAGAACTAGTCTACCGTCTTTATCTCACGAAGCTTATATACTTAATGAATTCTAGTAATTACAGCTTCGGCTAAGGTGAGATCGTTCCTATAATAAAGGACTAGAATGTCGTCTATAAAGAACAACACAAATATCTTTCTCTTTTAATCGAAAAACATACAGGGTTCTTCCTTACTTATAATTAAATAGAGTTATGTAAGAGTCTTAGTAAACTCCTTATACTACAAAAAAGGAGAGTCTCTTATGCCATATAGTGCTCGATCAACCTCAACACATAGGCCATAAGAGCGATAGCCGTCTAATAGCTGGCATAAGACTAGTGGCGAATCTTTACTCCAAACCGCATTAATAAATACGTTAACAACGTCGAATTGCCGTATTTCCAAGTCAAAATACGCGGCTAGAGCTATAGCTAATCGGAAACTCTTTAATACGAGGGTTACGGCGTACGTTAAGAGCACAGTAGCCTTGTCTTAGAGATCGCCTCGTACGACTAGCCTTAATCGGCATCGAGAAATATAACTATTTAGAGCCTCTTTGTAAGTAAAAACCTATATTAACGGCACAAGCTTTATTGATTTAGCTTTTGTTTCTTTCACGACTCTCTAACAGTCTCTAGATTCTAGGTTTTTGATTTTAAGCTTTACGTCGACCTTAAACTGCTCTCTAAATTAATAATCTACTAAATCCTTCCAGGACCTTAGCTCTTTTGGAGCGTCTTTCTGATAAACTCAAGGTAGCTCTATTTTTAAAGTGCTTAAGCTAAAATCTAGTACTGAAATCTTCTTTACTTCCTTTAATTTAGGAAGAATTACTGCAAGGATTACACTATATAGTGTGGTGAGCTCTTCACCCCCCTGATCTTTAAATGAATAAAGAGTTACAAAAGAGGTGTTAAAATACTCAGGGATTGCCTAAGTAAAATCAATCGTTTCTACACTTTGTACTATCTTTACAGAGCTTATAGTTATAAGAATCAATAGATTAACTCTAGTGATTCGATCACTCTTACGTTGACTATGTGCTCCTTTTCGTAGCGGTTTACTTACTCTTGACGAAGCTCCGGCTATTCGATCACTCTTACGTTAGGGCTGAGCTCCCTTTAGTTTTAACTAGCGCTTTTTCTTAACTAGAGAGGCCTCTTTAATTCTAATTCGCTCAGTCGGTTTATTCTCACTTAATTTTATAAGAGAGGCTTCATCCGCAGCGAGTACTATTAGTTCACTTATATACGCGAGGGCTTTATCTACTACTTAAGTAAGGGCTTCTTCTATTACAGTAGGGGGAACATATGCCGGAATTACTACTTGTGGATAAGTGCGATTCTTTAGTATAGTGGCTACGGGCATACTAGCGCTCTCTTCAGGCGGAGGTATACTCGCACGGGGTGGTTCATCTGCGGTTAAATCCGCAAGAGGTATTTAAGAGATATTAAAGCTCTGAACTAGAGGTGGTATACTCTCTGGAGACTAAAGTCCAAGACTTCTTTATACTTATAGTAAATTTACTTTCTCTATCACCCCTAAGTTTAAGAGGCTAAGAGCACCGCTCGTCTCTTCGAGAGCTCTAGTTTCCGTTAAGTCTATATTAAACAGTCCGATTTCCTTAAGGATTAATTTAACGTCTTAAATCTCGACTTCTTCAATAGCTTCTACTACGTCTTTGGTTTCAGAAACGAGCTAGCCGGCCTGTTTCTCGTGCTCGGCTAAGTCAAAGAAGACGTTCTCGTCGAAGGTTATATTCCGTGAGATAATAACTCAGTGTAAAATTAGTACCTAGATCTTATATATATTACTAGTAACGTAGCTAACAAAATAACTAATATAAGCTCTAGGGAGCACCTTAAATACTCGTTTGTTGTTTCCTGCTTCTCGATCCTTAATTAAAGGGTAAACTCGTGAGCCGTAAACGTATATCCTATTCTAATCTAGCCGAAGGTCTATAGTTAATTTCTTGATTATAACTAAGTCGTAAAAGCGGAAATAACCGCGAAACTAAATATCAAGGGTCTCGTTAGGCGATTTCTAGCCTCAACTCTCTAGCAGGCTTATATTATATAAAAACGCTGCCGCTTGAGTAACTTCTGGCTAAAGAGCTTCCGGGAGGCCTACAGCTACTCGTATTATAATTGACTTTTCGATGATTTCCTTTCCGGCACGCTCCGAGAGACTATTTAGTTCGTGTGTGTAAGTCGGACTCAATTCGATTTATATGCCTTACTGTTGAGTCCACTTTTGGTATCTCAATATGCCTTGAGGAGGGATTACTGCTTTCTCGTTGTCGTACTTCAAAATACAAATATAAAGGCCGTACTTCTATTTAATCTAATTGTCGACAAATTATAGGATTTCTAATATCACTATTAATGATTTACTTAGAATCGGGAAAACAAGGATTTTTCTACTATACTCGTCTTTAATAACAAGTAACTAATTAAAACCGTCGTAACTAGGGTCGTAATCGAAAAGGTCCCACGCAAGTCTCTAAAATAGTCGTGGAGATACGTTCTCTGAGGGCCTTCAAGAATTGACATTTACAGCTCGAGCCATGGAGCAGTACTCGCATTTAACTTTACTTGTTCCCTCGATTTTGACGTTCCTAACATTCTCTACTAATATACAAAGAGCCTTAGGGCCAAAGTGCCCTACTCTCACATGCCATATTTCTTCTGAATCTATGCGTGGCTTAAGGTAATCTCTCGATCTCCTAAAGGGTCTTAGTGTGCGCGCAAGGGTGGGATATAATAGCGTGTTAGTATTACTTAATAAAATAGATAAAACAAAGTAGTTTGAAGTGTTTTTATATTCAAAGAAAACTAGTTGATACTTCCGAACTAAAGTGCGCACAACACTACTGTTAGTAGGCTCCTTAAGACACAAAGTTACGTTGAAACTATTAATCTATAGTCCTGCGTTCAACAGCCTTACCTCCGAGATAATATTAACATAAAAACCTTCAATAACTGCCACATTCGTAAGCTCCAAATCGATTATACCTCCTAGAGTAATAAGCGCGTTCTTTAAAAGACGACGACCTCTACCAACAACGAGTAGGCTAAATGTACCGGCTTCTACTATATCTTCATGACTTAAGGGAATAAAAGAGCCTGGGACTAATAAAGACTTATTATTGACTATATACATAACACCGCAATTGTTAAGAAGAGTACTTTAGTAGAGCAGATGTCGGCCGTTACTGAGCGCGAATATACTAAGAGTTTAAAGAGTGGAGGGGTCTATAATAACGCATGTGATCTTTAAAACAAGTCCATCAGAGGTCTTAGGGATCTCAGCTCCTGCCTTACTAGGCTCCTTAACTAAAACAGTCTTACGTAGAGCACTCTACTCCGGTTTGTTTGCTTCTTTACGAATAAGCTCGGCTTGATCAGGAGTTAAACGGTGCTTTCCGGTGGTTTGACTATAAAGTGCGGCCTTAAGACAGTTACAAGTAATTAGTTTCTAATAGTGTTTAGAATTTGGATCCGAGAAAGCGATTATACAGGGGCACTTGTAGTACTCCCCATCTCGTCTACCGCTAAGGGTTGCAAAAATGCCGTTTCCGAGGTAAAGGCCGTGCTTTTTAGTAGACTTTGCGTCTTCTATAACTCGCTAAAACCATAATCTATAGTATAACAAGGAGTGTTTTAGTTCCCTGACTTCCGTCCAGCTTCCGAGCACCTAGTCTTCTATAATGAGCTCGTCTTTGCGGTTCTTAGCGAAAACAAGGTCCCATTTGGCTCTAATGGCATTCAGGAACCTTTCCGTGGCCAAGGGTCCTAAAACGAGCTTAGAACCGGCTGATTTGTACTCGTAGTAAGACAAGAACTAGTTTCGGCACCAAGTTATAACATCAATACGACCGTTGTAGGCTTGTTATATTAAGAGAGAATAAGTCAATTCGATGTCGCGCAAGTTAGTGGCCTTAAAGGGCGCGCAGTGCTAGCGAAGCTCCCGTACGATCTTCTAAATAGTATAAGTGCGCTCGTTGACCTAAGTCAAGGAAATGATCTCGAAGAGTAAGGGGTCAATATAGTCAATAACCTAAGTGTAGAGTTGATTGTATTTAGTGACTAAGTTACTCCAGTCGCTCTTTTCGACAATAAAGACCTTAAAGGCTCTATTGTATTTAGATTCGACTGCGGAAAAGAGTATTGCCGGTGCGCCGTCTAATCGTTCTGCATTTTTCTTTTGAAGAAACTCAGTCTCTGTGTTAAAAACTGGTGGATTTGTTACAGGAGACAGAACATCGGGTCTATCAGGGTCGACGAGCGGCCAAAGGCCTCTGTTGTGCGCTTGAGCTTGAAATTCGGTATTGAATTTAGTCCAGCCCTTCTGGTCCTTGATGCGGTCGCTCCTGGAGTCGGCCATAGTTGATTTCCTAGAAATAGAGCGTAAGTGAAGACGTGTAGTGATCGTTAGAGAGAGTAAAGAAGAAGAGATAGAGTAGTATTCTACTAAACATAAATTATCGGGGCTCTAAGAGTTATATGACTCTTAACTATCACGTAGAATACTAAAAGAGTAAAGAAGTGAGAATTAGTAAAGTAGTAGGGAGCAAAAGATTGATTAAGAAGTGCTCTGCCCTCTCGTTAAGAGGGGGAAAGCTAACTATATATATATATAAAGTAAGTAAGTTTAACTAGTTATAAGTGTACAGGAAGCGCACCTGGCCGTTCAGTGGGCTCGCGTAGTAGGTGCCGCTAGCCATGTACCGTGACAGGAAGGTATAACTAAAATTTACCTTCTAAGTTAAAGGAGCTCCTCCTTCTCCAAGATTTATTACAAAGGCGTTTAAGGCTCCACTTCCCTTACTAGCGTGAGCACTTAATTGGTCAAATACAAAGACAGCTACCTTATTAAAGTGCTTTTCTTCGAATATATTAATAGCTTCGTCTATTTACTCTAAAAAAGCCTCGGTATCCTAATAGGCGTTTTTTTAAGGGCCGGCCAGATATATAATCTTCCGAGCGTCTTTTTGACCAATAGTAAGCCTCCCTTCGAGACTTATAAAGTCAGAGTAGTGAATAAGGCCTCCTTTACTCTTAGAAGGCATTTTTTGTTAATTCTCGTCTAACTAAATTCGAGTAGAATAGTCTTTAGCGTGAAAGCAACTCTCGTCGTAGTAATAGATAACGTGCTCTTTCTCCCCCGGTGGTAGAGTTAGTAGAATTAGTTGTAAGACTTTATTACCGTCTTCCTCGTAATTATAGTTAACGATTAATAAAGAGCTATTTGCGGTAGAAACTCCTTTTGGCGATATTCGATAACATCTTTTCTCTTATAGCCGTCTACGTAGACTCCCTTCTTTTCTTCGATAGCGTAAAACCCGAGTCGATTTAACCACTTATAAGTAGCCGTTCTACTAAGGGATTTCTACTCTTTTTGCTTTTTACCGGGGTTATTACGTGTACTAGTAGTCTTTCTTAAAAGGGACTTCTTACTCTTCTTAGCCGAGGCGAGTAGTCGAGGCATAATTTGCGTATTAAGAGCGTGTCGAAATCCTTTAGGTGTTACCGTAGTAAGCTTTTTGTTACGGCTAGTAAGAGGTTGATACGGCGAGTAGACTCTAGCTTTGTATTTGGGCCTAATGCTACGCTCAGAATCGAGAAGAAAAGACAAGGAGAAAAGGAGAGCTCTCTGTAAGAGGGAGCTCGAGTATAAATACATGAAGGACCCTCCTAATGGGGCCTAGCGTAGTCAAGCGCCATTCACATTAACATGTCGCAGGCTCGCCACCTAGTCTTCCCTATTAGGCCTAGCGCCGTCGCATAGCCAGCGATGCTACGTGCCCGTGTCGGTTAGAATACGAGGCGCATCGGAGGTCGTAACACTTTTAAGCTAATAGCCAAGCTCTATAAGCTTTAAAGACGTCTTCGTTGTCAAGATAAGAGCGATTCTTTTGCTTGCCACCACGAGTTTTAAGAGGTAAAGAGCCGTAGGTTCAATAATAGAAATATAAGGCTCTAATCTTTCGGGCAAGCGTTTTTTCCGTTTCTAGTAGGGTGATTACTCTCGGCTACAAGTAAAGAGGCCTCGATTCTACCTCTTCGAGGGCTCTTTTTTAAGAGGTTTTAAACGTATTATTGAATAAGCGAATATTCGAAGCGTACGCGAGGGAGTAAGTGAAGGTATTTGTTATTAATTTGCTATTTAAGCGAAGTAAAGACCTCCCTATAAGTCTTTGGCGTAGAGAAGGGTAAGTCAAGTGTAATTACGTCACTAATTAAAGAGTCTAATAAGAGCTCGCTTCGTTTACTATTAAGAAACTCTGCGTCGTTAAGATCGTCTAACTCAATAGAGTTATCTTCGGCTTCAAATTCTGCTTTTACTTAAGCGTCAAAGTCAGAATCTTCGTCGTCGCCGTTACTAGAATCGATATCTTCGAATATATCTTCTTCTTATAGAGGTAAAGGTAAAGGTTTTGGCTTAAAGAAAGCAGAGAGAGGTTATTAAGTTATTAACTTAATAGCCGAATATATTATATTAAGCTTTTAAAGAGAGGTTTGTCGATTTAACTCCCTTTAAGCGGCTCTTGCTCTCTAGCGAGTTGCCGAAGATTTCTCTTTAAAAAGAACTAATTTACTCTTATAAGAGCTTTTAGAGTCTAATTTAAAAGTTAATTATATTATATATATTAAAAGAAGTCAAGTACTTACTAAGAGTTAACGTATTAATCACTTTCTTAAATAATACACTTAAGCTACCCTTTAAGTCGATTATTAACTGACGAAAGTACTTAGAGGTTTTAAACTCTTTAGTAACTTCCTTCTCAATATTTAATTCGTCAATATCCTCCCTGTCTAGCCTATCCGGGCCTAGCTCTTCAAGATCTTAATCTAAAAACTCGTTAGCGCGAGTAATATTATTATCTTCTTCTTCTTCACTTTCTTCACTCTCTAATTCGCTAATTACTTGAGCTCTTCTTTTCTCCTTAAACTCTAATTCGTCAATTTGACTACTATTAAAAGTAATAGGCTTAAAGGTAGAAGTAAGCTTTGTAGGGCGTAAAGGTAAAAGTAAAGAACTAGAGGCTTTAGGTGTTTTTTGACAAAGGCGCTTCGTAATTAGCCTAATAGGCGATCTAGGAGGTGATTCAGTAAGTGTAGCACTTCGATTTCTCTTCGAAGGAGCCATATTAGCTCTAGTAAAGGTTGTGGCAAAGGTGGTAGTAGTATAATAGTAATAATAAGTGTAAGTTAGACGTTAAAGTTAATAATATTTTATCTCGTTTAGCTGTCAAGCTAGAACTTTACTTTAAAAAAGAATTTTTAAATCTTAACATTTTTAAACACCTTCTAATCTAAATTACGTACACAATTAAAGGGAGTAAAATACACTAATTAGATTTTTTTTGTAAATCCTAATACTAAAGTTATATCTTAACAAAGACAATGCCAAGACAAAGTAATTAAAATTTTAAAACCCCGTTTTTTTATTTTATATTTAAGTATAACTTTTTAATTACATAGTAAAATAAAAAAAGGTAAGAAGCTAAATACGTTTATATACTAAGGCGCAACTTTTTATTAAAAAATATCCCCACTTTTTTAAGATTTAAAAAATTGTCGTGTTTAAGCGGGACGGACTATATAAATCCACTCTTTACTTAGCCAAAAGGACTCTTACTAACGGGGATGACCTAAATATCTAAAATCTCTATAAGATATTAAATATTATTAAGGTCGTTAGGCGCTGTAAGTATATCGGTCTTTCCGTTAACTGACGCCCATGACTAAGTCGGTGCGACGTAAGTGGAATATCTCATGCTATTTCCCATCCCCATCGTACGCAAAAGTAACTGGAACGGAAGCCATGCCTTCCATAGACTAGCCAAATACTACTACTGTTAAACTGTAGTTGAAGAACTTTCACCAAGCCCGACACAGCAACTAACTTATCTTTTTCGTAGCTTAGCAGTTCACGATTATAGGTCCGAACAACATTAGCCTAAATCAGAGAAGGAGGCATCGCCCTTTGCAAGGTGTTCTCATTCGAATGATCGATTGCAGTGATTGGAATGCCAAACTTCCGTCTTCCTTCTATAACTGGGCCTATGCCTCTAGGTAGAGACTCGCAAGTAGAGTGGCTTTTATATTCTCAGAAAAGTTGTTCGGATCCAAAATGAAGCGTCCGTGGGGAAATTATTCTCTCTTGACAAACCTAAGGCTCGTTGATTTAGGGGTACTAATTCCACACCCGCCTCCTATAATCTATTATCTACGACGTGGTAGGATTGGAGCTCTTTAGATAAGTTTGTTCTTATCTTAAGCTTCAAGGGTCGAATTTTGCTCGTATTCCTCTTAAAAAACAAACCAATTGATCTATCTACAGCTGCGGTAGCAGCGACATTGAGAAAACAGTTGCAATACACTAGGCTCATTAAATCAGACTCCTTCTCCCAATCCTGAGGACTGTCTTGGATAATATATAAAAAGTCGATCCAAAGATATTGGACTTTTAGTCTCTATACTATGTGAATAGCGTCTTGAAAGGTCTTCGGGAGGCTATCATAGGAGATACTTTTTCTCATTTCGTCAAAGGTAGCTTCTAGGAGCCGTACAGGTTGGATACTGCCCCAACAGTGACTCAAAGCCACATACCTTGTATAGTAGTCGATCTCCTCCTTAATACTAAGAGACAAGTGTAGAGAATTCTCTGCCGTCGTTTCTACTTTAATAAGGCGAGTAAGTAAGAATAGAGATAGGCTCGTCATGTTGCAACAACCGTGGTTAGCGACACATTAGTCTAGCCACTGTCTTGCTGTGCCCCAGGTCAAACTCGAGGCAGTGGAGCTATCTAAACTATATAATTCGGCCGTTCGACTAGCTGTTTCTATTAAATTGTCAGTTCTGAAATAGAGGTAACAAGTTCATGATTTACGGTTTACTCTGAATAAAGCTATATAAGACTGAGGAAATCCCAGATTTTTATCCTGTAAATCATACTAAATGGAGAGTGCAAGTTTATTAATATTAACAAAGGATTCCGGAGGCGTGACTGTGAGACGGTAGACTATCTTAAAATAGCGAAGGAGATTCGGGTCTCGATGGCACTTTGACTTATGCTCTCTAATAAGCTCCCGATCTTCAGGAGAAAATGCGCCGATGAAAAGGAGGCATAACGGACATCCTTTATTCGCAAAGTCCTCGAGAAAATTCGTCTCTACTACTTCCAGACCTTCATTAGACACGCCTATTAGTATGGCGCCTGAAGTATAATGTATGAAAAATGAGCTCAGAAGAAGCTCACACGTAGTGTAAAGCCTCCTATGATCTACATCTTCAATCACAGTATCGAAATAGCCAGAGGTAGTACTATCTGCTAAGCTCGGCGGCTACGGGCTTCGGGCTTCGTCCATTGAGAAGAGTAACTGGTGAATGCTAGTAGGCTCGGCTCTGACCGAAAGCTAGGGATAATTAAAGGTGGCAGTCTGATAGAAGTTCTCTAAACGCGTACTAGTTCGATGGTTGTCCGTTCATAGTAATGCTCTAAATCTCGAAGATGCCTAGGGTCGTTAATGAAGTCGAAACTGGAACTAGAGAATATCACGAGAGGGATTAAAGTAAAATAAGCCTAACTTAGAATTTGTATACTCTATGACTCGATACTGGCTTAGTGTATGCTTCCGCGATTCCTTTTAGACCTAAAGGGTCACAGGAGGAGGGCATCTTTCTAGCGGCTGGCCCTCTACAATCCTCGAACCGAAATTCTCTTCTAAGAACACGGATAATAATCTACTAAATCGTAATATAACGACACTTACGTATTCGTCTTCTGCTGTTGTTTTATCCTCACAAATTGCGGCTTCCATTCTTCGAAATGCTAGCTATGTGTACTCCTAGATTATATAGCGTATCTCAGGGGGTAAGTTCTAAAATTAGTCGAATGTATCGCCTGAATAATTGTCTTCTCGATTCCCGAGGAGTAAAAAGTTAAATATTCTAAACAAGATAGGTCTATTTAGACGATTCTAAAGAGTTTGTCTTTAAGTTAGCCCTCCCTCCACTTAGTCACTACTTTGTTATATATTAATCCGTGTAAATAAGCTTCGTTAACAAAGATATATTAATCGCTAGCCGGTCGCAGAATAAATAGCGTTCTAGCCGCGGAGAGGATAATAGATATGTCCCTAGACTTTATAGCTATTAGCTCTAAACCTAAAAGCCCATTTTTTGTGAAGAACATTTTGCGGCCGTTACAAGCTCGAAATGCGTTAGATACGAACTGTGCCGAATTCCCGCCCTCTACAGCTTTTCGTAGCATTAAAAAGCATTATTAATCTCTTAGAGGAAACAGTTCGCCGGCCTCGGGTTGTAAATTTATTAAATACTTTAACCTCTATACTTGGAAATTCGTGTTGTGTTCGTCGATACGACTCTCTGCTTTATCCTTGTTTATGAGTCTAGACGTTAATAAGAGGCTAAAGAGCTTTAATAAGTCTTCCTTATAGGGTTTACCTGAGTAGTAGCACCTTAGATCTGTCTATAGCTTTTCGAGTGGATGCTCTACCTTCCCGCAATCCCAGAGCCCGGGAGGAATCATTTTGTAGATAATAGTGTCAGAATGCCACTCGACAGCGTCTGCTTCGAGCCCACGAAGGGAGAGAATTTTGTCGTCATCGGAAATATTAATAAGAATATCTTTCAATACCTCTGGTCTCTTTTCGAGACAGTCTAGACTCCGAAAATGAGAACACGCGGACATTAAAACCGGTAGTCATTAAAAGTAAACAATCTTATATAGGGACCTAGGACAGTAGTTTATCCTGTAAATATAAACACTCCTCGTGAGTTACGTAAGATAAGACATCTAGATTTCCCATTAAGCGTAGAAACTTGATGGTTGTATCTCGAAAGACTTCTGCTCTCGTTCTTATATATTCCGCTTTTAGTAATGTGCGGCCATTTAATGAATTAGTAAGGTGGCCAAGAAAGGCGTAAATATAGTCCCGTGGGTCAGTTGCGGAATGTCCTCGAGTGGCATAAAGAATCCGTACAAGATGGAGTAAACTTTGTTTAGAGGGATTGTAGGCGTGGTGGGCAAGCTAGAAGTTCTACTTAACGCCTACTTTGTTCTATAAATTACTAATAGTAATACGTTAATCACTGATTTTCTTTAAAAGAAATACTAGTAAATATTAGCTTATTTCCGTTTCGCCCCATAGTATATATAGGCTTTAGGATAAAGCTGCTTCTTGAATGACTTACACGCGTGTGAACTAGGCTCTTTTTAGCAAGCTAACTACTATATCCGTTTGTGATTGCGAAAGAGAATCTAGTATGTCGTACTTAGACACTATTTATTGAAGTTCAGGGCCAAGATGCTCTTCGTCATGGCTAAGCTAGACGCGACTCGCTTTAGCGTATATAGAACTTATAATTCCCACTTGTTGACAACGCTCGTCGAGGTCGTTCTAGTTAATGTAGATAGCATTGGCTCAAAGGTATTAAGGCTTATTGACAAAGCGGAGATGTCTAAGAGTAGATTCGAGGTTTACTGTTGCCTTGAAGATATAAACGCCGCAATTAGCGGTGGAATTTGAATCTACTCGTAAAGGGACTTTATTATTTATTTGAGGGTGTCCAAGATCGTCGATAGTGTTCTCCTCTCGAGAGATTTGTGGTCTTACGCTCGAGTCCGAATCTCCTTGCTGCCCCGCTTTACAAAGGATATGTAATGCTTTCGTTGCAATTAGATCGCCCTAAACGTAAGACAAGGCTTCGTAAGTAGGATTGTCGTCCAGAAAACAATGAACTATCTCAACTTCTATTACTAAGTCACCACTGCCTGGCTACAAGGCTATTTTGCGAATCTCATTCCTGGAAAGCTCGAGGCGACGGTATTAATATGACGACATAACAGGCCGGTCAATGATTAAATAGCTTCTAGACGTTGTAGTTGTAGAGAGTTTAAAAGTTAGCAATCTTAGAGAAGACAAAATAGAGTTTCGAGATATAGCTTGCGCATAATATACTAGGGGGATATGTATAGCAACGACACACTTTAGGGGCTGCAAGCCTGAAATAAATAACTTAAGGGGTTAATAATAGGGTCTATGCGCTATCTATAAGCCCTACGTAGCGTAGAATGCCCCTATCTACAGCGCACTCTGGTTCCGCCCTAGCGGCCGCATAGTCCTTAGTAGTCTCGTGACCTTTAACCACAATCTCATAGGCACGACCACTAATAATCTCACTGGCACTACTCCCTCCCTTACTCTACGGTACGATGCGATAATCCTTATCGTATCTATCTCATCGTCTCCAGAAATATAATGACCGTTCAAACCCGCTCATCCCTCCACGTCTACGTCACACCTCCCGGAAGCTTTATAGCGTGTCCCCTCACGCCGCCTCCGACCGACGAGAAGTCGACGACGTCTACGGTGCTACGCATTATTAAGGATATAGAGAATAAGAAAACTAAGACTAGTAGAGGCGTGGGCGTGGGCGCGGGTGTGATTAGAGTGCCGGTGCCTTGGGCTGTGTATTCGTTAGATGCGGATAAGTATCGGGATTTACTGTAAAGGATTCAACGAGATAAAAACTTAGCTAAGTTTGTAAAGCACAAATTAAGGTATAAATGAAGGGAAAGATTATATTACTACGTATTTATTGATAGAGAGCAAGCTGACATTGCCATTGCCATGACTGCAGACTCGATTACTTCCCCTCCACCCGCCGTCTCGTCCTTCGAATGCCCACTGCCGTACACGAATACTTCATCTTCTCCGTTGTCGAAGAAATTAAAATACAACTAAAGACCTTCTCGGGTTTATCTAGGGAAGAGGGGGGCTTTGCTCAAGCAATAAAATGTAGCGGCTCAGCTCGAATCAAGTTCGATGATCCAGATTACGGAGTACACGATCCTGATAGACAATTCAAACATTGCGATACGTAATTCCCGGGCGTTGTGATCGAGGTATCGTTCTCGCAGAAGAAGAGGGATTTGCCGCATTTAGCGGATGATTATATCCTAGGTAGTGATTCGAATATTAAGATGGTTATAGGACTAGATATTGAGTATCGAGGGAGGGAGAAGATGGCGACTTGGTCGGTATGGGAGCCTAGAATTGAGAAGGATGAGGATGGGGACGAGGTGCTAATTGCGAAGTAGACTGCTAATAATAAGGTATATTCTTATTCTTATTCTTATCCCTCTTTATATTTTTATTCCTATCGTTTAATAACTATAACTATATACTAACTAACTCTACAGGTCTTCCGCACACCTACTAGCACCTCTTCCGTCTTATTCTCAACCAGCTACCTTTACATCCCCCTCCACGCCTTCGCCCCCTCATCCTACTACCCCTCTAATATCCTACCCACAGGTAGCATTACTATCCCGGCAAAAACTCTCTACACGTTCCTACAAGAAGCAGAGAGCACAGCATCGATGATAGTATAGAAGACTAGGCTTGTCGAGCCACCTACGACGAAGACTTAGGGAAAGAAGAGGAGAAGGGAGATTACGCCGGAGGAGGAATTACTTAAGAGGGATAAGAAGAAGTTTAAGACTAAAGAGGACAAGGCGCTCGAGTTGGAGACGAAGGATAATAGGAGTTTTGTAGGGAGTGAGGGGAGTTGAGGGGGATGTTATATAAATGCTTTATGTACTACAACCACTCGTCGAGACGATTTCCGGCCCTAGTAAGAAAGTGGTCTGCCACGACTATTGCGGAATCACGACACGTTAGAGGCTATACATAGGGTTGTCGTGGGTCGAGTGTCAGTGCGGGGAGAAAGGAGACTACTGCGACCATCTCCCGGATCTGTGAACTAAGGATATCACATATATCCTACAACGACCTACTAACATCAATACTCGTAGGTAAGCGGCTGTAATTAGAAGATCTAACGAAACCACTCAGTCAGAAGTCTGTCCTCGCAATAGACCTAGATTGAATTTCAATATGCTAGCCTCAGATTTGTCAAGGCTTTAAATATCACACATCTAACCAAACTTCCAAATCTACCTAAGCCGTAGTAGATACACCTCGGAATACATCGCATTGCCTGAATATGTCATTGGCGGCTGATCTCAATAGCGAGGGATTCTGCACGTATAAGAAGGAGCTTAGAGCTTAGATTAATAAAGGGGGACCTTAGGTATCTAAAGTTGCTAGACCTAGATGATACGGTAGATAAAATCTAAAAGGAAGATTTTTGGTTAGATAGAAGATAAATAAGTAGATATACCACAGCTTTAACGATACAGCTTTTGTTTCTGCCTCTTGGCATATTTATCTCGTTTCTTCAGTAATTATGCTTAAGTCCTTGCGCAGTCGCTCGCTTTTTCCCGAAGTGTACTATGATACGGTTGTAAATAGGTAAATGAGTTTCCTGTAGCTGATAATGTGCTTGATATCTACTTGTCAAAGTATAAACTCTTGAATCTAGTACTAATTTTTATTGTTTTATTTACTTATAAACTATTTAACTTTTATATATTTAAACAAGTAAGGATTCTGTATTCTTTGGGATAGTTTAATTAATCACGTAGTAATGTAGCGCAGGAATTAGGATTCTTAGGCGGGGAAGAGAGCTCCAGAGGAGGGTATTATAGATAAAGATAAATAGGTGTGATTTAGATTTATGCCTAACAAACAAAGAATTATAAATTAAGAGTACTTATAATAGTCGTCGTTATTACTCGTTATAATCACGAGAATATTTCTTAAAGCATTTTATTTTTAATAAGTATTATACGCTATTAAATAGTATACTTAAGTTTTATTAAAGATAATGCTAGTAAAAGAAGTAGTAAAAAGGCGAATATAAATAATACATTTAATAGTTATATTATTATTATATATTAATCTTAAGTTTATAATATTTATATATTCGGGGTTTTTATTAGTTATCTTAATATTATGTATTTTATAGTTAAGTATAAGAATAAGTTTAAAAAAGAATTATTATTATTATTTTTAGGTTAATAAATAATAAAATAAAGGAATACTAAGTACTAACAAAGATTATTATATATAGTAATAGTATTATTATTATTTAGGAGGTACGTAATATATTAAATTATTATATATATTACCAAGATATTAATAGTATAACTATTACAAATAAAATTTAAAAGGCGTAAATAATATAAATAAAAAGCTAGTAGTTATTATTATCGGAAGTAAGGGAGGAGGATCAGCTGACTCGTACGCATAACGTCGAGTCCGGAATCTCCCTGTAAATTAGCCGTGCCAGCCTGCCACGAGAGTCAGTGAGATTACGGTTATGCCGTAATTCCCCGATTCTCGAGTACATAGAATCGTTCTCTGCTCGAAGAGAGAGAGGACACACACAAATGCAACTACGAATCAAGAGTAAAGCTTTACCTATATTTGCCGTGTCACCACCGAACGAGAAACACCTTACTTAGTAATTCTAACACTGATCAGTGGTTTGCAAGAACCACAGTAAGGAATCCTACAGAAGAAGAGACGAAGTCGAAGCTAGTCTTTGATTTTCGTGCTAAGGGGAATTCAACCCGCGTCTTTTAAAAAGACGGTACCGAATTCCAAGAACCGAGCGGGAGTACTAGTTACTTCGTAAGGTTTGCGTCCATCACGTACTACACAACTCAGACGAACACTTTCGACGATTCGTCATAATAGCTGAAGATTCCGAACAACCAGCGAACCGGGGACTAACAGAGGAGCCGAGGCGAGAAGGAGAAAGGGTTTGGCCTACGAGGAACGAAGGACCCTCTACGGAGACAGCAGGACGACGAGAAACTACGCAACCATTAGAGAGAGAAACGCCGTAAGACGGAATCGGAGGACAAGAGAGAAACCTTTAGGACGAAAGAGCGAGATCACATGAGATGAAACCACTAACGGGCATCGCATACCCATTTTCACTAGAACGATGGTTACGAGACCTTGTACTAGGCGAAGAAATCACGACTGAGATTGTAAACACATATGTGTTAACTTACTTCGCTTAATAGGAATCTAAGCAAGTGTGGCAAGACGAACTGTGGATGATATTTCGAATCCAATTCGAAGAATGGACGATAGCGGACTTTAATAAGATCACAACCGTCTTGAGGAACCAACTTAAGACATTCCTACGACAACGAGGAGTGTTTGTGGCTCAGAACTCGAAGAAAGGATCGACGATTTCTAGTTTCCTTTACTAAACTCTTACGGAAGAGGAACAGTACGTGTGGACCGAGGATCAGAAGAGAGCGATGTGGAGAAAGGACCCCAAATGGATTAGACCTGGACTTTAGCAAATCGAGGAAAACGAGACACTGACACTAATACTAACTTTACGACGCCAACAAGAAGAGGACATCCCACGAGAATCCATCGAGATGAGGAGAGCGATCGATCCGAATGATCCCGAGGCATTGCGAAACACTCATTTAGATGAAATAGACTATGTCACGAGCAAACCGCGAGATGTCAGGGATCCCTAAGACAAATAGGAAGGAATCGCGAGGCAAGCATTACGGGATAAGGAGGGGAGAGATCGATTACTCCGAGATGAGATTCATGCACGGAACTAAAGTCAACACAGACTAGAGGTACGCGATCGACATGACTCGGAACGAAGAGCCATCGGACAGCAAGACACAAACTAATCCCGAACTTACCCACGGGAATTATACGAGGAGTTCCGCCGTACACATAATCCACCTGTTCGGAGTCATACTCAACGATATAGGATCCCCTACGAGAGGGAACGAGTAACACGAGAAAGCATACGGAGACAAGATCCGAGGGAACCTCAAGCATTTAGTGCACACCCTCGTTTTGCATTAGAGGAACATCTAGTGCTTCGAGGAGACTTCGAGGATAGCGAAGACGAGGAGAGATTAGATTCTCGCAAGCAAATCGACTTGATGAAGATCTACGACAAATCGACGAAGTTCGGAGGGAAAAGAGATGAAGTCCTTAAAGAAAAGATTAATATCTTCTTTGAGAACTGCCAGAAAGTCGGCATTAACTAGAGATCGTATAAATATACATTTTCCACGATACTTAAGGACGATGCCTTAGAGTACTTCCACGAGAGGTTATTGGGCAGGGATTACGATTTCCGAACTTTGACTACACTTATCAAGGAACACTACGATACACCCGAGAAGGAACTCGAATACCTAGACAAGTGGAACGATACAAAGCTAACTACCGCCAAAACATCTCTTTTTGCGGAGAATTTTTTCTTCGAAATTCGTCAAATTAGTTAACTTAAACCATTGACCGACGCTCATAGAGTCAATCGCAACTCTCCCCAGTTGTCCAAGACAACTAGTGGTTGAGTTAGTAAATACTTAACGCACGTGAAAATCTTATAAACTACCTCCTAAAGCCATTACACCTCCCTAAATATATATACGACCAATCACAAACAGTAATCAAATCTCTAAAGACCTATTAAGACCTCCTATAACATGTCAGACTTAATAGACACACAAATAGACCTCCCAGACGGAACCTAGGTAATATTAGGAAGCTCCATCCCTAACACCCTAACACACAGTAACAGAGGCCTCTTACCTAAGTCAGACGACCCAGCCCCTTCTAGCCCTACCTTAAGTAGATAATAGAGAACTATTTAACTACAAGTCAACCCCTACGGCTTCGGCAGAGGAGATCTAAACCTAAGCCCCTTTATAAGGGGTATATCTACACTAAATCTGGATTTTGCCTCCGCTCACCGCCCCCTAATACAGCCTACTAAGAGACCAAACGACACTTAATTCAACCCACGCAGCACTAAATACACTAAGAACGTGGCACTAAGAATAGTAAACGAAGCTCTATTATAAGCTAGACAACTCTTATACTAGGCCCTAGGAAGAGAAGAGAACGAAGACAGTAAAACTAACATTATACACCTGATCTCCTAATTTCAAGAACACATGGACGGAAACCTAGTGCAATCAGCCGCAAAACACATCATTAATACTGCCAACTACTTAGGGAACACGGCTCTAAAGCTTACGAAGGCTAAGGGGGTTAAAAACCCGCAAAACACCCCTCTAAACGGCCCCTAAAATAGCCCTAGTATAATGTCCTCTATATTTAGTCCCGAATCACGTGGAACTACTATGTACTTACAAAGAACACTAAAACCCACTCTATAACAAGCCGCAGAGAAGAGAAGAGAAGCCAAAAGGGAGAAACGACTGATTCTAACTAAAACTACACTTAAAGGCTTTAACGAAATCGACTCTCTCGACTTACGCAATAAAATCAACTAAGAAATCAAAGCCAGGACCTATCTAAGACCTGTAGTTAGCATAGTCACTAGGTCTCTTCAAAAGAATCTGATTATTACAACTATAGACGACTTTAGAGTAGAAACTCTCCTAGCCCACGAAGACCTCTTAAGAAAACTAATCACATACTAAACTGTAAAGGTAGACACCTAATACTACAAAGTAGTCGCCCACGGCATTCCACTAAAAGTATTCAACACTAATGGAGGCATGGTAGCTATCAAAGACGAGATCTTAACCT
This sequence comes from Leptodontidium sp. MPI-SDFR-AT-0119, assembly GCA_020726505.1. Lineage (NCBI taxonomy): Eukaryota > Fungi > Ascomycota > Leotiomycetes > Helotiales > Leptodontidiaceae > Leptodontidium > Leptodontidium sp. MPI-SDFR-AT-0119. Next base: position 1,647,171 of record JAHLEZ010000017.1, read on the forward strand.
TCAACAAAGGATTAGACCTAGAACCCATCGGAGAACCACACTAGCTTACGTCCCGGGAAAAACGAATAGACCCTAATTAACTCTAAGGCTTAATTATAATCTCCTTTCAGAAGGAAGAGGACGCCAGGAAAGTAATCCGAAACAGGCTCCAAATAGCTAAAATCAGCGCTAAGGTGGAAAAACTCCATTTTACCTCCCCTCTTATATAATGTATAAACTACTAGGGATTCGGCCACTTACCGCAGTACTGCAAAAGAACCCCAACATGTAGAATATGTGCAACCCAGCAGTATCACTGTCCAACCTGCCAGTCCGCTGGAAAGCCATGCCAACACACCACATTCAAATGCGCCAACTACGGAGGCAGTCATTTATCAGACAGTAAAAGATACGAACTGTCCCCCTCTCACGCTACAGAGAAAGTATAATAAATACCGCTGTTAAGATTATATCTATTAACTATAACACTAATAATAAACCTATAAAGAACGCGCTATAAATAACTATAGAGTACAAAGTAAACATAATCTTAATTCAAGAGCCATAATTCAGCGGAGAGAAAGTCAGAAACAAATAGACGAACCTTAGCTCTACCAGCCACTTAGGCTACGCGCAAATCCTCCCAAACTACGACACTAACTACCGCCCAAGAACGTTAATATACGTCTCTAAAACGTTCTCTCCTTCTATTAACCTTACTACTAATTCGCCTACGGACACAGACATTTAAATATTAAACGTGACAGAAGGCTTTAACAAACTCCAAATTATTAATATATATAACTAAAGAGACTAAAGAGAATCAAATTAACGTACCTTCTAGAAATGCCTTAAGAACCGCCAATTACACCCACATACAATCTTAGCAGGAGACTTTAACACACACTACCTATAATAGAATCTACTCATCAGAAACCCTAACAAAGAAGCCGAAGACCTCGTGGAATAGCTAAAAAGGAATAACCTAAGCTTACTAAATAAGCTTAAGAGAATCACCTTTATTAGAAACAACGTCACTCCCTTAGTACTGTGGTGGGGACAGCCCCTGATTCCTTTTGTCACATGACTGCGCTGGTCCTTCGCACATATAAGGAGCCAACACTTGATTATAGAACGTCAAGAACGCAACACTAGATATATTCTATTTATTAGAACCTTTTCCCTCCCCTCCTTTGCCGATTCGTACTCTCCAGATATATGATATCTTTAGATTTAATTGATCTGTTATTTACAAAGCCTAGAATCTCCTCCGGTGGCTCGCTACATACTACCCTCTTGTTGTGTGGATTGGGATTCGTCCCTCCCATATATTTCTGGTGACCTACGTAGGGAGTGAGTTACTACTGGAGGAGGAACTAAGTAAGTATAACAGTGAGGCCCCTGTGTGCTAACTCATATAGGGAGAGTCAGGAAAAACGACAATTGTCTAAACTAAGGGAGCTATTTAGTTAGTTATCTCTTAGCCCTCAAGGCAAAACGACGAACATAGAGAATGCGGACCTTTGACCTAAGGAGAACGAAGACTACTGAGGAACTAGGGAAAGCTACAAAGTGGGAGCACTTGCAGTACTAGAAAATCTGTCTCCCTCAGGCCACTGTTCTGATTCCATCGTTCCGAGACACAGTGCCTAGCCACTTCGCACTAGTTTCCATTCTCAGCGAAGGTTCTAGTGTTTTTAGACGTAACTAGCATTCTTTAAACGCTAGGAAAAGTCGAGACTCCACAACGGAACTGAAATTGACATATTGGAGGCTTAAGCGGAGTACTAGCGAGCCTGTATTTCGGAGTGTTCGGCGAGACATGGAACTTCTAGGCTGGTCTGAAGCCTGGGTGGCTTACGCCGAGTGTTAATCTCCTTACTTTGTTTTCCTGTTGTATTTGCTTTTGTTGTTTTTGTAATTTCCGTGTACGAGCCCTAAGCTTTAAGGCGTGTTTGTTTCAGTTTAGTGGTTATTAGCGTTCGCCAGGGGCTAACTAGGGAGCACGGCCTTGAACCTTCGCTAGGAGTTATTGACATTCATCTCGCTTTAGGGTAAGCGAGAGCCTATATACTTTCTGTTTTAGGGGAGGGGGTTTCCTTTACATTTCTTTAGTGATTAATACACCGCATTCTCAGTTACTTTCCTGTATTCTAATCGACGACACTATCAACTTACCTCACTACGACCTTCTTACGACAACGCACAATGTCGAACAACGGAAACATCGACTACGGCTACGGCAACCCTGGGATAAGTGGGTTCGGCAACATTGTAATGCCCCCTGGCTCTATTTTAACAGGAGCAACTCCTCCGTTTAGACCTGGAATCACTACTGGGCCAAGCCTTGACACCTTTACACTCTCTGAGGATACTACTTCTTAAACCTCGGAAACTTCTCAGAAGAGGAACAAGGGAAAGAAAGAAAAGCAAGGGACTAGTGGCTCTAATTCTGCTAATCTTATAGGGCCACACTAATACTCCGGCCTTACCTTTACTGTGGACGACTTGAAGAACCTGAAAATCCATCTCAGTTAGCCTATGCCTATCGCCGGAACCTTAAATGCCCCTATCTTCAACGGAATCAATGTCAGCAACTACTTCCGGATTCTCAATCAATACTTTACAGCCTATATAGTCACTAATAATCAAGTTAAGAAAGAGTGGGTGGCTGAGTACGCTACTCAAGCTCATACATGGACTATTCAGAAGCTTTCAGGCTTCAAAGAGGGTAGCTATACTAACTTCAAGGATACTGTAATTTAGGAGTACCAGCGCGATGATACGGAGCGCCGCCTACATACTAATGGTTACCTTGACCGACTTAAGCATGACTTTAAGACTCTTGCAGGGGACGGCGAGCCTACTCCCGAACAGTGCCGCGACTTCCTCCGAGCATTTAAAGAGGTTATTGTCAACTATATTAACCGTAGCAACCTCACTAACAAGTAAGCCTCTATAAGATTTATCTTTTCTCTTCCTCAGAATCTACGAACCAAAGCTGTACAGGCTACTTCCAAGAATAGTAGAACCCTAAACATCGACAACATAAACCCATTTAGAAAGGTCTACTCTACTGTAGAGGCCCACCTTAACTCTGAGAGGGAGCTAAGCGCTATTGCTAAAGAGCAAGGCATCACCGACCGAGCATGGGGCAACACTAACAGCACTAACCTGTTCGCTGAGCGCTTTGTACCTTAGCCAACGACTTATGCTATTCCGCCTCGTAGTAGTGGACTAGCACCCCGGCACTAGTCTGACTTTGTCAACTACAGGGACAACTCCGCACGGGACGAGATTTCTAGAGTACTAAAGCAATAAGACGAGGAGCTATTTACACTTAATTTCCTCCTTACCTTAGAGAAAGTTACTAGGAACCTAAGTAGGGTTAACACAAGAGATTTGGATTTTATTACTGAAGGATTAGAACACATAAGGATTCTCGGAGTAGTGGTTTAAAGAGCCTCTAATGCCAACTTTACCGCTGAGGTTAATATGTTTATGTTCTTTGAAGAGGCCCAAGAGCAAGCTGCCGTCGACTACGGTGCAGCAAATTCGAGTTCCTTGGGGTACAATAGGCGCGCCAGGGATGATTATGGTTGTCGCTGGTGTATAAATCAACACCAGCCAGGCATGAGACCTCAGGAGTATCATAGTTACATGAACTAATGCTATGACTACAAGAAATGGATTAGTCTTAGTATTATCCACGAAGCCGACGATACTAACTACATTTGCATTAGCCCATGGCAGGAGGGGAAGAAGTCATACCCCGTCCAGTTTCCCTCGGACGGAAGGTCTAGAAGACATTACATCTTGACGTAGGTCTTAAACACCCCGTACGACCCTAACCCTGAGAGACGAGCCAAAGTAGTTAAAGAACTCCTTAAGGCAAGAAAAGAAGTTGCGCTTACTAGAGAAAAGGGAGATAAGGGGGCACAATCTCCGACCGTTCCTGCTATAGGTTATATTAAGCTCATCGAAGAACCTACGGGGGACCTCAACTCGGATATCATTAGTTAATGGGACTGCACCGAATACCAATCAGCACAGATCCAAAATTTGCTGGCGTATGGCACTAATAGTACTGATTCTGAAGCTATAGTAGCTCCGGTCGAGACTAGGCAGCGAAAGGGAGCACTTAGATAAGAGCCGTACAAGACTTCGGATAAGCTCTAAGAGAAGATTAAGTCTCAATCTACTTATAGTAAACCAAAGGCACCCCGCGATGTTGAAGAACTAGTTAAGTTTGCTAATACTATAGACGTTGACAGCCCAGCTGAGACTAGAATAACACCGCAATAGATTTTAGCCCGTAATAAGTCTAAAGTCTCTGACCTAAGCACGAAAACGACATTTACTATAGCACTGAAAACATCTTCTAAAACATCACTTACTAGTAGCACAACAAGAAAGAGAGCTTCAAAGTCTGAGGCACTAGTAACACTATCGGCTACCCTTAAACCTGTATCCCGTACAGCGTCATCCCGAAGTCCTCGCGTGCAAGAGGCGTTAACTCGGAATAATTATAGGCTTGACAACATCTTAGACAAATTACTCGCACAAAAGGAGCTTCCCGGAAACCTCACGCTAGGAGAAATCATGGTCCTTATAGACCCGCCTAGAGCATCTCGTCTCTCCACTAGAACGATTGACCGACGTATGCAAAAGGAATCAATCGCTGATATTAGTACCTTGGAGTTCGAAGAACCAGAGTTAACAACTGGGGAAGATATTATTGTGTGTTAAAAACCACTTCACGGCACTCTATATACTCTTCTGAACCTCTATGTCACTAATGTTTCTGTGACTACGAACTATAGACGGCGACTTGAGGAAATCAAACGGGAAGGCCTCAAGCTAAAGTATGAGCATTGGGAAGAGCGTATTACAACTCACAGCTTTATCCCAAGAAATCTACTAGCGGCAAAGTTCAGAACATAACAAAGACGCTGGCGACTTTAATTGTTCGCACAACAAGAAGCTCTCATTAACAACTTAGTACTATGGCTTGTAGTTAGCGCTATCCCAGTCTTTAGTCCGATCCTTATAGTGTTACTTGGAACTATAATGTTACTTAGTAAGTGTATCTTTGGGAACCTTCCGACGAAACGCACTCGCGCTCAAGAACCACTATATGCTGAAGTAGCCTTACTAGGGACAACAGCTGAGACAGGAAACTCATACTTTTCGCTAGCACTAAAGGTTGTTGTCACTATGCCTGGCCGAACTAAGGTCACTAATGTCAGAGCTACCCTTAACATAGGAGCTGAAGTTAGTTGTATGACACTTGAAGCAGCTACTCTCCTGGAGCTCCCTATTACTAGAAGTCAGACCATGGCTCTAAAGACAATCACCGGAGTTAAGTCCTGATTTGTTAGTTTTGCTGATAATGTTACGGTTACTATAAGCAACTGCGTTGTTAACAACAGATTCTATATCATGGACGCCCCTGGCATGAAGGTTATTCTAGGCTTTCTATTCTTCCGTAAAGCCAGAGTATCGTTCCGCTATCTTAGAGACTATAATAGAGGCATTGTGTTGGCTTAGTTTTGGGATTAGCGATTAAGAGACATCACTACGGTTAAAACCAACGATGCTACGGAGGATGCCAAGGACGCTAAAGCTCTTCGGGAAGAAAACGGGATAGGCATGATCTTTTTAGAACAAACGGACTCTAAAGATGGCTACGAAGAAGAAGACTTCTCGGGAAAAGAGTAACTGACTGCATATCGAGCGCTACTGTCGGTGCCTTGGAATGCTCGATCAACCCCTCACAATATAACCCTCAACCACTAAAGCTTGGGGGCAAGCTTTATGAAGGGGGGGACGAAGCGGTACTAAGTAATAATAATGAAGGCGATATTATTCTCATTGAGTACTTAGAAAGAGAGTTTTGCGTCCCGAAATTAGTACTTAATGATTTTTAGTAAGAGGCAATCTCAGACACATTCTCAGAGGAGAAGTCAACTGCGGAACTATTCTTTCCTGGAGCTTTCAGAGTTAGTTCTTTGACTGAAGCCACGCCTACCTTCGAATGGACGAAGAACTATGACGATTTCCCGATTAAGAACCCCTTTCGGAGCACTCAGAACACCACTGCTCGGATTAACACTATGTACAAATCGAAAGCCAAGAAAGTCCAGCCAGTTGACGAAGCCGACCTTATAGGCGACCCCCCAGGAGGGAGAGACGATTAGTATGAGAGATTAAAAGACAGAGGGACTAAGCAAGAACAGTTGGGGAGATATTAAGATTTGTTGCTACCACGCTTTACTAGCATACCCCGTAACTCTCGACTTACGCCGGAGAGACTAGCTAAACTCGATGTCGGAAAGCTGTTACAACCTGAAGAGAGAGCTCTCTTCGACGAAATAATGACCAATAGAGAAGGAGCTATAGCGTTCGACTGGCCCGAATGTGGTAGATTCCACGAAGATGTCTCTCCCCTAGTCGTCATCAAGACTATTGAGCACAAAGCTTGGCAAGCCCCTAACTTTCCGTTGCCACGAGCTTTAGTCCCGGAAGTCACGAAGATAGTGTAAGAGCGTCTTAATAAGAGTGTTCTTGAGCTTTCTGAAGGCCCGTACCGAAATACTTGGTTTCTAGTGAAAAAGAAAGAACCTGGAAAATACAGACTCATCAACTCAGCTACTATACTAAATGCCGTCACTCGAAGGGATGCTAATCTTCCACCTTTAGTAAATAAGTTCTCCGAAGAATTCGCCGGTTGCCACGTCGCTAGCCTCGTTAACTTGTACTCCGGCTATGATTAACAAACTCTTCACAAGTCCAGCCGAGACATGACTGCCTTTTATGTTCCAAACGTAGGCCTAGTTAGGAACACAACTCTTCCCTAGGGTGCCACAAATTCTGTTGCTTAGTTTATTAGAACGATCACTCACATACTGAAGCCACTGATTCCTAGCGTGTCTATGCTATTCTTGGATGATGTAGGAGTTAAAGGACCATACACGGACTACAACCAAGAAGAAGCTCGTCCCGGAATCCGAAGATTTATTTTAGAGCACATTCAGAACCTTGATAAGACGCTAGAACGCTTGGAGAGAGCAGGTGCTACTATCGGACCAAAGTCTCAGTTTTGTTTGGACGGTATGGACATTGTGGGATACGCCTGCAACTCTGAGGGGAGAGAACCTTCGGCGAGACACTTGGTTAAGATTAAGAACTGGAACCCACTAGGTAACCTGACAGAAGTCAAGGCATTCCTAGGCCTTGTTGTTTACTTCTGAATTTGGATCAAAAACTTCCGACTAATCGCTGAGCCATTGTACGCACTGTCTAGAAAAGGAGTCAAATTCTTCTGGGACCCGGAGATTCACGACAAAGCAATGCAAACTCTTAAAGATGCGCTATACTCGTTTCCAGTTCTATGTCGGATCGATTACAGCGAGGGTGCTGGAGAGATAGTTGTCGGTGTCGACTCAAGTGGCACAGGTTGGGGAGGTTTCCTCGGCCAAAGAGACCCTTTGACGAACAAGATACGACCTGCGAGGTACGAGAGTGGTTTTTTGGAGCAAGACTGAAGCTAAGTATGATGCCACCAAGCGAGAGTGCAAAGGCATGCTTTACATTTTGAAGAAGCTCAAGATCTGGCTCGTTGGCGTGTACTTTGTTATTGAAACAGACGCTAACACCCTAGTTGCTCAACTAAATGGAGCCACCCACGATCATCCTAGCGCCTTGCTTATTAGATGGCTTGCTTGGATACGCCTGTTTGATTTCGAAGTTCGGCATGTTAAAGGCTTAATACACGTCGTTGCCGATCAGCTCTCTAGGAGGCCAAGGCACGCTGACGACACACCGGAAGAGAGTGATGCGGACGAGGATTGGATACTTTCCGAGCTGGGAGCCTATGAGATCTGCCCTGTGGAAGCATCTAACGCCGAAGAACCTACTAACTCGGAATCCGAAGGAGCAGTAACAGACCCAGAACTGCGCAAGCGGAACGACATTCTTTAAGATATGAAATCCCAAGTACGACACCTGAGGGACGAAGGAGAGCTTAGCTCCTCTGACGATTCGAGCCAAGACGACGAAGGACCACCTATCATGGCCAATAAGTACGGCGAAGGATACCAGTAAATTGCCCGATACTTAACGACACTTAAGACTCCTAAGGACATGACTAGAAAGCAGTTCCGTGTTTTTAAACGGGAAGTATTAAACTATGGTGTGCACAGTCGCCGGATTTGGAGACTTCCTACTAAAGGTTCTGCTGTTAGGCTTGTTGTTGACACTAATAAGGAGAAGGAAATTATACTTCGGAGCTGCCACAACAATTCTAGTCACAAAGGGAGAGAAAGCACTTACTACCGCATCGCCACACGGTACTTTTGGAAGGGACTGTTCACTGATTGCATGGAATACGTCCGAATATGTAAGAATTGTTAACTCCGATTAGCGAAGCGCCTTGAGGAACCTCTCTACCCTATAGCGTCAAATGGACTTATGGAGAAATGGGCGTTAGACGTTACTTACATGCCTCCCTCCCGGGGGAAGGGCTACCTTGTTGTTGCTAGAGACGACATGAGTGGATGGGCCGAAGCTAGAGCTCTCCCTACTAGAGAGGCTAAACACATCGCTACTTTTATCTGGGAAGATATCATTTGCCGTCATGGGTTGTTTTGGAGACTTGTTGTGGACGGAGGAACTGAGAATATGGGGGAAGTGCTAGAGTTACTTAATAGAATGGAGGTCGAGCGAATCAAGATCTCGGCGTATAACGCTAGAGCCAACGGAATGATCGAACGGGGCCATGGACCTATTAAGAACGCTTTGTCAAAAATGGAAGGACGCTGGACTGACAACCTTTCCGTAGTGTTGTTTGCCGATAGAACTACTGTGTATGGTCCAACTGGCTACACTCCGTTTTATATGGTGTACGGTAGGGAGGCGATTTTACCCATCGAAACAAGGAACCTTACGTGGAGGACGCTATTCACGGAAGAAATACAAGACCGGTCCAAGTTGTTACAGCTTAGGGCTATATAGTTTCAGATGAGACAGGAACACATCGATGAGGCTATCTTTAGGAAGACTCGACGTCGTCAAGAGGGCAAGGAAGCCTTTGATCTCAAATACGACATACGGAAGAGACTATTCAGAAAGAGAGACTTGGTGCTTCGCTGGGACTCAGTACGAGAGAATGATATGTCCTCAAACCGAGCACTCGACTTTAGGTGGTTAGGCCCCTATGAGATCGCTGAGACCTACACCGACAAAGGCTACTACAGACTCAAAGAGCTTGGTGACGATGGCCCCTGGCTACGATAAACCTTCGCCGGTAATAAGCTCAAGCTCTTTCACAAGAGAAGCAACTTCATTTACAATGACAGTGATGAAGTGGGAGAGGCCTCTAGCGAAGACGACAACCTGACCCTTCTGAACCTTGAACTAGACATTGATTTACAGTACCTTAACGACCCCGAATTCTTAGAGAACCCTACGATTCCGACGATATAACGTGTTAGAGACGATGGGATAGTGATTAGAGTCCCTGAATTGTTAGCACAGCAGCGTAGTAAGTACCGAGTAGTGTCTGACTCGGAATAAACATGCTTTGGTGTTGAGGAGCTAGTACGAGGACGCACCTCTAGTCTTTGAAGGGGGGGACGACATGCTGCCGTACACTAAAATGATCACCAAACCGACTTCGTACTGCCAAGAACCACGATTTAGGACACCTCAACATCACAACCAACACGAAGAAGAGCCTATATAGCCCTGAGCACGTTAGAGAGAACATTGGCCCCGCGTGTAGACCGCTAATTCCTCAGAGCAAGCTTACAGAACTAACGACCACAACTACTTGTCGTAGCCCCCACGAACAGACGACAAGTTTAGAACGAGACTGCCATCATTAAGCTAGTAAGAATTCCAAGGCGGCAGAAAGTAACTTCGTTGAGATGGGCCAGTTGTCGGGCTCGATCCGCAGGACTAGATTCTAAAACGGCAGGTTGAACCTGTGGCCTAGGCCAGAAATTCGAGTCTAACGTGCTAGACACCCCGAAGATACAGACGTAATACACTAAGGGCACCAACTCTCGGCATTTAACCTATAGAATAAAAAGAAGACTAAGCTATAGGCACCGGGAGTGTTCAGGGCCAAATGAATGAAACCGAGCTGATCTTGCCGTTATGCACCTCCCGGACATAGCCACTAACCCCGTCAGGAGTAGCGCGCAGTGATTTATGAAGGCCGACATCAAGAGTACCGTCAACTTGACCCTTGAACCGGTAAGGAGATCAAACGATTTATGTAAGGTAGGCTAGAGGTCTTGGAAATCTCCTAGCGAAGAGCTAATAACACGCTCGGAATCAGAGCCGTGCTCTCTGAAACCTTAAGTCAACAACCATAATATAGCTAACGCCAACCCCACCCCACGTGCTAGAGATCTGAGCATGCTATCGGCCGACGACCCCTAGCTGGTGAACCTTTCAGGGATCGAGTGTTAGTCGACTACCCCTAATTAGCTCTGTCTAAAGTCTCTCGCCTGCTAGGTCAGGGCCCCTTCTGCATATACGTCGATACCTCCTAGTCCCCTCCCGTCGGAAAGTCTGAAAGAATAAAGACTTCTCTTGCCGTTTACTAGTGCTAGTAGACAAGAGGTAGTATACTTCGCACTCAGAGTGCTAGCAGGAGACTGCAAGTTATGGACAACTTTCAAATATGGTACAATGGTTCTGTGACTATAACAGACCTGCAAGTAGGAGTGCCGCCATTCCAGGCTCGCATTAACATCGCTGAAGCAACAAAGACTCCATACCCTCGACCTCCAGCTAGGTTCAGCAATGAGTACTAGTAACTAATCAAGGCTAAGGGTGCGACCCTAGGTGTTCTCATGGATGTTTCGTCACCGCCTACTATATCATTCCGAGAGGTGTTATTAGGTAAAACGGACAGGGACAAAGCCAACAACCCACAGAGTAACCGGCCAGGAGTTAAGTCAGGCTTCGGCCTCAAGATCAACAACTAGTTCTTTAACCCCTATTAAAGAACTAAAGTAATTAAGAGACTTTAGACACGATTGAACTATTATTCCGAGAAGAACTCTAGTCAACGGGACCCCACAGCATGCCATCTCATGCTTAGCTACTGCCAGCTCAATAGTGCTTGAGTTGACTAAACTCTTTTGCCCCTAGAAAGCTTAGCTGTTTTAAAGACCCTCTGTTAGCTTTAACAACAGGAGGTGACTTACTTGTCAAGGGGAGAAGGGGCCATTTCCACCACACCGAGAACCAAGAACCTATTGTAGCCTCCTAACCCTGCTCGACGCATTACGACCATTAGTTTGCCCACTCCTCCCGGCTTCTTGCCATAAACCTTCGAAATTGGCGGATTTAGCCTCCACCCCATCCAACCAACTAATTAATGAGAGACTGGCGGAATGATGCCACCTATCTTCAGTAGTGTGACTTGCGCAGGTGTAACAAGAGCGTGTCTGTAGAGGGACCCGAAAGCTACTTAGTGACCTATTACTAAGAGAAGATTAGTACGGCGCGACACGCACGTTTTTAGCCTAAGGGGTAGAGTTTGATGCGGGTAGTCGCACGAGGTGGCCTTGATTCCTATTGGTTTACGAACCTGAAGAAGACAGATGGCATTGTCCCTTGACCTGTTGAGAGAATGTAAGCACCGGCGCTGCGAAGAGGTTGGACAGTTTGATACTTAGCTTGGATGACGTCAAGGCGAAGTCCTGGAGTTTACTTTAGTCACTTCTCAAAACACGAGTTGAGGATTGAAGACCGTGGCGGTACTTCAAATGGCCGTAGGAAGGGTGTTGGCATAATCTGTGAATGGCTAGTCAAGTACAAGAGAAAGAGATAGGAGTATAACTCACGAAATTGAGACGCGTTGAGACCTCTATGGTGTTGACCTTTGGTATTGAAGCTGAGAGCGCTTGGGCTGAGATGCGAACCGATTTCGATGGCACCTCTAAGGTGGCTGACAACGAAGGACTCTTCTTGAAGGTCTACGAGGAGTTAGCAGAGTTCAGATAGTACTGTGGAAGGTCAACTTACCGCGTTGAGGCGACTTGACTTTATATTAAAGTTGTTGTTTGGAGATCGAGGTGCGGGAAAGTTGAGCGGAGATTGCACACAGGTTAACGTAGGTGTTACGGAAGAAGTTGCTGTCTGGCAAGAAGGAAGCAAACAAGCAGGAAAGCTCTCTGCTACGTCACCTCTACGACTAGGCAACAGCAAAGTTGAAGGTGCTGAGCTCCTATGGCGCGCTGAAGTTGATGGTGAAGGCTAAGGTTGTTGTCCTGAAGGTACCGAATATGGAGAAGTTGGCGGCAGAGAGACCTCTGAGGGTACTAGAGTCATGGTAGCTGAAGTCATCGTTGAGTGGAAGAAGATCTTGCCTTGGTGGTGTGGAGAAAAGTGATGGTGAAGTCGATCTTGACATGAGCTTGGCGGGGAAGTTTGCTTTGGAGGTGTTGCAACGAGAGAAGGTGTAGGAGGAGTTGTTTGATTAATGGAAAGAAGGAGGAAAGAGATCGTGACGCGCTGAGGTGCTCTATGAAAGGAATAGTATTGAGGAGAGGTTGTTGTATTTGGAGAGTTGAAGTTGGAAAGTTGGTGGGGGAGAGTCAACCTTATAAAGGTAGGCTGGCGGCGCTAAGCGAGGCGATTGTTTGCTTTCAAAGGTGACAGGTCAACTATCACGGGACTTTGCATGCACTGGCTGCATAGCATCCTGCTGACGATTCGAGACGCTCTGATTGGTTGTTTACTTCTTTTTGGTATATATTGCTCGAGGGCGAGCAGAGTCTTTGAAGGGGGGGACGTATGTGGTGGGGACAGCCCCTGATTCCTTTTGTCACATGACTGCGCTGGTCCTTCGCACATATAAGGAGCTAACACTTGATTACAGAACGTCAAGAACGCAACACTAGATATATTCTATTTATTAGAACCTTTTCCCTCCCCTCCTTTGCCGATTCGTACTCTCCAGATATGTGATATCTTTAGATTTGATTGATCTGTTATTTACAGAGCCTAGAATCTCCTCCGGTGGCTCGCTACATGCTACCCTCTTGTTGTGTGGATTGGGATTCGTCCCTCCCACAGTACTAGACTTAGCCTTCTCTTCTCTATTAGTTTTTAAGAAATACGATAACTTCAAACTCAACACAGAACTTGCCTCTAACTATATTAGTCTCTAAATCAACATCGCTGCCAAGGACGACGACACAGTAGGAAACCTTGCCTTGTAGGCTAAGTATAACATCAAAAAGGCGGATTAGGAGCTCTTTTAGAGAGAACTTATATATATTACAACTTAAACAAGAGACCTCCACAACCTAGATTTCGGCCTACACCTTATTACAATTAGCAACGCCCGGTCAATTATTAGAGAGGACAACACTACACTCACGGAGCTCTTAGACAACACAGCAGAGGCATTAACCGACGCTATAAACAAAGCCGCCAAAATCGCCATCCCCCTAATCAAGCTAAGCGCTCATACAAAAGCGTAGTAGACGCCAAAGTTCACTAAACTCCGCAAAGACATGTCGGCAAACACAGACACGTGACACTAGAAGACCACTCTACCGTAGCTGCATAATACTCAGCTAGAAACATATATTTCACGGTAATTAAGTAAGCTAAAACAGACTACTAAAACCAATTTCTAGAGAAAGAAGACCCTCGCTCCATTTTTATAGTTATAAAATATACTAAGGGAAACCTTATACGCCGTATCCCACATATTAAAAACAAACAAAATCAATTACAAACCACATTCCAAGGCAAATGTGACGCCTTTAAGCAAGCCCTATTTCCTTTACCACCGAACGCAGAAGAACCGGAATAGGAGAACTACACAGGAAACGACATAAGATAAGAATAGCCAAGACTTACTATAAAAGAGCTCAAGACTGTATATTTAGCTAAAGTCAAATCCAAATCACTAGGACCGGATGGCATTACCCAAGATATCATCACACACGCCTACGAAGCTATCCTAGACACATTCTATAACGTATACTCTATCCTTATTAACCTCGGATACCACTTAAAGAGCTGGAAACAAGCTACTAGAGCTATCCTCTAGAAGCTAAATAAAGAGGACTACGTAATCCCTAAATCATATCGAATTATAACGCTACTTAACTGCCTTAGAAAAGTAGTCGAACGAATTATAGCGTATAGACTGAGCTATTAAGTAAAAACAACTAATCTCTTACACAAGTCTCAAATAAGTAGAAGACTTAAAAAATCAGCAATCGACGTTGCTCTCTTATTAACTAACGAGGTCGAACGAAACAAAAAGACAAGGTAGAAGTCGTTTACTCTCTTTATAGACGTAAAGGGGGCATACGACCACGTGGCAAGATATAGACTATACCGTATCTTATAAGAGCTAGACTTCCCTCTCTATATAATCGCCTAGATTACATCTTTCTTAATCGATAGACAATTAAGACTAGCATTTAACGGACAAATCTAAAGCTTCACAGCTATTAAATCAGGGGTCCCGCAAGGAAGCCTAGTCTCTCTAATCTTATTCTTGATTTATATTAGAGACTTATTTAAGTCCACAGGCGTCACGTGGATCTCGTACGTAGACGACGTCTCAATTACTACAGCCTCTCTATCAACTAAAAAGAACGTTAGGCGACTAGAACAAGAAGTAAAGAAGATCTTCCAACTTACTAAACATAACTAAATCGCATTCGACCTCGCAAAAACAAAGCTCATATACTGGAATATATCACATGACGCCCTCTTAGCCTCTATTAGGCTCCTAAATAACAAAACAATTATGCCTAAGAGTTCTATCAAGTGGCTAGGCATATACTTCGACCTATTACTCTCCTTTAAACACTACGTAATAATAAAAGTAACAAAAGCTAGAGGAGTATTCCACAGGATAACTAGATTAGCTAACATAGGTAAAGGCCTAACTCTATTCGCTCTGAGACAACTATATATAGCATATATTACGAGTATTATAGACTACGGATCTGTGATCTAGTAAAGAAGTCAATATATTAGTATCTAACCAAGGTCCAATACTTGATATTAGGGTGACAAAAAATATAACAAGTGAAGTTTGATTAAGTATATTCTGTGTGTCCCTTTCGTACGAGAGGGATAACTACCTTAAATACATTAAGTACTTAACCCCGTAGCTCGTATAAGTATTACTCGTACAAAACCAGGAGGCAAAGTATAAAACTAAGTTTTATTAGGCCAAGAGAGACGACTATCTTTAGAAGCTATTAGAGGAAGAGAATACCCCTTAGTTAAAGTTATCTTAATATTAGTAACTCTTCTTTTATTAGAAGAAAAACTCTCTTACCTTCCTTCTTTCTCCTTTATATAAAGTGCGCGTTATATTAAATAGTGACTACTTTAAGAAAGAACGACTTCGTTTCTTCCTTGTACGTCTCTTGTTAGTTAACTATTAGCTTTTCTTATATATAAAAGAGATTTTCTGAATTCCCTCTTTTCTTCTTCTTCTCTTCTTCTTTAACTAATAGTAACAATAGTAGTAACAATAGTAAGTCCCTTTTCTCTTCTTTATATAGCTCTCCTCTTCCTTAGATATTCTCTATATAACTTAAGATAGCCTTGTATAAATCAGCGCCTCTCTTTTCTGCCTTACTTATAAAGTAATCTAATTCGTTATTACTGTGTACTAATAAAAGGTCTTCCGTAAGCTATAATACTACTACTACTACTACAACTAAGTGAGTACTCTCCCTTGTACGAAGTCTACCCCCTCGAGACTAGCTTCGCACAGCTACTACAACATTAGTAAGGTGGTACTAACGCCTGCGTAGCCACACTACACAATATTAGTCTTTTTCTCTTTATATAAGCTAGCCCTTATCCTTAAGATATAGCTTCTCGTACAAACCTCTAGTCCTCTTGTTTAAGAACTAATATCGTATAAGGCCCTTATTCTCTTTAACGCCGTCAATGCCGCGCTAGCTACTACTAACGCCAACGCCTATCTTATACTCATTATTGGCGGGCAGTAGTTAGGCCTATTGTGTCATAATACGTTACAATAAACAGTCTTAGCTATACTAAGACGTAATGTCGCCTTCGTATAAGGGCGCATTACACCCTAGTAGCTTATAACACATCGGCCTTCGTATATTAATGTCCTCTTAATTTAATTAAGAGGTGTTGTCCGAGCTGTTCCTTGTACTAAATATTCTTGGCGTGACTTAACGCCTTTCCCTGACTATACTTCAGTTTAAGGTCATTTCGGGGATAATTATAGTAACTATAAGTAGCGAGATTATACCGCTCGTTATAATCCCCCTCCTAAGGACTTATCGTCTAAAGATAGAAGTTTAGGAAACGAGAGTAACGAAGTTTAAGTAATTACTATATAGAGGGCACTATAAGGACTTATTATTAGACTTATATAAAGGGGCTTAATAAAAGATAAATCTAAAGATACTCTGATTGTCTTATAACTTCGTACGTATCTTTTGTATTCCCTTTTATTTATAAGCACAATTCCTTTTTATAGCCAAGCTTCTAGGCATTATACGAAGGCTCCCTTTAAGTAAATAGACTCAAGCTTATCTTTAACCTTTACGCAGTACTTAGGATAAGTACTTTATATAAGAGCCTATATAAAGGAAACTAATAGAGATTTCCCTTAATTAATCTATTATTAAATTATTATTAGACAGTTGGTCATTAAATAGTTAATTGTTATATTAGATATTATTTATTTAATCGAAAAATATATAATTATCGTTTCGTATAGTATTTAAATAAGTGACTAAAGTAAAATAAAAAACACGTATTTAATAAATGAAATTATCGTATTATATAATATTATTCCTCCCCTAACTCTACTTTCTTTTCCCTTTTAACTTATCCTTTTACTTATACGACAATCTAATTATTATTAATTAACTTTTTTAAACTTTTGTTTAAGTTTAACTTCGTTATTGTATCCGCCGGGTTGTCTTAACTATTAATCTATTAGATTTCTGCAAGTTCTCGTCGTTTATACGATTAACGTAAAGCTATAATATTAATTATTAGCCGCTTCTCTTTTATAGTACTAAGCTTCACGAGGCATTCGTATAACGAGAACAAGTCTATATAAATAATAATTAAGATCGCTAATATCTTAAGCCGCGACGTAATAATATTAATCGTACTCTTTATCGCGATTACTATATTAACCCTGTTAATTATATTGTAAATCTCGGAAACTAAAATACTTTGTATTACTCGTTTACTCTTTATACTACTTTAATAAAATAGATTTCTAAAAAAAAAGAAACGAGTCTTAATTATTCGAATCGGGGTCGTCGTCTTCCGTGCCGAGAATCATTACGTATTTAAGCTAGAAACTTAAGTCCTTGTTATTCGCAAAGGATCCGTTAATAAAAACAAATAACTTCATATAATACAAGTCCAAAGGAATATAATTTAATCCTTATCTAATGTTTTAAATTTACTACTAAATGCGCTTATTTAAGTTCTTTACGTTAATATCCTTTAGTTCTTGGAATTAAGCCGCAACTAATAAGTCGTATAAAGCTTTAGGTTAACATAAAGTTACAATATATGCCCCTCGAGCCCGTTATTCTTAATACTAGTTCGTACAGTCTAGTGCTCTCAAGTCAATTTTAATTAACTTCTCGCCTTACCCTTTTTAAAGGATTTAGACGAAGTCCTTTTGATTATATACGATATATCTGTTAAACGCGAGGGGTAATTCGTATAATAAACAATCCTTCGGTTTTATAAAGAAACCGGCAATCTTAAGTTCTTTTTCCTCCTTCTCTTAGAACTTATTAATAGCTAAGATTAAGGTATTGTCTGTTTATATTCCAACTACTTTAAACGGCATTCCTAGTTAAGTAATTAAAAGGCATAGATCGTACGAAGACGTTTTTATATATAACTTAACTTTATAATATATGTCGTACGTCCTTTACTAGTGTGTTCTTAATTTTGGGATACTGTATAATAGCTTTTGTACGAGTATAATTATATTTAATAAGTAGTTACTAGTAATTTACTTTAGTAGTCTCGTATAAATCGTACGATTTAGAAAAGTTATTAACTAGATATACGCCTAAGTAATATCCTAAATAAAGATCGATAACTCTTTTTATACGAGTGACGGATAAAGTACTAGAATTAGTCGCTAATTAATCTGTTAAATCGTTAAAGACTAAGTAAGGATCTATTCCTTTCCCGCGTTATTATACACTTAAATCACGAGTCTAGATTTCTCGTACAAAGCTTTTATTGTCTTTCCTTTAATTTCATTAATAAGCCGGGAATTAAAGATCCGTCCACGATATTACCTTAGGTCGTATTATATAAACTTAAATACGCCTCGAGTAATTAAGTTATTAATCTCCTTTTATTAAGATTCTTTAAATAGAAGACTAAGGCTAGTGATCTTCCTTATTACTCGTATCGTACGAGATAAGTCTAAGTCGTATTGTTTTTTCTAAGTCAGGAAAACTTCTAGTGATTATATGAGTCCCTTCTCGAGTTCCTACTTTGTCTTAAACGGAATTAAAATAACTAATTATACTAAAGGAGACACTTAGTCTAATCGTACACAGTCCTCTAAGGCCTCAGCGATTTCTTCTATATAAAACGGCTTAATTACTGTCGTACGAAAAGAAGTCAGTCTCGAAGGCAATTAAATAACACACTCTTTCCCTGTAACTAATAATAACGAAAACGGGCTTATCTATCCCTTTTTCTCTTATTATACTTTTACTGAAGATTATAATAGAAGTCGTACGGTCTCAGTAATATTAAGGCCGTTCCTTATACTCTAAGTATCTTTAATCTTTTATATAGCTTAAATCTTTCGTAATTCCGTTATTACTATCTAAACTGCCCTTACTCTAATAAGTATATTTATAAATAATAAGTCTTCGTACAAAAGTCTAAGATATACTCCGAAAACAAGAAGTATTAGAATTAGTCCGTTTAAACTAGTTATATTATTCACGGCTTTCACGGCTATTTAAAGGACTACTTCTTTTACTAAGTTTTCTCTTCTTGTCTCGTCCTAAATAATCTCGTATAATCGGCGTAAAGGAGCGTAATATTACTCAACCTTCTTAATACTCTAATGTGCCTCGACTAAGACTTCCTTTATATTAACGTTTATTATACGAGTATTTACTCTAAATTCCGATAATATAAAGTTCGTCCTAGTATCGTGTACGAAGTAATTTGGGGGTCTAAGGTAAGTATTAATCTAACACGTACGAAGCGTAATCTACGTTGTCTTCGTTAAATTATCCTTTAAGAATCGAGCGGCATTAAAGCCAGTTGCCTTATTAACTACTTAAAGGACTACTGCTCTTAAAAGATATAATATATCCACGATTATAGAGAAATTGAATTCGATATCGTCTTTTAAAGAGAATCTAAATCGACCTAAGTTCTTCATATAAAACTAACACTATTTATAGAACTTTGAGATCTTCTTAATCGTATAAAAGTTTGTTTCCTCGTGTCCTACTCACTAAAGAACGCGATACAGTTTCTTAACTAAAAGATATCCAAAGCGTCAATAAAGTTACTTAAGCTCTATTTCCGTGAAGTACTAGTACATAAACGTGTCTTTTATCGTATAAATTATTATCTATAAATGTCCCTATTTTCGTACAATCAAAATTCTCTTATCCCCTTAAATTATAATATTCTAAAGGTTATTTAATCGTACACTAAGGGAGTCTATATTTTAAATATATAACAAGAACGGGGTATTTATCGGAATAATCCAGAACTTCACTTGCCTAATAAGTATTCGTACAAGTATTAATCCCTCTAATTCCGCTACTCCTTTACTAAATCGAATCGTATACGTTTAGCTGCTCGTATAATTAACTTCTAGGGACGGGTCAAGCTTCAGAAGTGCTTAGACTTATTACTTTCTTGTAATAGAGATTCCGGCAGCACCGCTATTTAATATAATCCCTTAGAAGACTTTAAACGAATATCTGTCTCTAATAACAAATACCTCGCCTTTATATAAATACTTCGTCAGGTCTCGTTACAAAAAGGCGTGTTTTGTCGATTCGTCGTTTAAAACTTAGATTATTTATTGTCTATTAACTTCCTTATACTTTATAAAGAATCCTTTTAGCTTATCTTTGTCCTTCTATTCCTTTATATCCTCTAATACTTCTTATATTATCGTACGATTAAATTCCCCTAGGAAATCTTCGTATAAACTTAAGAAAGCCTAAGTTACTTCCTCGGATCTATTAAACTCGGTTATTAAGTGATTCTTAACCTTCGCCTACGCGGCTTTTTACTCTGCCTCTAGATAATCTATTAACTAGTAACCTTCCTTCTTATAAATAATATATTTCTTATTTATATAATTATTAAAAGGGTTCCTTAGACGAAAAGTCCTCTTCTAGAACTAGTTTAGTATTATATAATCTAGAAATCGTCGTACTTTCCTATAGAATTGTCTCTCTACTAAGTTGTAATTATAATCGTACGAACGATTTTGTAAGTAAGTATTAACCTCCCTCGTTCGTACGGCTGTAGCAATTATAGACTATAAGTCTACGTATAGCCCTTCAAATGTCTGTGTAGGCTTATAGAGTACTAGACTACACTCTTTTACTCCACGATATACGTTTAATACTTAATCGCGAAAATTATACTCTGTCTAGTATTCCCTTAATAAGCCGCGTTACGCTATACAAAGAGAATTAAATATAATTTCCAAGTATTCTAACCGAGACTTCTCTAAGTTCTTTATAATCGTAGAGATTAATATAATCTCTCTCTACTTAGACAAGTACTTTTGCTAATTCTCCTTAGTCTCAAAGTGATTCCGAGTTATACGAATTATTATAAGAAAATCGTACGAACGTCTTATAATCTTGTCGTAATAGAAATCTACTACTTGTCCTTTTAATATAATCGAGAATACTAAGTAGTACTAGTCACTTAAAATTCTGATCTTCGTATAATAGTCGAAGAAGACTTAGAGGCGAATATCTAAGATATCGTATTACTCTCCGCCGTACTTCCGGCTCTTATTACTATAAACCTTTATTAAGTCCGTTAATAACTGTGAGTTCGAGATAATTGTCCGAGACTTATATAATACGGTTAGTTCCGGCGGAGGAGCTCTTAGGGTTAGTAAATCATTTTTGTACAAATATTATCTTAGTAGTCGTTCGACAGTTTCGTAGGCTTAGTCCCGACTTAGAAGGTTGTTATTTAAGGCTAAATATAGCGTAAGACTAAAACGTTCGTATACTAAGTAGCGTTATTTAATTATTTAACCTTTGTTTAATAATAAAGACCTTACTAGATTTACGTACGAAGTCTAGTTAGAACTAACCGTATTCTCGTTTAAAACGACATAAGGCGAAGGGCTTAGATATTGTCTAGACGTTTAAGGCTATCACTAAGTTATCTAAATTAGCTCTAAGAGTAAGTTCTTTACCTCTTGAGTTCGTACGATTAGAGAATCTCTGGAATTGTCCGAAATAGCGTGTTTCACTAGTAGTTCGCTTCGTATAATTAAAGTCGGAGTACTTTGCCAGTTTCTGTCTTGCTCTTAAGATTTCCATTAAGCATACGTCCTTCGATTTTGATCTGTCTACTTATATAGTTCCTCCTCTTCTAAAACATCTACTAACGTTTAAGTGTACGAGATAGACCTCTTTTACTCTCGTACTTATACTTTGTAATTAAGGAGGTATATACGAAGATCTTTAATAACTTCCCGGGATCTGATAATAAATGTATCTTTTGTTTATCCTTTAAAGCCTTCCTTAAATTCTTCTTAAAGTCCGTAGTCCTAAAACTCTTTTTAGCGGTATCGTACGAGGGCTAAGGTAATATAGTTATTGACTCGCTTAAGCGTTTAATACTCGTCGTTTATAAAGTCAAAAGGTTCCCCTTATACTTCTGTATTTAATAAGTAAGTGACCTCTAGTAGTAGAATTATCGTGTCCTTCTTTATACGAAGGTTAATAAAAGTTATTAAGTCGTGTTTACGTTCCGTAAATCCTTAGATTATACGAATCGTCTTCTTCTATTAGTCGCCGACGTAAGGTCTGATTAGTTTGCCTCTCTAGTCTATCTTTCCGATTGTCGTCGTACAAAAGTATTGCCTAACTGTTCTATAGTTATTTAACTACTAATTAGTGTTAGTATTTAACTAAGGTCTGATACTTAATATTAGGGTAATAAAGAATATAACAAGTGAAGTTTAATTAAGTATATTCTGTGTGTCCCTTTCGTACGAAAGGGAAAGTTACTTTAAATACATTAAGTACTAAACCCTGTAGCTCGTATAAATATTACTTGTACGAAACCAGGAGGCAAGGTATAAAACCAAGCTTTATTTAGCTAAGAGAGACGACTATCTTTGGAAGCTGTCAGAGTAAGAGAATGCCCCTCAGCTAAGGCTATCCCAACAGTAATAATAGCTTCTTTATCTTTCGCCTCGAGGGCGGCAACTAGACGAAGGTACTCTTTAGTAACAAACCACGGAATCTGTTATATATTAGTAACCGTATGTCCGGAGTACTTTCGGCGAGGATTCGGATATAATTTAAAATAGAAAAGAAAATGGGAGTACTTATTAGGTTGCACCGGGATTTCTTTGTTGCGTAATACGCGTATTTCTTACTCTTAGGATTATTAAAGGAGTATTTATAAGACGGGTCCTTTGTAATAAGGCGGACACACCGAATATAGTATTTGCGGTAGGCGAGGTCGAGTGCTCTTGTGGGAATTAGTGTAGGTACTGTTTTCAGTTAGCACACTATTTCTCTACTGAACTATCTCTAAAGAGTATATTTACTTTTAGGTTGTCTATTTAATTTAATATAGTCTTCTCAGAAATGTCAGTTTTTGAACTATATTAAACGAATTCAAGAGATCGGAAAAGCAGTATATATATAATAGTTGTATATATATTGGCTAAAGAAGACTCTAAACCTTTAGGGGAGGCGATATATATATATCTATTATGTTATATAATACTAAGGGTTCTTATTGTCACTAGTTTTCGCTTAGCTTCGCTACTACGTCTCGCCAGATTCGGACCCCTTTCGGGCCACTTTTAAGACACTGTCGGATCGGGATTAGACGCTGTTAGATACTCTGTCATTTTATTTGTTATTTCTTATATATTGCTAGTTATTTACTTTTACGTGTGTTAGAAATGGTTTTTCTAAAAGAAGTTTTGCCTGTGTTAGTCCATAGGTCCTTATATAGTTATACTTCGGTCTAGAAAGGGGGTGCAGGTCAAAGTCAGGGGTTAGAGCTTAGCCGGACTAGTTTCGGTGGAGATTCGGTAGTGTTTCGTAGTATATAGTCTGGCTCTCCTCGTACTCTCTTAGAAATACATAGATTTTGAACTATATATTTATTACTCTGTCGCTATACTCGCATTGGAATATATTCACACATGCGGCGTGGTACATGAACCGGTACTGCACCGACAAGTAGCTATAATTATTAAGTATTAAAGTAAGCGAGGTTGTTAATATTTAGAGAAAAAGAAATTTTATAGATTAAGGTTAGCTCTTATATTATAAGGTAGCTACGTATACACTAATACATAGGCACTAGTACTTATTACTATACAAAATAATCAATAAGAATATAATATGTTATTATAACACTTCTATTATATATTAAAATTCAATTTAAAAAATAATAACACTTAAGATAATATAAAAAATAATATTTATAAAATAAAGCGGGTCTTCTTATAAATATCAATTTTTTTTCTTATAAATCGTTGTATTATATTTATTAAAGATTTTAAAAGTAAAAATAATTCAACAATATCCACTATAATAATTAAAAAACATATAAATAAAAAAAATAAAATCTCCAAAAAAAATAATCCCGCCAAGACTCTACTTACATAAAGATAACTTTCTTACCGCTAACCCGATTAGGTTAAAAGTGGGTCCATTCGAACGCTAGCAATTAATTGCATCTAATAGATTAAACAGATATATAATAATACTTAAATCTTATTTTTGTCATGTTTGAGGCGGTCTGACTGTAGGAGAAGCGCGGGGCTATTTACCCAGTCAGGGATCGCTACATTCTCAAAACCCTCGTATTCTGAGTCGGTTGGAATCTCAAGTAGGTCGGTGGAATCTCCATTTTGATAGCATGGGGAGGCTCGCGCTGAAGGCAAGCCAGTTGATTTGACACCATTTGCGGCTGTGCTGGCGGGTTTAGTAGGTGTGTTGTGTACGGGTCCCACATAATGATCTAGGCTTGATGTGAAGTTAATTGGCAACTTTGAGTACTGCGCCATGTCTGTTAGATGGGCCGGTTTAGCTACATGCATGTGTTAGGCGTCTAGGATCGCTTTATGAAGTGATAGGTCAGGAACACTAGAACCTAGAGCGGATCTAACAATAAAGGGGCTTCTTCTGTCAGTAATGGTCTCTCTAATGCCCGGAAATCCTTACTCTACTACTCCGTTCAATTGATCTATAATGTCGTCGACCCAGCTGCCCTGTCCTGGAGACGCAATCTTCGAAAGACTGTGTTTCGAGCAGAAGTCGGGGTTTCTTAAAAGAGCAAGGAGCGCGTCGTGTCTCAGTGGGAGCTTCGAGCGTATAAACGAACTTTCTTTTCGCCGACCCTACATAAAATTAGCACAATCGCAATTAAAAACGTTCATTAAAAAGCATACGTACAGAAATAAATGTAAAGTTGCTTCCGACAGAAAATCCATGGTTCGTCATTTTCAAGATCTAAACAGACCCTGTGGATGACCCTACATGCGTCTAACATTTGTTTCTCGAACTCGGCGAACTTGAATTTCTTCTTCGCGATAATATTAAACTATTTGCCGTTAGAAATTGTGTTAATTGAAAGGGAAAAGTTATGTGTACCTCATCCTGTCCATGTATATACCTGAGAACTAGCAAGAGAGAGAAATGTCGTATCTCGGCGATCTTCTCTTCAAATCCATGATTTTTGGCTTTCTCGTGCTCTTGTGTGCCATGGCAATCAAAATCTCATCTCGATCACTTGAACGACATTCTTTGGCATGTTTAATATTCCCTTGTACTAACTGTATCAACTTACTATCATCTTTTGAAGGAATCCGCTGTGTGATCTCTTTCAGTTGGTTGTTTTAGTTGGGAGCCTAACGAGGTCATCGTCATTTAGTACTAATCTTGTCTCCCATTGGGAGTCACCTAGTATGACACCGTTAGGATCGAAAAGGACTTGACTTAAATCTGGCCGCCCATAGTAAAAGTTGAGAGGGATGTGCGCACGAAAGTATTTTGTAAAGCTCCGTTCAATGATTTGCCTTAGCGTTAACGTAACGTCAATCATTTCTCTAGAGCCCTTTAAAGTGGACTTTTTCGACTTGTTCGCCCTCCCAGGTAGAAGAGGATCTCTAGTGTCTTTCTCTTTCACAGATGTTTTCTTTTCGGGCTTTGAGATAACTGTGTTAGGAGGTAATTTATCTTCTCTGGACGTATCATTGTGAGTTCCAAGCGGCGAGCTCGACTGTGATGGCAAATCCATCGAAGGATCATTGGCCTCGCTTACTGCTACATCGGACTGCGATCGATCTATTCCGCCGGCTTGGGAACCTCTTTCGCGTTGTTGCGTCCCAAGTTCTGCCGAAGCGTCTTTTCGAAACTCCTCGCCGCTCTCTACACCACCTGAGAAATCTCCCGAGACGTTCACATATTGCAGCGCCGCTGGTATGGCAGCTTCCAAGGTGAAGTCTCGGAGGTCCTTCCTTAGTGAGAGTGTTACTCCTAATAACGTCATTTAGATGGCGGTATTGATTGCACTATGTAGTTCCTTTATCAGGCTTGGCCATGAAGATGCTATATCTCTAGCGTCTGAAATAGAGATAGCATTCCCTCTTAGCAGAGATAGGGAGCTCGTGGTAGCATCCACAGAAACGTCATTTGTGACAATCGGCCTGGTATGCTGTGCTATCTCGGCAATAAGCGTTTGTGGTTGCGTAAGCCCATTATTCTTAATGGGCGAAGCATCTGCATTTAGTGCTGGAGAGATCGAATTAACAATCTCCATAGTAGCCCCCAAATCTCGCGGAGGTGCCGCGGTAATATTTCCCACGGTGGGATTGCATGCGTCTGGCATCGACGTGACACCACAGCCTAGAACTATCGGAACCGCATGTGATTCACTGGAGATATAGCCTGCCGGAGACGGAGCAACTAGATTTGGTAAGAGGTCCAAGTTAGCTTCTCCTGTTACTGGTAGAGAGCTCCGAAGCGCAATGTCATTCATTTTGCCGTGGTGATTGACCGTTTGCGTACTGTCATTGGAAGTAACGGCCTCTCGAGAAGAACCACATAGTTGCTGTGGTCCGTCGCCAGTTGTGAGCGGGTGGCCTTTAACCCCTTGCATGCCATCCGAATTCTCCTCGCGACTTATTTTATCTGACGTGGAAGCATGATTTCCCAATACGGTAGCGTTCTCTATCTGCACGTCATCCCTGAAACTGGTGGTCGATGGTGGCGGCTTGAATGTTGTACCTGCATTATTGGGTTCCGAATGAGAACTCAAGGAAGAATCGAGGTTTCCGTTGCGGCTAAGCATGGAAACATTTGTGTCTGCTGAAAGTCCCGATAGAACTTGGTAGGTGGTGAAATCAGACACGGAAACATCTACTTCCATAGATGTTGTATCACCCCACATCGGACTAGCCGACATTGATTCAACATTGAGGCGACTCTGTCCATGGGAAGCATTATGAGTGGTCGATCTGGCGTAGTATCGGCATACTTTTGTCTCTGTAGAGTCAGGAGCTCCACTTCCCTATTCCCAATTAGCCTCATTTCTTTCGTCCGTGCATTACTACCTACTGATCGTTAAGAAGCTGCTAGTTGTCGTCTACTTGTTGTTTAAGGCGCTGGTTTTCCTTCCGGAGTCCTGCCATCTTGTCTTCAAGGCCCTTAATTGTGTTTGCCATGGCCGCCATCTTCTCTATTATTATTATTATTATTATTATTCCTTTTTACATGCTATGTGAGTCTATGACTATGCAGCATGGCGGGATTTCTCCCTAGCTGTTTGAGCTGATTCTAATACAAAAGAAAGCTGTGATACAGGGTTGGGGGCTCTGTCTGATGTGTTCTAAGCGCTGGTGAGGGTCTTGCCCTATTTGTACAAAAGAAAGGTGTTTTAACAGTCTCTAGTCATGTGACTAGTCGCCATCCTCCTCCTCCTCCTCCTCCTCCTCCTCCTCCTCCTCCTCCTCCTCCTCCTCCTCCTCCTCCTCCTCTACTTCTTCCCCCCTCCCCAGGTGCCACGCTCTCGTGGCTACCTTCGTGGTCTTTAGGAATTCAACTGTGGCAGCGATTCCTTTCGTTGTATGCATGAGAATTCGTTGAGAGAGGGGCGTTTTGAGCCGTAAGGTGTCTCTTACGTACTTCCTGGCTAGACCCGTTTCTGGGCAGCTGAGTAGTAGGTGTTCAGCAGTCTCTTTCGCACCGCATCTGCACCTGTCGTTGGACGCATGGCCGAGCTTGTGGAGGTATGATTTGATGTAGCCGTGGCCGATTTTGAGCTGGTAGAAGGCGCTGGCAATCTCTCGCGGAGTACCGGGGGTTATTCTGAGCTTGCCTGATATGCTCCATGGGAAGATCTTGCGGTAGGAGTGTGAGTTGTTGTACAAAAGGCTACTTCTGCGGTCCGTAGCTATGGCTTGCTTCCATTCCGTTGATCTCATGCCTTTGATTTTCATCCCCAGCATGGCGAAGCTCGTGTCGTGTGAGTTTGGATGTTGGGAGGTGGCTAGCTTTGCCAGTTCGTCAGCTTTGTCGTTGCCGTTGATGTCTGCATGGCCTGGAACCCATTTCAGGTTGATTTTTGCGCCTTTTGCTGTCGCTTGTTTTGCTGCGCTAATAGCTCTGATTTGGCAGCTCTGGCCGGGGTTGTCGGACGGTGTTTTGAGCCGCCAGAGGCCGGCTTGGTTGTCTGAGTATATGTTGAAAGTGAGGCCTGGTTTGGCAGTTCTGTTTGCGTATTCAACGGCTTGCGTGACGCCTTCGAGCTCTCCGTTGTAAACCAGTTGATCTTTGCCTAGGTTGTGGGTTTTTTGATGTTGAATAAGTGTAGAAGGAGGTACGAGTACGACCAGTCCGACACCTATTCCAGTAGTTGTTCTCTCGGTAGTCTGTGAAGCGTCGGTATATACAAATATATCCTTTGCGGGGTTGTTCAGGGTACGTTCCTCATGTACTTTGGCCTCTTCTTCCTTTGGGAGCTTGCTGATCTCTACGTTAAAGTAGGTTTGCCGCTTCCACGGAGGGAAGTGATGGTGGGAGAGTTTTTCCAAAGAGTTATTGTCGTACAGGTGCCGTATGGAATCATAGATGCGCTTAAGTTGTAAGGGCGCTTTTGTTTTCTCTCTAGGAGGGGGCTCTACCGGCGCTACAATCGCTTGTGTAGCTTTGTTGATTGGGTGGTCAGGTGACAGTTTGAGCATACGAAAGGCGTACATTCTGTTGCTATGGTTTAAGCGGATTTTGGGAGGTGGGGTAGCTGCTTCTACTTCCATTGGTAGTATTGGTGCTGTACGAAACACTCCTAGGATTTTCCTGATCGCCATGTTCTGCAGGCTTTGTAAGAGCTTGATGAATTGTTGTTGACCTCTCCACCAGATCACGGATCCGTAGTCTGCAATACTCGTAACGCATGCTGTATATAGTTGTCTCAGAGCGAAGGGAGTTAGGCCTTTGCCTATGTTAGCTAGTCTGGCCATCCTGTGGAATGCTCCTCTGGCTTTTGCTACTTTTGTTGCTACGTGGTGTTTAAAGGAGAGCGACGGGTCGAAGTATATGCCTAGCCATTTAACAGAGCTTTTGGGCATGATTGTCTCATTGTTTGGGAGCTTAATGGAAGCTGAGAGGGCGTCATGTGATGTGTTCCAGTGCAAGAGCTCTGTTTTTGCGAGGTCGAATGCGATTTGGTTGTGTTCAGCAAGTTGGAAGATCTTCCTTGCTTCTTGTTCTAGTCGCCTGACGTTCTTTTTGATTGATGGAGAGGCTGTAGTGATTGAGACGTCGTCTACGTACGAGATCCACGTGACGCCTGTGGATTTGAATAAGTCTCTGATATAGATCAAGAATAGGATTGGAGAGACAGGGCTTCCTTGCGGGACCCCTGATTTAATGGCCGCGAAGCTTTGGATTTGTCCGTCAAAGGCTAGTCTCAGTTGTCTGTCGATTAAGAAAGATGCAATCCAGGCGATTATGTAGAGAGGGAAGTCTAGCTCTTGTAAGATGCGGTATAGTCTGTGTCTTGCCACGTGGTCGTATGCCCCCTTTACGTCCATGAAGAGAGTAGACGACTTCCACCCTGTCTTTTTGTTCCGTTCGACCTCGTTGGTCAACAAGAGAGCAGCGTCGATTGCTGATTTTTTGAGTCTTCCACCCATTTGAGACTTGTGTAAGAGGTTCGTTGTTTCTGCCCAATAGCTCAGTCTGTGCGCTATGATTCGTTCGGCTACTTTTCCAAGGCAGTTAAGTAGCGTTATGATTCGGTATGATTTGGGAATTGCGTAGTCCTCTTTGTTTGGCTTCTGGAGGATAGCTCCGGTTGCTTGTTTCCAGCTCTTTGGATGGTATCCGAGGTTAATAAGGACAGAGTATACGTTATAGAATGTGTCTGGGATAGCTTCGTAGGCGTGTGTGATAATATCCTGGGTAATGCCGTCCGGTCCTGGTGATTTGGATTTGACTTTAGCTGAACATACAGTCTTGAGCTCTTCTACAGTAAGTCTTGGCCATTCCCATCTCGTGCCGTTTCCTGTGTAGTTCTCCCATTCCGGTTCTTCTGCGTCCGGTGGTAGAGGAAACAGGGCTTGCTTAAAGGCGTCGCATTTGCCTTGGAATGTGGTTTGTAGTTGATTTTGTCTGTTTTTGATGTGTGGAATACGGCGTACAAGGTTTCCCTTGGTGTATTTCATGGCTGTAAAGATGGAGCGGGGGTCTTCCTTCTCTAGAAATTGGTTCCAGTGGTCTGTTTTGGCTTGCTTAACTGCCGTGAAATATGTGTTTCTAGCTGAGCACCATGCGGCTGTGGTAGAGTGGTCTTCTGCTGTCACGTGTCTGTGTTTTGCCGACATGTCTTTGCGTAGTTCGGTGAGCTTTGGCGTCCACCACGCTTTTGCATGAGCGCTTGGCTTGATCAGGGGGATGGCGATTTTGGCGGCTTTGCTTATAGCGTCGGTTAATGCCTCTGCTGTGCTGTCCAAGAGCTCCGTGAGTGTGGTGTTGTCCTCTCTGACGATTGACCGAGCGTTGCTTATTGTAATAAGGTGTGGGCCGAAATCTGGGTTGTGGAGGTCTCTTGTTTGAGTTGTGATATATATGAGTTCTCTCTGAAAGAGCTCCCAATCCGCCTTTTTGATGTTATACCTAGCCTGTAAGGCAGGGTTTCCTACTGTGTCGTCGTCCTTGGCAGTGATGTTGATTTGGAGACCAATATGGTCAGAGGCAAGCTCGGCGTTGAGTTTGAAGTTATCGCATCTCTCAGAGACTAATGGAGAGGAGAAGGCTAAGTCTAGTACTGAAGGAGTGACGTTTTCTCTGATGAAGGTGATTCTCCCAGGCTTATTTAGCAAGCTTAAGTTGTTCCCTTCTAGCCATTCCACGAGGTCTTCAGCTTCTTTGCTAGGGTTTCCGATGAGTGGGTTCCACCATGGGTGGTGTGTGTTGAAGTCTCCTGCTAAGATTGTGTGTGGGTGTAATTGGCGGTTCTTGAGGCATCTCTGGAAGGTGCGTTGATTTGATTCTCCTTGGTCTCTTTGGTTGTATATGTTGATGATTTGGAGTTTGTTAGAGCCTTCTGTCACGTCTAATACTTGAATGTCTGTGTCATTAGGCGAGTCGGTGGCAAGGTTGACGGAAGGAGAAAACGTTTTGGAGACGTATGTCAACGTTCTTGGGCGATGGTTGGTATCGTAGTTTGGGAGGATTTGCGTGTAGCCTGGGTGGCCGGTAGAGCTGAGGTTCGTCCATTCGTTTCTGACTCTCTCTCTGCCGAACCATGGCTCTTGAATCAAGATTATGTCTGCTTTGCACTCTACAGCTATCTGTAGCGCGTTCTCTGTAGGTTTGTTGTTGATGTTGCAGTTGATAGATATAATCTTGACAGCGGTGTCTATCATGCTTTCTCCGTAGGGTGAGAGGGGGAGAGTTCGCATCTTTTACTGTCCGCTGAATGGCTGCCTCCGCAGTTAGCGCATTTGAATGTGGTGTGTTGGCATGATTTCCCAGCGGTTTGGCAGTTCGAGCAGTGGTGCTGCTGTGTTGCATGTTCCTTTGCACATATTCTGCATATTGGGGTTCTTTTGCAGTATTGTTGCAAGTGGCCGAATCCCCAGCAGTTTGTACATTGTATAAGAGGGGAGGTAGAATGGAGTTTTTCCACCCTAGCGCTGATTCCAGCTATTTGGAGCCTGTTTCGGATTGCTTTCCTGGCGTCCTCTTCTTTCCGAAAGGAGATTATGACTGAGCCGTGGAGTTGATTGGGGTCCATTCGTTTTTCCCGGGAAGTCAGCCAGTATGGTTCTCCGACGAGTTCTAGGTCCAATCCTTTGTTGAAGGTTAGGATCTCGTCTTTGATAACCGCCATGCCTCCATCGGTGTTGAATACTCTTAGTGGAATACTATGGGCGACTACTTTGTAGTATTGGGTGTCTACCTTTGCGGTTTGGTAAGTGATGAGTTGTCTTAAGAGGTCTTCATGGGCCTGGAGCATTTCTGCTTTGAAGTCGTCCGTGGTTGTAATAATCAGATTCTTTTGAAGAGACCTAGTGACCGTGCTAACTACGGGTCCTAGATGGGTCCTGGCTTTGATTTCTTGGTTGATTTTGTTGCGTAGGTCGAGAGAGTCGATTTCGTTAAAGCCTTCAAGTGTAGTTTTAGTCAGAATCAGTCGTTTCTGCCTTTTGGCTTCTCTTCTCTTCTCTGCGGCTTGTTGTGGAGTGGGTTTTGGTGTTCTTTGCAGGTGTATGGTGGTTCCACGTGATTCAGGACTGAACATGGAGGACATTAGGCCAGGGCCATTTTGGGGGCCGTTTAGAGGGGTGTTTCGCGGGGGATTTTGCTGGGCTGTCGGTTTTTCAGCGCTTTTAGCCTTCGTAAGCTTCAGAGCCGTGTTCCCTAGGTAGTTGGCAGTGTTGATGATGTGTTTTGCCGCTGATTGCACTGGGTTTCCGTCCATATGTTCTTGAAATTGGGAGATCAGGTGTATAATGCTGGTTTTGCTGTCTTCGTTCTCTTCTCTTCCTAGGGCCCAGCATAACAGTTGTCTAGCTTGTAACAGAGCTTCGTTTACTGTTCTTGGTGCCACGTTCTTGGTGTATTTGGTGCTGCGTGGGTTGAATTGAGTGTCGTTTGGTCTCTTAGTAGGCTGTATTGGGGGGCGGTGAGCGGAGGCAAAATCCAGATTTGGTGTGGATACTCCCCCTGTAAAGGGGCTTAGGTTTAGATCTCCTCTGCCGAAGCTGTTGGGGTTGAATTGTGGTTGAATAGTTCTCTGCTGTCTGCTTAAGGTAGGGCTAGAAGGGGCTGGGTCGTCTGAGTTAGGTAGGAGGCCTCCGTTGCTGTGTGTTGGGGTGTTAGGGATGGAGCTTCCCAATATCACCTGGGTTCCGTCCGGGAGGTCTGTTTGTGTGTCCATTGAGTCTGACATGTTGTGGGAGGTCTTAACAGGTCTCTAGAGATCTGATTGCTGTTTGTGATTGGTCGTATATATGTTTGGGGAGGTGTGATGGCTTCAGGGCTGGTTTGCAAGATTTTCACGTGAGTTGAGTATTTACTAACTCAACCACCAGTTGTCCAAGACAACTGGGGACAGTTGCGATTGACTCTGTGAGCGTCGGTCAATGGTTTGGGTTAACTAATTTGACGAATTTCGAAGAAAAAATTCTCCGCAAAAAGAGATGTTTTGGGTTCGCGCCATCTTCTCTAGATCTTTCTTGAGATGTGCGGTTTCAGTATTAAGACGATGAAAGTCTGCTTCGCTATCCGCAATTAGCCACTCTTCTTGCATTTGTGCATCGCTACCTACTGGCCGTTAACAAGCTGTTGGTTGGCGTTAACTTCTCGTTCAAGGCCCTACTTGAGTTGTGCCATCTCGTCTTCAAGGTGCTTAATTTTGCTCGTCTTAGCCTTTATCTCTAGCGATTGAGCCTTGTCGGACTCCTGGTAAAGACTTTCGCGTGATTGAAGCATACTGTCTTGTTCCTCAACC
The DNA here is from genome assembly GCA_020726505.1 of Leptodontidium sp. MPI-SDFR-AT-0119. Classification (NCBI taxonomy): domain Eukaryota; kingdom Fungi; phylum Ascomycota; class Leotiomycetes; order Helotiales; family Leptodontidiaceae; genus Leptodontidium; species Leptodontidium sp. MPI-SDFR-AT-0119. Next base: position 1,680,417 of record JAHLEZ010000017.1, read on the forward strand.
TATGAAATTCTCAGTATAGTTTTCTAATATATCTGTCGAAGGGCTCACCGATTTCGTCAAGGACCGGTTCTATTTCCGTCATGACTCGATTTCGTTAGAGGCTTTGTCATTTTCTCGTTATAGACGATCAATGACCTTCTGTTTCTCCGCCCTATTGTTGAGTTAGCTAAAGATATTTTATATTGCAGAATTTTGTTTTACCCCGATTCCTTAAGGGAGTCAACCTCATTTTGAAGATTCTGATTTAGTTCTTTGAAAGGCGCGAGATCGTTAACTTTCCTATCGCTTTCCTGCAGCCGATTTCTAAGGTCGTCGTTCTCCTCGGTCAAGGTTTTGTTGCATGCAGTGACAGTCTAGTTTACATGGGCTCTGACTCCGCCAATTTAAGGACGTCTCTGAGGGAGTGATGTGTTGTAGACGCCGCCGGCTCTAGCAGTGTCTTGTTAGCATATCCCCTAGTATAAGGTCAGCCTTTGTGACCTACTTTTAGGTGAGTATTCCCTGCCCTTCCTTGTTTTACTGCTCCACATGCGCCGTTGTAGGCGTATTCACTGCCTTCCTGGGCTTCTTAGGGCTGGGCGTTTGCGGTGATGGGTTCATTGTGTTTGGATCTTTCTGATCATGGGTTGAAATTTGTCAAGTCCGGGAGGCTTACATATACGTATAGAAGGTTGGAGAAAAAGGGGGCCGTTGAATCACGGCGATGCGATGTGCCTGGGCGGGTCGTCTTGGACCGAATAGGCTTAGCGTTCGAGCTCCAGAGCTCGGAGCTGAAGGCGTTGGTGAAGGTAGCTCTCTCTCACTGAACGATTTTAAATCGTTCTTGAATCGCTCATGAGAGTTTGCACAAAGATTTCCCACTCAATCATATTGGCTACAATGGTACCGACGATATGATAATGGACTCTGATGACGAGTTCCTGGTGATCCTAACTTCTCGTTGTTGCCAGAGAAGTCCCCCTATAACAATCATCAAGGGCAGCGGAGAACTTTGGTTTAATTCCTGCTAAGGGCAATTTCGAAAAAATTGAAAGTTATCCAGGCTCAGTCAGGAATAGGTAGGTCAAATCTTGGCGGACCTCTAACCTGACCCATTCTTGGCAGGTGGGGTCAAGGGTTTTAGGGAAGCAGCTGGACAAAAGTTATTCATTCATACTTCCTCTACTATAACACGACCTGCCGTTAGAAGATATACTCGATAGCTCAATACTTTATGATAATATGTGTCATCGAAATTCGATGGAGTTTCTAGCCTTGGAGGAGGTTGCGTTGACTATTTAACCGGAATGGGACAAGACTCTGAGCTCGGAGCTCAGTAATTATTTCGTGCCAATTCAAAGTCCAAACAGACTCTACATAAACTCAAATCCAGTAGCGCGAGAAATACGTCTATTCGGACCTTATTATAAATCTTGTCAATCCTTCAAATTTGCCCACGAGTGTGCTTGGGATATTACCCTTGTCATGTACTCTCCATCGTCCGCTACTGAACGGTTCACCTTTGCACGCCTATTTCGATTAACTCAGTATTCAAAAGTTTTCGTGAAAACTTTGCTTACAGTGTTTTCCTGTTTGCCGGCAACGCCTGCCCCGTCGTAGGACGAAGAGCCCGTTCACCTGAACTAGGGCGAGGTAATTTAATGCAGAGGGAGAGCAATCCGGCTGAACCAGTGGATACAGGCTGTCTACGTGGAGATGTTTTCATGACGCCATACGCTTGGCGATGGTTTGATTCAACTGGAGAGGGGGACCAAAAAAAAACTCGTCCAGTAGGTGACAGTTCCCAGGCCGGTTCGCTGGAACAGGGACAGGACTATAGTCTATCGGCAGTTTCTTCTTCGAGAGGCTCCTACATGCTTCCACGACATCCTAGGCAGTGCACCCCATCTTTCCTTCTAAATCCCTCGCTTGGCGCAGGACTTCATTCTGCGGCATGCTGATGGTAGTCTGGCGGTCGTCGTGGGAGGGTTTGGCAGGACGGTGCGACAAGGCCTGAAGTCACAAGGCGAGTGAATTGGGACCTAGCTATTCCGGCCCCGGCCCACATCGTTCCTTGGAAGAATATTCACATGTGGTTGGTAGGGTGGGGACGCAAGGCTCATCCAGACGACACTGATGAGGAGGTGCAGGAGTAGACGACGACGTTCGGGGAGCTGCACTCGGGTTCGCCCTTCGGTCGTGGGACGAACACTGCGGCCTTAAATTGGTCGCTGGCGCTATGAAATAGTAGCCAGTATATCTCTGATAGTAACGCATGCCGTGTTGAGGATGACATCTGGCTGCACTACGTCCGTGAATGGGCACCCTTAGGCGCTCTTGGCTAGTTGCGAGATTCGGATTCATTCTTTCTTCGCGTCGAAGCATGGAAGTTGTGAAGCGCTATTGACCACACAGAACCAACTATGATTGAGGTGGCGTAAGGAGGCCCAGAAATTCCCGATTACCTTTTGTCGTTAGCGCAGCTCCCATGGGCCCACTAGCCTGCCTTCGTTTGCCATTGCGGGTCTTCTGTACACCCTGCGGTTGCGCCGCATTGGCTTAGCTGGGAGAGTGACGTCTCAGGTCCTTCGTTCCTCTAGATTTTGCGACACTACCAGGTATTGCTTGGGGAGAGTTTTCGATGAAATGAGACTGTGGACCAGATAGATGCGATGGGTCTTCCTTCTGTGTAATGAACTTGGTGGCCTGACCTTTCGTAGGTGCTGGCCGCTTTTTCTTCGACGCTTTCCTGCATTTGACGATACCCATAGGCTGTAGTAGTAGTCCACCTGATTAACCCGAGACCCTTTCATGTTTCCCCTTGATTAGTTGACCAACGCTTTTCAGCTACAACACTTTCTCAGATTCAAATCCGACTCTGGCCACCATCTCTGCGCCTAATATTTAATTCTTAAAATTAATTGCCAAAATAGTTTGTATTAATACTGGCTATCTTACTACATAGCAGGGTCTGAGAAATTGCTTATTACAATAAAAACGGAGGAATGGATTCCACTATACTAGATGTAGGTAGCAAAGGTAGGATTACAGTCCTTTAGATTAGTTTAAAAATGACTGTCTTCAGAAGCAACTTGGAACATCCGTACGTGCAATCCCCGCATCTACATGTACATCAGCGCAGGGAGAGTACCCATTACAGCCACCACAGCTGAAACGCAGCCCAAGCCATGGCCAAGCCTAGCTGCTCCGCCAGTGAACGCACTTGGCGCAGTGGAATTCGCAGCCGCCGTGGTGCTGATGTAGCTAATCGTGGCTGGAGCAATGAGGAAGCTGGACATTTCGGTCGCGATGAAGTACCATCTCTTCCAAATTTGTCAACTTCCTTAAGTTGGCAGAGATATCACGTCGTGATACCTTGCCACTGCGTCGGTCGCGTAGTGTCGTACGGGGGATATTATAAACCTTAGCTGCAGCCCGAACTGAAAGCTTAGAGTCTTTTTAAGAGCCTCAAGCGCAATGATAACTCGACTTTCAATTGAAGAAGATTCCATTTTGACTTGTGGAGAAAAGTAGTGTTGAAGATGAAAGGTGGTGACTGGCGTGGAAAGTGGGCGACTCGTTATGATGGGCGCCTCGCTATGCAAGTACGTTACTGCAAACACACTTGATTATCCTAAGAAACTATGCTAATTAACAATATAGAGAGCGTGGTGAGAAACCCCAGCGTAGCTCCATCCTTGTTTATTTTTATCCTATGCCAAAAGAGTGTCTTAGGTCCAGAAACGCACAGAAAAGAAAGTAAGAAATATTTTTGTGTTATCTTGTTTCTTTTTTACCACCATGTTCGGAACTTCTCCTTCCCGAATTCCTGACGTTTTCCCCATGGTCTTTCCGAACGAGCTCTTCGATTCGATGGCTGGAGGATTTACGATCCATGCCAGTTCGAGTTGAGCCAAAATTGTACTTTAGCCTGCTCGCAGCAGAAAGTCGTCTTCTTTCCGTCATTGTCACAGAGTTCGTTATGCTCATCTATTCCCATCTGTTAGCATATTTTCTCTCACTAACTCCCTTTCCCAGGTTTATGTTGCTCACCAAATTCACAAAAATGATTCTTGTCCTTGGCACAAAATGCGTGCTCCCGTTCCTCGCACTCCGGCTTTTCCATAACCGGATGCTTGCACTTCCCATCTCTATCTTCCTTCCCTTTCTCACATTTACATTTCTTCTCGCCAGAATTCCAGTTCATATCTGGACGGCATGGCGGGTGCTCCTCAGGATATTTCTCATGGATCTTCTCGTGGAGTTCTTCAGGCTTGCAGCAGAAAGCCTCGTTGTGCCCGTTGTCAAAGCAGAATTTGTTATGTTCGTCTAATAACAAAGCGTCAGCGACAAATTTACAGCGGATACAAGATGTACAGGAACCTTACCAAATTCATAGAATTCATGCTCACTCTTTGCACAAAAAGCCTTCTCACCCGATTCGCAAGATGGTCTTTCATGGGCTGGAAAATGGCACTTCTGCATGAAATCATCCCACAGCTGGTCGATGTCGCATTTGCATTGCCTTTCGAACCCACGCCATTCCTGGTTGCCTGGGCATTGATTTCGGGTCCGAAGGTTGGGGACCGCAGAGACGGTGCCAATGGCGAGGAAGCCGAGGGTGAGGAGTTGTGTTAGATGCATTTTGTGTTAACTTGGTAGTGATCAGAAGCTCTGTCTTTAAAGCGAGGGTTCTTGAGTTGGAAGTGTTAGTGGTGATGAAAGAAAAGACCAACGTAGGAGGGAGGATCGAGACTTTATAGATGAATCCCACGGATCATCCGCTGTAGTGACCTACCTCACTCCCTAAAATCAGTTCATTTTGCAGCCACCATTTCGGGTTGTCGCCCAACAGAATGGACGTTTTCACATGCCCATGGAGCGATTTCCGTGACTAAGGATTTCAGTAGTAGAGTCAGCCCCTCCTCAATGAACTCTGATGCAAAGCAGAGGCACTAAACCAAGAGTGCTTGTCTAATAAGAGCAAATGCAAAGCATGTTCATGGCAGAACAGTTATGTTTTCTTCGACCTAAGGTGTGGCGCAATTAGTGATGCGTGAGACGAGGATGTTTTCAACTATCAGGACCCATACGAAAATATTACAATTGCTTGCATAACGTGTGTCAGCGTCACCGATTTTAGCGAGCCTCACCAAACCCCTCAAATCCGCCCCAAATCCGAAGTAGGCACCTCACCCCGCCCCTTCAATTGATTATTAAGGCTTTAAAAAAGTTAATATAATTAAAATTTAACATAATATTAATACATATATCGATTTCTTTTATTCTTAAGATATAATGTAGAGGTGTAAAAGTTGAATAGGCGATTTTTAGCCTCGCGAGCTGGCTCTCGGTCGCAAATTTGAGCCGCAAACCCACGACTTTGCCCCCGAATATTACTTTATAACTACAAGTTTAATTAATCTAGTAATTACATGCAATTAATTATTACATATTTAACTTTAATTATCTTAAGTTTTAGAAGCTCTTAATAATGTTTCGCGGTGTTAGAAAAGGGGGGTAAAATCGAGGGTTTGCGGTCTAAATTTGCGACCGAGAGCTAGCTTGCGAGGGCTCGCGAGGCTGAAAATGCCACTTTCGCCCTTTTGTAATTTATACCTTTAAATTACCTTTATAATACTCAAAAATATAATGCATATACTAAAATTATGTTGAATTTTCATTATATCAACTTTTTTTTAAAGCTTTAATAATTAATTAAGGGGTGGGGAGAGGTGCCTCCTCGCTGTTTCCTCGCGAATTTGAGGGTTAGTGAGGCTCGCTAAAATCGGTGACGTTGACACACGTTATGCAAGCAATTGTACCCGCAGCCTGACTGGGGTCGGTGGGGATCTCCGGGCAGGAAATCAAGTCGTTGAGCATGTTATACAACATGACAATCTCGTTGAGGCGGGGAACTCAAGTCGTTGAGCATGTTACACAACACGAGTTGAAGCTCAATCTCGTTGAGGCGGGAACTCCGGTCAGAAAGTCGAGTCGAACATGCCAGCGAGAGGCGAGGGTGGCTTGAGGAAAGTCTGGGAGAAAACGAGAACGGGGGAGCGAACACGAACCTGCACTTAAAGGGGGACCACACTCTTTTGCTTGTTGGCTCGGAATATGCCCTCTCTATCATTCCAATTGAGGTGCAGATGTCAGTCCAAAGGATCTGACAGACAACAAAGGAAACGGGCTCAGAAGCATGGAATTCCACCAGAAGTTCCCTAACCTGAGAAAGATAATTGTGACGGACGATTGCACCGCACTTGGATCGTCTGAAAATGACACAAGATTACTATGCTCTTTTTCACAAAAGAAAGCATTTGGAGTCTCAGCGGGCAACCAAGTAGGTCTAAACTCGATTGAAGTAATTGCGCCTTCAGGACTAAACGGCTGTAGCCCTTCAATGTAATTATTGCTAATCAGTGATCAACTGTAGAGAAAGTCCAATCTCTCAATCTGGCATTTCGTTCATCAGGCACTAATACAGACGAACATTACTTTGATCAATCATCCATCCGCACACCGGAATATTCTCGTTGCTGGTGCGACCCTTGACGCCCGCCCTGTGAATGCTTCAATCGGTTGGTCTCGAGGCCTTGTGATAGCGGCAGATCCAGAGCCTTCCCCGACTCTCATTGGTCGGCAGAGCCCACAGATGTCCAAAAAGAAGCAATAATTCACCTTCTTCGATCCCCCATACTTTTTCTCATTTCTGCCATGCGCCCTTGGTGACTTTCACCTATCACGTCAAGCAAGTTCCTGCTGCTGTTTTCCTTAAATTGGCGATCCCCCGGGTCGTCGAACGAGAACGAACGTCCATTTCGATATCACTTCTACGAGAATTCTCCAGGGAGGATTATCTTACACTCTGGAAAGAAGTTGTCCAGACAAAACAAAAAAAATGGGATTCAAAATATTAGTGTCGATTGATGATCTTACCCTGCTGGTGGATGAGAAAGATGGGGGCTCAAAGCGTCAGTATCGATTGATGACCTTACCCTAGAAATATGGCCTGCTGTAGGTAGGCTCAAAGCGTCAGTGCCGATTGATGACCTCCTTACCTGCTAGCGGGCTGGGAAATAAGCGGGGTTCAATTGCAATCTCTGCGTAGAACGCTTATATAACAATAAGACGAAATATTGTTATATTTAAGACGCGATGTAGACTGGCTGGCTTTGGAGGAGGCACAGCTTGAAATTTGTCAGTGTAAGAATAGAATAGAATAGGATAGATATATAGATCTATCTATATATCTATCCTATTCTATTCTATTCTATTCTATTCTATTCTATTCTATTCTATTCTATTCTATTCTATTCTATTCTATTCTATTCTATTCTATTCTATGATAATAATAATAATAATGATGATAATGATGTTTATTCGCCCGGTTCTAAACTTAAAGGGCCCTAGTCTATATTACATAATCCGCTTCGTTCAGTGTTTCCATGACCTCTTAAAGCCCGTATAGAAATGCCTCTTCTAGTATCTTCCACTTTTAGTAATTGCCTTAATTAAACGAGGTCTCGTGTATAGTTAGTAACAAGTGAGCTTAAAGATTATTCTTCTAAGTATTTAATGTCCTATCGTCAGTGACTAAAGCGAGACTTACTAAGGACACAAGGGTTATTAAGAGTTAGTCAGGGTAAGAGAATAAAATAGGATTTACTATTATAGAGTGTTAGTTACTTGTTCTACTTTTATGTTTAGTCGTCCTATAATAATAGCGAATTTAATCGTTACTCGAACCGCGTCTATATTTAGTGTCTATTTCTTAAAGTCAAATAAGGATTTCCCCCCCAAGTAAAAAGATAAATTACCTCTTCTTGTGTCTGTCTATATTAACATTTACATTCAGTATACATCCCATCTCGCGCATTAAAAGAGGATATACTTGACAATTTCCCTTACTTGGCCGCATTCATATTAATCCGATTTTATTACTCTAATCTAGTAGAAGTATCTATTAAGTCGTGCTATTCCTGTTTAGAGTTGTGCTAATACGCTCGCTTCTCTCCGTTTAAGGCTGTCATATAAGGTACGAGTGTACTTGCCTAGTAATACTATGTCTATTTCTCTCAAATACTTTCCTACTTTGTCTAGTAATGTCCTTATTACTCCTGTCGCTATTATATTATTTATAATTATAGACTTAGCTTATTAATATTACCCTTAAGGCGTTCGGCCCTACTCTGTGGCCTGTCGTGCTACCTCCTTTGTTCTCCTGTTTTACTCGAAACTCCCTTATAATAAGACTTATATTATAGAGACAAAGTTACCTCCTTTCTTTAGCATACGAACTAGCTCGTAGATTTCTTTAATACTACTTTATCCTAATTAATGTCTTAGTTGACTCGTTACTAGTAAGGCTCCTTAATTATTTATAATAATAATAATCTGTCTTCCTACTAAATATTATAGTAGCTACTTTAGTGCCATGGCCATTACTACGAGTTTAACCGTGTATAAGTTCTATTCTGTTTTTGCTCTTAAAGTAACTGAGTATATAGTCAATTCTCTACTTATTATAATACTAAGAGTGTCGTAAATAGCCCCTCCTATCTTAACTATCCCTTTCCTTGCGGACGAGCTTGTTATAATCTATATGCCGCAAATAATATTCGTAATGTTTATAGTCTCCTTTATTCTAAGGTTAATTATAACGGGGAGTCGTTTTTTTCATAGAGCTATTATATACGGCTGAATAACTTCTATCTTATTTATTAGTATATTTTAGTACGTATAAGTTATCTTTTATAATAATAAAGTAAATCTCCGGAGTTCTCTAGTGTTTAACTTTAAGAGTGGGTTCGTCTCTAATAATATGCGGAGGTTAACTTATAGCTTCGTAGCCCTCTCTATATACCGCTTATTTATTATACGTATACTGGCCTTGGCTTCTACAACTGCAGTTACTACTATTCGAAAGACTCCTGTAATAACCTATACTCCGACTCTTTATATTCTATTTATTAAGGCCACGCCTTTATATCCGCAAGTATATAACTAAACGTTCGAGGCATAATCCACGACTAACGCTACTGTCGCTCTAAATAATTGCCTTGTAGTTAAAGGGGAAACTAGCCGTAGTCGTTTTAGTACTATAGCGGCCAAAATGCCCTTAGTCGTTACTTTTCTGATGTATTATATATATTATAGTCCCGAGTCTATAATTACCCCTAAGATCTTGGCCGTTTCCTTTAGTATAATTACTTTACCTTTAATAATAAACGGTCTAGTGCTAGTTTAGTCCGGCCGCCTAGTGAAATAAATTATTACTATCTTGTCCCTTTTAAACGTGGCTTCGCTCCGCTTCTCTTATTTTATTACTTTGTTAATAATAACTTAAATACCTTCTTTATTCGCTTTTATTAATAAACTTATAACCTACGCGTTATAATTATCTACAAATACTATAGCTCCCCTATTTGTATTTACTTTATATTAAACTAAGTCAGTATTAAAAAAGAGGAATAATATTAACGAAAGTAATAACCTTTATAATAAGCTTACTTGTGATAGTAACTATTATTAAGAGGTATAACTATTAATTAAAATAGTTACCGTGCGTTCTAAGTAAAAGGCATTAATCCACCGTACTATAGCTAGCGGGATGCCTCTCGCTATGAGTCTCTATAATAGTTTGTCTTTATATACCTTATTATATACGCCCTTCACGTCGAAACTAACTAAGCTAAAGACCTTCTTTAATCTCTATATATTATAAATGTGTTCTTATAATAATAAGAGTGCCTATTTAATAAAACGCTTCTTTCTAGCCCTAAAGTAATTCGTGGGGAGTAAACTAAAAGTCTCTACTACGTACGATACTCTTTTAGTAACCACAGACTCCAGTGTCTTTCTAAGTGTAAAGAGTAGCGAGATCGGCCTCCACGCCTTTGTGACTATATAGTCACCCTTATTCCGCTTCTTTAATAGTATAATCTTAGTATTTCTCTATTACGTAAGGAGCTCCCCTTCATTTAATAATGTCTAAAAGAGAAGTAACACTCTGTTTTTCACTATTAACTATACTTACTTTTATATTATAACTAATAACCCATTATCTCTTAGCGCCTTTTATAACTTCGTCTCAAAAATTCTCTATTCTACCTCTTCTATTGTTAGGGGAGGCATAGCTATTACAGCTCGCTATAAGCGTAGTCCTTTATCTTCTATCTTTATTAGTAATAAGGGAAAAAACACTAATAACAATTCCTCCGCTTATTCAGTTTTATCCTTTGTAATAAATCCGTCTCTTCTTATTAACGGCAATATCTTATTAAATACTACGCTACTATTAAGATTTAAGTACTTTATTACTTACTAGATGTTTATGTCATTTACGAGGAAATCATCTTAGTGAGCCTTTTTCTACCTCCTAATAGTATTATAATATTCCTTAGTAGCGTTATTTACTTACTATTTTAAGTTTAAAAACATGTGACTTATTTGCTGTTAAGTTCTTACTTAGTTCTTCTAGTATATATAAACTCACTAAAACTAAGTGAAGTCCGTGGTCTACTATCTCTTTATATATAATAAAGGCTTAGCTTTTAGAGTAAGTATATAGACTACTTCTAATATTACTGTCATTAGCCTATTAGTCTACTATTATATAGTACTTCTAAAGGGGATCTTATAAAGGGAGGTGACAATCTTAGCCTTTATATTATTTTATAATATATTCTTGAAAAGTAGCCTTACTTTATTAACTCGTTCTAGGGTCGTAATATTAAACGTTATCTTAATTACTTTATAATTAGATTTATGTTTAGTCGTGTAAGTTATACACTTTATTATTGACATTATTAGTTCTTTTAAGACTAATATCAAATTAATTATTAACTTATAATTCCCTCGTTGTTACGTTTTCGTACCCTTAAGTAGCAAACTCTAAAGGGCGTAATTACTTATAAGGTCAATGATCGGATCGGCCTCTCCTTGCCTTTCCCGAGTAATATTATCCCCTCCCTATAATTAATTATACTAGTTGAAATCTCCGGTAAGTATTATATCTACTTAAGTGCCGATCTTATTACGCGTTTCCTAGATTAATTAATATAACTTATATGTCGCGTCCCTTAATGCCTTTATATCCTGCGGTTCAACGTAAACTAATACTACTAGTATCGACCGGTCTAAGAGTCGCAACACCGCTGCCGTGAAGTCCGATAATTACATTAGTACCTGTTCTGCTTTAATGTCCTTCCGAATCTAGAGTATACTCCGAAACGCCCACCTTTCTTCACGTTAGACTATGGGCACTATTTTAGTCTAGTTTAGGTGTCTTATAAAGACTATTACTAGAGTGCCGTTAATAATCCTCGTATATAACTCAAATATCGCTAATACTTTATACTCCTTTAGTTATTTATTACTTATTAAACTATATTATACCTCTCGTTATTTCCGGACGTTTAATTAAAGTATTTAAAAGGTTTTATATATCCTAGGAACTGTGGCGTGTTCCGTAGTTCTCGCTAAGTAATTCGTATAGCCCTTCGCACGTAATACACTTTAATATTATTACTTAACATTTACTATAATAGTGTCCCACTTAAGAACATTTAATATAGACTTGCGGTTACGTATATAAGTATACCTTATGCCCTATTTCTTAACATCTATAATATTTCTGTAGGCTATATCGCGGCTCGAAAACCCTAGTGTAAGCCGACTCTCTTACGACATAGAAGTATTAGTCTTGTAACAATCGTACTACTTCGTTACCTTTTATAATATAAATAACTATTAATTCGTAAGCTTTCCCCGTGTCTTTCTTATTAAGCCATCTTATCTTAGTTATATATATATCGTTTTCCTTTCTAAGGATTTCGGCGACACTAAATAGAACCTTTCTATCTTAATTAAAAATAGCTGTTTAGTTAGTATTATTTACCTTTACAGGATAAAGTTAGTCTCGTAATACCTTAATACTTATTACTATAGTCTTCTTCGCTACTTTCTTAACCTTTTAAAGTTCGGCTTTATCTTTACACGTTACCTTAATACGATTATAATTCCTAGCGTCCTTAATCACGGCGACGTAACGCTAATACTCCTGCCCTTCTATTATCTGGATTTCTTCTTCGATTGCCTTCTTAATCGCTCTTAGTTATGCCTTGCTCTTATCTTCCTCTTTTACTTTAAACGTATTAACTGTGTAATATAACTTATTAGCTATCGATAGCGTAGTTATAGTAATAGCTTCGCTAGCTAAGAACGACAAATCACTTAATCTTAAGAGAGTTAAGGCGTACGATTATTATAGGGATTTACTTAGTCCTAAAGATTTATTTGTAATTACTACTATCTTTATTAGTTATACTTTAGCCTTTATAAGTTAAGCCTTAACCTCCACTAGTTCTACTATAAGTTCTACGTTATTAGCTTTTACTTCCTTAATTACTAATAAAATAATAGAGAGAAGACCGCCCTCTGCCTCTTTTATTCTCGTAAACTCTCTAGTTAATATATAAGACAAATTCTTAGGTCGGCGTCGCGTATAGTTCGGTCACGGCGCGTCAAGGGTTCTATCCCTCACTTCGATCACATTGTCTATATTACTCTCGTTACTTTCGTCCTAGTCCTTTATAGTACTAGGCCTCTGGCTTAATGTTTCGAATAAATTACTATTAACTGATTTTCTATTATACCTTCTCTTTTCTAGTTCTAAGGCCTTCGAGGTCTTCGTTCGTTCGCGACGCGACTAACGCGTCAGGGTCGAGTCCTCTACCACCCTTTCCATCCTCCCTCTCCTAATCTGCTTAATCGAATAATAAATCGGATATTAAATCCAATATATTCCAATACGAGAGAGCTTATTCCCAGTTCTAATTAGGTTCTTCAGAGGTAAAATCGGGCCTCTTTGTCGTATGGACAGATCTCCATATAAATACAGTCCATCTATAGTCATGTGCCCTGTACATGACTCATCATCACATGACTCATCTCACACTAACCTCTAGGCTTCCACACCCCTTCAACACTCCCCTAGATATGTCTATACGATCTCCCTGTTGCCAATTGCAGCTCTATTTCGTTCGAACGAATCTCGTGGCAGAGGCTTTATCATTCCATTAGTAAGTATATGCTTTCCCGGGACCCAGTAAGTCTTAATCGTCCCCTTCTTGACCTCATCAATGATGTGGTGGTGGGCGATATCGATGTGCTTGATCTTCGAGGTGTTTGAGGCTCCGCGTGTTACTTGCACTGCTCCCTTATTATCCCTATAGAGCATAGGAACTGTCGCCAGCTCATTTTGGTGTCCCTCGAGGATAGCGATGAACCTCCGCAACTATATGACTTGCTTGAGAGCTTCGCTCATCCCTACTGTCTCTGCCTCTGTTGTAGATCGGGCTACTGCATTCATCTTCTTGGAGTAGTAGAGTACTACTCCCCCATGAACCATCAAAACAAAGCCCAGTAAGCTCTTGCGGTCTCGAGGATCTGCCGCATAGTCAGAGTCCGAAAATGCCATGGTATCGAGTGGTCCTGCAGCCCCCACATGGGCTTCGATTCCATGGTCAACGTTATAGTAGTCTATGGGTTCTATTCCCTCTGCATGGCGGTTCTTTCCTTCGAACCAAATTCCAAATTTCAAGGTCCTGCTGACGTAGCCTAGGACACGTTGCAGAGCCATCTAATGATCCCAATCCGCGGATGCTGTGAAGGTTGCAATCTTGTTAACTGCTATGGCGATATCTGACCTGGTGACACAGAGCCAGATAAGCTTTCCTAGCAATTCTAAGAACCTCTTGTATTGATAATCCGTAAGCTCCTTCCCTGTTCCCTTGCAAAGGTTGACCACAGCGTCGGATTCCATGGGAGTAGCACACTTGGACGATTTCTGGTCTAGATATTCGCTTACAATATCTCTGGCGTAGACTGACTGATCAATCAAAATCGCTCTATCTTCGTGTCTCTGGATTCGGATTCCTAAGAGGTAATCCGCCTCCCCCAGATCCTTTATCTCAAATCGGCCTTTCAACTGCTCTTTGACCTGCTTGATGGCATCCTCGTCTCCTCCAGTCAACAGCATATCATCCACATGTGCCCCGATGATCACTCCAGTCTTCTCACTGATGAAGATAGTGTCATCCCAAGGGATTGCCTTAAACCCTACAGTTGGACCGCATTAAACATGGTAATTTTAAGAAAAGAATATAATAAGAGATGTTTTTAACTCAAAATATCCGCCTAATTGCTAGCGTTCCAACGGACCCACTTTTGTCCCGATCGGGCTTAGTTTATAATTTATTTTAATTATTTTAGCAAAGTCTTGGCGGGACCATTTTTTTTGAGATTTATTTTTATTTTTAATTTAAATTTTAAAAACGTTATAGTGAATATTTTAAAAAATTTTAAACCTAAAGTCATATTAAATTCGAATACAACTTTTAATAAGAAAAAAGCCTCTAAAATATTAGTTGTATATTATTATTTATTAAAAAGTTTAATTTTTTTAATATTCAAAAACCTAAAAAAATCTCAACTTAATTTAATACTTATAATATAACTTATATTATTATATTAAGTATTATATATAATTATAGAGTTAACTTATAAGTAATCTTGCTTAGTAATTAGCGTGATTAGGCTAATATTACGGCATAAGAGTAGATCTCCAACACGAAAATTTCTTCACTTCTAAAATATCGACAACCTTAGTTAATCGTACTTACTCCCATTACTTAATTAATATAGCGAATCAAACACAAATCATCTAGAAGTAATTAATCCATTTTAAAGATCGTTACTAATAGTTTATTTTACGCTAGTCGTTTTAGGTGACTTTTATAATAGTCACCGATTCTCTATTGAGAAGAGTTATAATATTAAATATCAGACTATTCTTTCTTAATCGTCTCGCTTCCCTAGAGGCCAAGGTTTGTTTTATTTCTTATAAACTTATATATATATAAGCTAACGTTTATTATAATAGGTCTTTCTCTCTATTACTTGTCTCACGACAAAGTAAATAGAGTTATCGAAATACACGTGGGATGGATTAAGGAGGCTTTTAGGGCTTCTATTAAGCCCTTATTACAAGTAAGAAAGAGGGTTAGGACTAGAGTGATTACAGGGGGTGCAAAGTGGGCCGCAAATAACGATTTGGGCCTATTATGTCGTTAGGCTAGAGGGGTTGTTATTTTTAAAGAAGTTGAGTTAAAAGAAGACTCTTTTATAGAATCAGAGAAAGAGATCTTAGACTCGGATTCTAATTATCACTTTTTGTAAAGCACTTTTATAACTGCTACGCTAGCTACCGCACTAGCAAAAAAATACAAAATCTAACTAATGAAACTACCCTATTAAATCAAGCTAACTCGTCTACCTCTACTACGTTCCCTTCCGGTATAATATCAAACTCTTTCATCCACTTCTCGGAAATAGACCTATGGCCGCTCTGCTTTTTAACACACCAAGCGGCTTGTTTAACGCTAAGCCCTTTACGGTAAGCATCTATAAACCTATAAGCTCTATTGATATATCTCCGTAAAGTATCAATAGGGCAAGATTCAAGAGCTTTTAAGTAAACCTCTTTAGCCTAAAAGAATATAAGTTATAATTCAAAAGGGTAGGCCAGGTGTGACGTACCTCTAGAAAGCTATTCTTCCAAACCTGTCGATAGAGGTTTTTACAATACGCCCAATACATCTCAATTAAGTTTAGCTCACAATGAAACTTCGGTAAAAAGAGACACTTATAGCCCCTGTCTAATAGGAGCTCTTCAAGAGCTGACTTTTGCTCAAAGAAGTCTTTATAATTAGCGAGAATCCTCGCTAAACAACAAGGTGGCTTATTAGTCTTCTTTAGAGGCCAAATTAGACTATTAGCACACTTATTAAGTGCTACGCACTTCCCCCTTGGAAGCTTGCCTTCGGGTAAACAACCCCTTTCGGCAAGAATCTGTTTTAACCCCTTTAGGACTAAAGTAGTAGTTATTACTACTTTAGTTCTCTTGCCTTTTTCTTTAATTCTTTGAGTTATAACAAGCTGAGTATTAAGCTCTTGAAGTGTATTAATAAGACTTCGAGCTCGCTTATTCTCGCTTATATTAGGGGGGAAGTACGTATCCTTTTGAGGTAAAGGAGCACCTCCTGCGCTAGAATTCATAGCAAAAGCGTTTAAAGCACCGTCTCCTTTACTAGCGTGAGCACTTGATTAGTCGAAAACGAAAACAGCTACCTTATTAGGGTGCTTTTCTTCGAATATATCGATCGATTCAGCGACTTGAGTAAGTAATTGCTTCGTATCCCAATACTCGGTGCCACCTCCTAGATAAATGATCTTCCGAGCATCTTTTTGATCAATCGTAAGCCTCCCTTTAAGAGATATAAAGTCAGAAACGTGAATAAGACCCCCTGCTCCTTTTGAAGGCATTTTTTGTTAATTTTCGTTAAGCTAAATTCGCTTAAAGAACTCTTTACCGTGAAAGGTGCTTTCGTCGTGGAAGTATAATACGTGCTCTTTAACTCCTTCGGGTAGGATTAGTGGAATAGCTTGTAATAGGCCATTAGCGTCTTCTTTGTAATTAGTCGAAAGAGCTTGATAATAAGTTATTTGCGGAAGGAATTCCTTTTGACGATATTCGATAACGTCGTCTCTCTCGTGACCGTCAACGTAAACTCCTCTTTTTTCTTCGGTAGTATAAAATCCAAGGCGATTTAACCACTTATAAGTAGCTGTTTTACCAAGAGGTTTCCACTCTTTAGCCTTTTTCCCGGGTTTTTTACGTGTAGCGGTAGTAAGACCTAAAAGAGGCTTTTTAGTCTTTTTAGCCGAGGCAAGTAAGCGAGGCATAATTTCCGTATTAAGAGCGTTTCAAAATCCCTTTAGAGTAACTGTAGCGAGCTTTTGCGTCATAAGCCATGCCCTACACGCCTTAAAGACGTCTTCGTTGTCTAAATAAGACCGATTTTGTTACTTTCTTCCTCGAGTTTCTAAAGGAAGTAATCTGTGCGTTCGATAATAAAGAAATAGAGCTCTAATTTTACGGGCAAGAGTTTTTCCATCCCCGGTTAAGTGATTACTCTCGGCTACAAGAAGAGACGCCTCAATTCTACCCCTCCGAGGACTCTTTTCTAAGAGATTTTGGACGTATTATTAAATAAGCGAATATTCGAAGCGTATACGAGGCAATAAGTTGAGTTGTTTACTAAGAAGTTGCTTTTTAATCGATTCTAAGACCTCTCAATAGGTTTTAGAGGGTAGCTCAGATGTGAGATTAATTGCCTCTCCCATAAGCGAGTCTAATAAGAGCTCGCTTCGGCCACTGTTAATAAACTCGATATCGTTCAAATCGTTTAACTTAATTAAGTCATCTTTAGCATGTATTTCCCTCTTAATAAGCTCTTTAAACTTTGAGTCGTAGTCGGAATTGTTATCGTCGTTACTTAATATATTATATATATCTTCTTAAGGAAGTAAAAGAGGCTCTTGCGGAGGTAGTAGAGGTCTTGGCGTAAAGAAAGAAGTGAGAGGTTATTGTTTTGAAGCCGGTTTGACGATTGTAGTCTTATTTGAAGGTTTTTGAAGAGCCTTTTGACGATTTAACTCTCTTTGGGCAGCTCTAGCTCGCTTGCGAGTTGTTGAACCTTTAGCTTTAAGAGGTGCTAATTTGCTAGCGTGAGGTCCCTTTGGAGCTAATTAAACAAATTAGTTAATAAACATATATAATAGATATATTACTTACTAAAAGTTAGTTTATCGAGCTCTTCTTTAAACAGTAAAACCACTTTACTGTCTAAATCGATTATTAACTGACGAAAGTACTTAGAGGTTTTAAACTCTTCGCTTACTTCCTTCTCAATATCTGATTCGTCGATTTCCTCCCTGTCTAGCCTATCCGGGCCTAGCTCTTTAAGATCTTGGTCTAAATACTCATTAGCACAAGTAATATCATCTTCTTCTTCTGTCTCACTCTCTTCTTGGCTCTCTGATTCACTAATTACTTCCCTATCTTCCGATTCGCTAGTACTATTTTTTTTTTTTTTTTTTTCCTTTTAACGTGCTGTATTAGTTAGAAACTATGTAGCACGGCTAGTCTACTAGCGTGGCTAATTATTATATACAAAATTCAGTTCGAATTAGACTGCGACTGTACATTTGGGAACATTCTCCCTATAACTTATAAGAAAATTAAAATCAAACAACAAAGGAAATAACTAAATGAAAGTACAAATTAAGGCCTAATAGCCTAATCTTCTTCTTCTTCTTCAATCCCTAGCCTCTCTTGGTGCCATTTCCTTGTACATATACTAGTCTCTTTTAAGAATACTAGTATTTCTTTAATTCCAATTTGCGTATGTAATAAAACGGGAATAGTAATAGTCCTAATTTCTAAGTTGCTTTTAATACTAGAGTAGAGTTTTTTACGCTCTAATTTATAGTATTTACAACTAAGTAATAAGTGTTCTGCAGTTTCAATACTACCACATCTACACTTGTTATTAGACGCTAGCCCTAGCTTATATAAGTAGGCTTTTAAGTATCCATGCCCTAGTTTTAATTGGTAAAAAGAGCTACTTGTTTCTCTTAGAATACTAGTAGGTAAAAGTAGCTTTTTAGCTATTTTGCATGTATACTTTTTAGAGTACGTTTTTAGGGTTTGAGAATTGATATTTTGAGTTATATTAGCTCCAATTTCATTCTTCTTTTGACTACTTAGTTTAACTCCTAAATACGCAAAAGAAGTATTATTAGAATTAATAGACGACATAGTAGCTATTTTAGCTAATTTGTCTGCTTTTTCATTTCCAATTATATCAGAGTGACCTGGGACCCAAGCTAAAGTTATACTAGCATTTAGACTATTAATAGCCTTAGACGCTAATATGGCTCTAATTTGTTGGCTTTGCCCCGGGTTATCAGAGGGAGTTTTTAGTCTTAAGAGAGCGGCTTGATTATCTGAAAAGACTGTAAAATTATCCCCTTCTTTCGCCGTACTACTAGCGTATTCTATGGCTTGTGTAATAGCTTCTAGCTCGCCGTTATATACTAATTCGGCCTCCCCTAAATTACCTATTTTTGTAAATGTAGGTATAAGGGGATATCCTTGTATATGTGTATAAACAGCTACGCTATAGCCTACTCCGCACCCTTTAGGAGTCTGAGAGCCGTCTGTATAAATAGAGGTATTCCGACTATTACAAATACTTTGTAAGTATTGTAAGTGAGCCTTAGCTTCGTCTTCTTTAGATAACTTAGATATTCTAAAAATATAAGGTACTTCTCTTTCCCATGGAGGGAAATAAAAGTGCCTTATTACTTCTAAAGTATTAAAGTCAATTATATGATATATTGAATGAACTAGGCTTGAAATAGTAGTAATTGACTTAGGTAAAATACCTAGTAAGTCATACTCCTCATTAGCTCTTGTAATAACCTTTTCAACTTCGAGCCTAATAGGGTGTTTTTTACTAAGTTTTAAGGCGCGGAGAATATAGCGCCGACTTATATGATTTAGTCTAATATTAGGTGGAGGTAAAGCTGCTTCAAGCTCTGATGGAATTATAGGTGCTGTTTTAAAGACCCCTAATATTTTCTTAGTAGCTAGGTTTTGTAAAGCTTGAAATGGTCTAATCATAGCCTTATTAGGGCAATTGATTTTCCACCATAATATAGAACCATAGTCGGCTACGCTAGTAACACAAGCCATATATAATTGACGAATTGCAAACGGGGAGAGCCCAATAGTAATATTTGAGAGTCGATTTATACGATAAAACATTTGCTTTGCAAGGGAAACTCTAATTGACCTATGATTCTTAAATTTAAGGTTTGAATCAAAATGTATTCCTAGCCATTTAACTAGCTTACTAGGAGCTAGTATAGTATTATTTGGAAGTGTAATATTAAGGGTATTCTTACTTCCAAAGAAGTGAATAAGCTCTGTTTTTTCAATATCAAAGCTAATAGAATATTCTTCCCCTAATTTGACTAATAAGCTAGCTTCTCTTTCCAAAATACTTATATTTTTTTTAAAGCTTTTAGAAGAGGCTATTAATGCTAAATCATCCATATATGATATTGGCTTAATATTCTTAGACTTAAATAAGTCTCGAATATATATAAGGAATAAAATAGGTGAAATAGGGCTCCCTTGAGGAATACCTGTATTTACAATTTGAAATTCCTCTAATTTATTATCAAAGGCAAGTTGTAAAATACGGTTTTCTAAAAATGACGAAATCCACCGAATTAGACTTATAGGTAATTTCAATTGAGTTAAAACCTGAATAAGACGATTCTTGGAAACGTGATCAAAAGCTCCTTTAACGTCAAGGAATAGAGTAGTAGTTTTAAGCTTATTTGCCTTATTAATCTCTACTTCTGTTTGTAAGAGTAAAGCTGCGTCAATAGCTGATTTTTTCAGTCTACTACCGATTTGACTATCGTGTAATAAAGTAGTTGTTTCAGCTAAGTAACTTAGGCGCTTAGCTAAAATTCTTTCAGAAACCTTACCTAGGCAATTAAGTAATGATATAACTCTATATGCCTTAGGTTTAGAATAATCAGGTTTTTTTGGTTTCTTAAGAATAAACCCCGTAGCCTCTTTCCAACACTTAGGGTGGTACCCTTGATTTATAAGTATTGAATAGGTTGTAAAAAAGGCTTCTGGGATAGCTAAATAAGCTTTAATTATAATATCTTGAGTAATTAAGTCTGGTCTAGGGGTTTTACCCTTAATCTTTGAAGTACAAGAATCCTTAAGTTCTACCTTTGATAAAAGAGGCCATTTCCAAGTATTACTACTTATATATGACGTTAAATCAATAGGCGCTGAAATAGGAGGTTCAGGAAATAAAGTACTTCTAAAAATATTACACTTTTGTTGGAAAGTCGACTCTAATTCCTTGGTCTCTAAATTGTAAAGACTAGGTATAAGAGAGCTAGTATTATTTTTTGTATACGCCATAGCTTTAAAAATCGACTGGGAATCCTCTTTTTCTAAGAACGTATTCTAATGCTTTCTTTTTTCAACCTTAATAGTATTAAAATACAGGTTTTTAGCATCTTTTAATTCTTGAAAATAAAGGGTATACCCTGAGGCCTTATTTAGACGGTAATATCTTTGCATTGATTTCCGTAGTACTTTAAGATCCTCATTCCACTAGGGTTTACTAGCAATTGACTTATAAGCTCTAGGAATAGAGTTTTTAGCCGCTTGAATTATATTACTAGTAAATAGCTCCCCTAAGTCGTTAAGCTCTTGATTTGTGTACTTAGAATTTAGGTTATAATTAAAGTCTTGAAAATAAATACTAAGACTTTTACTAAATTTTACCCAATCTGCTTTCTTTGTATTAAATCGAGGGACTTTTACGAGGCTAGTACTAATACTACTACTATTAAAAGTAATAGTAAATAGTACCCTAAAGTGATCTGAACCTAGATCTGGCATTATTTGCCAATCTTCGACTTGATTTACTATTCCTTGAGTAGCAAATGTAAGATCTAATACAGAAGGAGCCTCTATATGTGGTCTATAAAACGTTCCCTCCCCTGGAGTATTTAATAGGCTCAAAGAGTGTTTTTCAATTAAGTCTAATAGTACTCCTGTATTACCGCTTGGTGGTGTTATAGGGTCCCACCACGGGTGATGTATATTAAAATCCCCTAATAATATCGTCTTATTAAGGAGTAAGTCTGGTAATAAACCTATCCTTTGTAAGGTTTTAATACTATTAAGGGACTCTGACTCTGGGTGAGTCGTATTATAGACATTAATTACTTGAGTTTTATACTTAACTAGGTCTAAAATGATACAATCGGGGTCTTGTGGTGAGCTAAGCGCTAGAGTAGTACTAATTGAGTCTAGTACATAAAATAAAACTCTAGGCCTAAGGGGGCCGTAATTCGGGAGCACTTGTTTAAAACTAGGGTGTAAGACGCTACGAAAGCCGTCTATATTATTACCAATAGTCCAAGGCTCTTGAATTGCTAAAATTGATATATTTAGCTTTATAGCCACTTGGAGAACGTGCTCTGTAGTAGAGAGACTCTTATTCACATTAATTTGTAGTGTTTTAAGACCAATTATCATTAGCTGTGATTGGTTCGTTTATTACAATAGGCCTGCTAGTACTACTAGTATTATTTGCTTTATTTTTTATTGCTAAGTAAACCTCACATAGCTTGGAATTAGCTATATGAGTAGTACTATTACAATTTGCGCATCTTATACTTAAGTGTAAACACCTAGTATTTGATTTACAAGTATTACAGCTGTGTTGCTTACTTGTATGATTTTCTGCGCATAAAATACACTTTTTAGCTCTCTTATAGAGAACTTCAGAGTGCCCAAAACCAGCGCATCTAGTACATTGAGAAGTACTAGGAGTAGTTATGTATTTTACTACTTTAGCTGAAATACCCGCAATATAAAGCCTATTTGATATAGCTCTTTTTGCTTGCTCTTGGCTTGGGAAAGCTACTACAATAGTACTTGTTTGTACTAGGCCTGAGTCGCGTTTTTCTTTAGGAGTAGTCCAAAAGGATTTTCTTACGGGAGTAAAACCTTTGTTAAAGGTTTGAATCTCTTCAGCGACTAGCTTAGAGTTTAATCCCTCTTCTATATTAAACTCCTTAATAGGGATACTATGAATAGTAACCTTGTATTATGGCTCTCCTCTCTGAATTAAAATCAAATCGGGAAGCACCCCCTTAATAATTGACTCGTTTAAAATCAAGAACTCAATATCAAAATCGGGGGTAGTAGTAACTACTAAATTACCCCTTAAAGAAAGGGAAACAGAAGAAACAACTAGTCCTTGTATTCCCTTCTTATTAAAAGCAGAATTAAGCAAATTGCGCGTAGTAATAGAAGAGAAGGTGTTTACTTGGACATTCCGTGCCTGTAAGAGGGTGTATCTCTTAGTAAGAGTAAACTTACCTTTGCCCTTGTCGGTAGGGTTCCTAGGGCTACCCGGAGCCCTAGCCCTATTCCCCTTAGCACCGCTATTACTAGTACTACTAGTTGCTATGCTATTGACCTGAGTTGTTATTAGTTGTTGTAAGTGAGCTTTTTCGGCTATTTTAGCCTAAGTAGTTGACTTAGTAGCTTGTGTTTCGATTTTCTTTGTTGCTCTCTCTAAGTTAGCTACTTGAGAGGCTAGAATAGAAGTCGTATTCTTGATTCTATTATGTTCTGTGTATTCCCTGAATATTTCAAGTAAATCAAGTAGTTTCCCTTGCTCGTCCCGTGACTTAGTAGCTGAGTATGCTCTTACTAGCAGGTCTCTGGCTTCAAGAACTAGCTTTTGGCTAGTATTACCGGTTTGACTACTTTGGAAGTAGGTTTGGTTTTGGTGATATTTTCTATTAAAGTCTGTATTGATTCTTGGCGTCTTGTTGATGTGTTGGTTATTGGTGGGGTTGTTTGATGGTCCGCGCTTTATAGGGGCCAGTTGAGCCGCACTAGTCGATAAGAGCCGAATAGGGGTATTTGCCCCCGGGAGTTGGAAATAGAGCCCCCTAGGTCTCTAGGGGCTCTAGGAGTAGTCTCGGTCGATTCTACTACTCCTAATAGCCTAGTAGGAAGCTCTCCTAGGTCTCTAGGCGTTGGCGTAGGTGTGGGGGGCTCTGAGGAGTCGAAGGGGTCGAATAGGGGCTCCATAGCTCCCGGCTATTACAGCGGTAATATACCACTGCAAGGCCTAGGGGCAAGGAGATCGGTTGGTTAGGAGGTAGTTTATAAGATGGAAACAGGTGTGGTTCAAAGGCAGGGGGGTCAAGAGTCCCGAAAAAGTGTGTGATTATTGCGCTAGTACTATTACTAACTTGACTACTATTAAAAGCAGTTAGTGTAATAGTAGAGGTTTTAGTAAGACGTAAAGGGTGTGAAGGTAAAGTATTAAATAAAGATTCCGGTGTTTTTTGACGAAAACACTTTGTGATTAGCCTAATAGGCGATCTAGGGGGTGATTTAGCGAGTGTATTACTTCGATCACGCTTTAAAGGAGGCATAATAGCCTTTGAATTGAGGTGGTGGTTGTGGTGGCTGTTATAGTTGTAAATATAAGGTATATACGACGTTAAAAATGAAGATATTTTATCTCGCTTAGCCTTAGAGCCTCAAAATTATTTCTAAAAAAAAAATTTAAAAGTCAACATTTTCGAAAAATATTTAATACAAAATACGTGTAAGGCTTATCGGAATCGATCCCCCTTATTAGATTTTTTTTAGCTTGTAAAAAAGTGGGTCTTTTACCCTTTTTAAAAAAAGGGACCATTTTTTTTAAAACTTTTTTTATATAAAATTAAAAAAGATTAGTTACTTAATAAATTTTAAAAAGTGAAAGTTTAGATAAGCTTTTAAGAGCTATTTACAGCTTTTAAATAAAAAAGATTTTTTATTTTCTCCACTTTAAAAATTTACTATGTTTGATGCGGTCTAACTGTATAACCATTTATAATCATATGGTAGGGCCGCAGGAATAATGCTCCAAGCGCCGCTATTCCTAACCAATTAGAAGTTTCACTCTCGAAGATGCTAACCGTGCTGTAACATTTTGGCAGGAGAGAACATGGGTGAGTATGTTTTGAAGCTGCGCGAAAACCTAGATATAATTGGCTGTTATTCTACCTGACAACATGAGAGATGACTCACGTTTTGATAGACGATTCGTTCAGCCTTTAGCCTTTTAAAAGCCTAAGTCAAATGCCGGCTAGCGCTGTGCCTTCCATCGTTAAGCACAGTTAAGCACAGGTCGATCTCCCGACGACGACACTCCACTTCTCGGCAATTAACAATCAATCCCCTTACACTTCTCACACTCTGTAGTAGAAGCAAATGTTTCAAGCCTAACCAACGCGCCCATCCATCCCCGCTCAAGATGAAAGCCTCCTCCTCTTCTATCTAGGGGCAACAGGAATAGATTCAGAAAAAATTCAAAGTTGAAGACTCGATTACCAGCCATGTTCAGATTCGAAGCTGGATGTGTTAGGAGTAGGAGGGTAGCGTCGTGGAAGTGCAGCCGGTGCAAAGGGGTGAGCGTCTGTGAACCTCGGTGGGCTATGATGCTGTAGGATGAAATCTCTACTACGTGAGTAAAACGACCCTAGTACTGTGTATGGCCTCCTTACACCTTCTCGTGTTTAGTAGTACAAATCCTTTTTGCCAGAATTCCAATGCGCTACTTCTTTTAAACGCCGGCTACCCTCAAGATCTATGTTGCGTTAAGCCAGCTATCGTTACACTAGCGTATAATATAAACCCCACGTATTTTTATTTAGTATACTCTAATGCCCGAATATTTCTTCTGTGGTTTATTTAGCGTTATTAACGGCGAGAAGAGGATATAGATAAAGCTAATAAGTATAACATCTCGGCTTAAAGTACATAAGTGTGGCTTATAAGTAGTATTTAATACTCGTGTGAATCGTTAACCGTTACGCTTTCGCCTTCGATTGAGACTATTGCTTTTCGTATTTGTCTCTATCACGAGTTCCTTAGGACTAATTAATAGGGAGTAGCCGAGTTACTTGTCTTAATAGTAGTAGTTAGCTAAGTGTTTAAAGGTATAAGAAACTTTTACGTACGTGTAAGTTTCCTAAGACTTATTACGTTAATAGTCGATAGTACTACGAACTTGTATAATAACGTATATAAAAAGGGGGATAAATTAAGTGACTTGTAGTAATATTAATAGTCGAAAACGCTAACCGAAATAGGTTTAGACTCCGAGCTCTGGAGCTTAAAGTCTAAGTTCCCAAAGCAACGGCATTACCACAGTACACTAAAGTAATAGGCCTAGATCTAGGACCGAGAATTTACAGGTCTAGGCCTAGGAAATAAATTATACTTATTATTCGAAAGGCGTACTTATAAGTTTATTAATCTATAAGACTTGACAAAGCAATTTAAGCGAAAATATTTAGTTTATATTAAAGAAGGGGATCGGTTTTAATATAAGGTTTATTAAATAAGTTATTATATAAATAATATTTTTTTTAAAATTATATAAAGAGTATTTACGGAATTATAATAAGTTACTCGTTTAATTCTTTTACTTATCTCGATAATACACCGCTATCCCTTTCGGAAGCTCAGTTAAATATAAATTCAAGATATATTTGGAGAAGAAGTATTATATATATCTTATAGTAGACTCTCTTGTCAGAGAATGGCGCCTGCTCAGGAGGGAAGGCGTTAAGGGCGTTATTAGAGTTATATTAAAGAACGCGATACACGATTTAGTATTTTTAGCTTAAATTAGCGTAAGTCACGAATTTTAATACTATTCCCTATATATATTAGTTAACTCCTAGATCCGAATCTAAGAGCCGACTAAATGCGGACTTTCCTTCTTAACGTTAAATATATTAATCTTTCTTATAATACTCTTTATTATACGCTAAAGGGAAGGCTCGTACTATACGTAAGTGGGTTTCAAGTAAGTCTCGCCTACCCTTATAAGGCAGTGAGACTTATCGAAGCTCGTAGAACTTATACCTTTAATATTAATTTAATATTAACTCCTTACTATTTTATATAAAGAAGACATCGTTAAAATACTTTAAACACATAAGACTTTAACTTACGTGCGATTTAAACTTCTTCTCGAGGAAGGTTATTCTTAACGTGCCACAACTCGTAAGCTTAGTATATTACGCTCTTCAGCTCGATATTTTCTTAATAAACCTAATCGATAAGCAAAGCCTCTTAGTTCTCTTCCGAAAATCTCTAAAGAACAAATTCGAGCAATAATAGACTAGTTTATAGGCCATTTTAATCGCCGACAACTAAGTTTAAAGTAAGTCCGAGAGAAATTCAAGCTTAATTATTATAATAATATCTTACTTTAAGCTTTCGCACGATACGGCTATTATTATTATATACCCGATTATAAACCGTTCGTTTCTCAAGGAAATCGACTTAAGAGATAGAGCTTTTCTATTACGAATTAAAATCGTCTAAAGGAATACTAAAAAAAAGGGAGGTTTATAAATAAAACGATTACACGAATAAATATTTTACGCCGTCGAAAGATTCTACGAAAAAGAGGAGAACAAAGACGATTAAATTATATACAGTTTACTTTCTATTCGGGCCATTAGTTAGTAATAGCGTAGGCGGCTATTAAGTATAACTATAAGTCTAAGATTTATTTCGTATCTTACGAAGGAGAAGGCAAAGGGTTTACTTAATAAAAGTATACTAATCAGATTCTTCGAGGCCCTTTAAAAGAGATATTCGAGTAACTAGGAGACTTCTTTTATATAAAGATAATAGTAAGGTTCACGGGAAAGTAAATACAGCGAGGAATCGTGGACTTTATAATACTATACAATTAGAGTGCTATATCTATTTAATTAATTAGCCTCCTTGCTCTCTAGATCTCAATTTAATTAAGAATATTTAGAGAGTTCTAAAGTAACGATTACGAAATAAAAATCCTCATAATAAGTAGAAACTTAAAGATTTGAAAGCAGCTTTGTTAAATATTTAAGAGAAAGAGATTATTATTAATTTAATTAATAGATTTATAAATTTTATACTAGAAAGGCTAGAAAAGGTTAAATTAAGGAAAAGAGGACCTTTAAGATAGTAATTTAAATAGATTTCTAAATATAATATAGAATATAGTAGAATCCAGGGGGTGGGCGAGACTTACTTAAAACCCCCTTACGTATAAGAACTTACAAGAATATATATATTAGTAGGTAACTTCGGCTAAATCACGTAACGTACGCTTTCGGTAATAGTTATATTTAAACCTGCTTATCACGTCATCGCTAATAAAGTCATCTAATGTGATCCAGAAATAGAATATTATATATATATATAGTATTATCTTATATATATAGTCGGACCGCTTTAAATATAGTAAAAAAGTAAATTAACTAATATAATATATCTGTCTAACTCATATTATGCAGTAAATTGCTAGCGTTTGAATGGATCTACTTTCGTCCCAATCTAGCTAGTACTTAAATACTTATACTTATATAAGGGAGGTCTTGGCACCGCTAAAATATTTGAGAATTTATTTTATATATATATATATACGATTTTAAAAGTAAATAATAAATATTTTTACAAACTTATTACTCCTAAAATCCTTATTTAGTTATATACAGATATTCATAAGAAAAAAAACTCACGATTATTAGCTGGACTTACTTTATCTTTAAAATTTTATTTCTTATTATAATTAAATATTTAGAAATCATTTAAGTTGATTTTAATATATATTATTACTTATATAACTCTAAATATTATTATTGTTAATTATATAAGATACTTAAGTGTAGTCTTGCTTAGTTATTAGTATCTTTAGTGTTATCTAATAAGGTTAAATTAACTTCTTCACTTTTAAATCTTCCTTCCTTTTAAAATATTAATAATCTCGCTTAGCTTACTTTAGTATTAACACTTGATAATTATAGCTAATTAAGTACATATTATTTGTAAGTAATTAATTTAATTTATAGAGCTTTATTAATAGTTTCTTTATTATAGTCGTTTCTGGTGATTTTGATAATAGTCGACGATTTTCTATTAGTCAAAGTTATAATATCGAATATCGTACTCCTTTTTTCTAATCAACTCGCTTCTCTTTTAACGACGGTTTAACTAACTCTCTTTTATTAATCTATTAATAAACTATTAGCTTACTTTTTAATAAGTCTTTCTCTTTATTACTTCTTTATTTAAGGAGGATTAGTAATAAAAATTCACGTAAGATAGATTACTGAGGCTTTTAAAAGGCTTATCGAGGCTTTATTATAAGTAAGAAAGAGAGTTAGAGCTAAAGTAATTACAGGGGGTCAAAAGTGGACTGTTAATAACGATTTAGGCCTATTATTTCGATAGGCTAAAGGAGTTATTACTTTTAGCGAGATTAAGTTAAAAAAAGACTCTACCGAATCAGAGAGAGAGATCTTAGATTTAGATTCTAA
Source organism: Leptodontidium sp. MPI-SDFR-AT-0119 (assembly GCA_020726505.1). NCBI lineage: Eukaryota > Fungi > Ascomycota > Leotiomycetes > Helotiales > Leptodontidiaceae > Leptodontidium > Leptodontidium sp. MPI-SDFR-AT-0119. The sequence continues at coordinate 1,709,313 of JAHLEZ010000017.1, forward strand.
TTATTATTTTTGTAAAGCACTTTTATAACTACTAAGCTAGCTACTGCGCTAGCAAATAAATATAAAATCTAGTTAATCAAGCTAATTCGTCTATCTCTTACTTCCCCTTTAGAACTATATTAAACTCCTTTATTATAATCTCAGAGATAGTTCTATAACTACTTTGTTTTTAATACACTAAGCGACTTGTTTAACGCTAAGCCCTTTTCGGTAAGCATCTATAAAGCGTAAAGCTCTATTATAATATCTTTGTAAAGTATTAAGAGGGCAAGAATCAAGAGCTTTAAAGCACACTTATCTTGCTTAAAATTTGAGTTAATAAAAGAGTCAAAAGGGTAGTTAAAAAGTGATAACTTACGTCGTCAAAAGTAGTCTTCTAAACCTATCGATATAAGTTTTTACAATACGCTTAATTCATCTCAATTAGGTTTAGCTCGCAATAGAATTTCGGTAGAAATAAACACTTATAACCTCTAGCTAATAAGATCTCTTCTAAAGCCGACTTTTGTTTAAAGAAGTCTTTGTAATTAGTTAGAATTCGAGCTAAGCAATAAAGGGTATTAGTCTTCTTTGCGGGATAAGTAAGGCTATTAGCACATCTCGGCTAAGAGCACTTAGCCTTCGGTAAAGGACTAATCGGAAGACAACCTCGCTTGGCTAAAACTATTTTTATCCCTTTCGGGATTACCTTAGTAATAGTCTTAGCTTTCTTGCCTTTACCGATAGTTATCTCTTTGGTATAGTTGAGCTCTTAAACTAGACCGATTTCACGCTTGTGTAAACACTCCGAGGGGTAATAAGTGTCTTTTTGAAGCGTAGGTACGCCGCCTTTATTAGCGTTCATTGCAAAGGCGTTTAAAGCTCCGTCTCCTTTGCTAGCGTGAGTACTTAATTGGTCAAATATAAAGCCGGCTGTCTTATTTGGATGCTTTTCTTCGAATATATCAATAGCTTTATTGACTTAATCAAGTAGTTACTTTGTATCTTAATAAGGTGTCTTTTGCGGACCACCGGGATAAATGATTTCCTAAGCGTCTTTTTAATTAATCACAAGCCTCCCTTCAAGACTTATAAAGTCCGACCAATAAATAAGGCCTCCTTTACTTTTAGAAGGCATCTTGTCGTACAGGCACGGGCCTACGGCACCATGGCTCTGCTGAGTCAGCAGCCCCTATTCGTGTATGTAGTCAGTTACTCCCTACGAGCCTCCTTTTACAGAATTCAGACAACTTCATCACCACTTTGGGAGAGCACCTACTTTATGCTCCACTTCTGTACCACACATCTTTTATTAATTTGCGTCTAATTAGATTCGCTTAGAAAACTCTTTAGCGTAAAAGCAACTCTCGTCGTGGTAATAAATAACGTGCTCTTTCTCTCCGGGAGGTAAAATCGGAGGTATTGGTTGTAATACGCCATTAGCGTCTTCTTCGTAGTTCGTCGAAAGAGCTTGTAATAAAGCTAGCTTTAGAAGGAAATCATTTTGCCGATATTCGATTATGTCAGCTCTCTCGTGGCCGTCTATGTAGACGCCTTTCTTTTCTTCGGCAGCGTAAAATCCAAGGCGATTTAACCACTTATAAGTAGCTGTTTTACCGAGAGGTTTCTACTTTTTAAGCTTTTTATCGGGGTTTTTGCGTGTAATGGCTGTAAGTCTAAGAAGAGGCTTTTTAGCCTTCTTTGCGCTAGTAAGTAAGCGAGGCATGATTTCCGTATTAAAAGCGTATCGAAAGCCTTTAGGTGTAACTATAGCGAGCTTTTAAGCTAATAACCATACTCTACAAGCTCGAAAGACGTCTTCGTTGTCTAAATAAGAGCGATTCTTTTACTTTCCTCCTTTAGTCTTTAAAGGTAAAGATCTATAAGCTCGATAATAGAGAAATAGAGCTCTAATTTTACGAGCAAGAGTTTTTCCGTCACCGGTAGGGTGATTACTCTCTGTAATAAGAAGAGAGGCTTCGATTCGACCTCTACGAGGACTCTTTTTTAAGAGATTTTAGACGTATTATTGAATAAGCGAATATTCGAAGCGTAAGCGAGGTAAAAGAAGAATATGCTTATTATTAACTTGCTTTTTAATCGAATCGAGTACTTCTCTATAAGTTCTTGGCGTAAAAGAGACTTCCGAAGAGATATTGATAGCGTCGCCAATAAGCCAGTCTAATAAGAGCTCGCTTCGTCCACTGTTAATAAACTCGATATCGTTTAAGTTGTCTAACTTAATAGAGTTATCTTCGGCTCTTAGCTCTTCCTCTATAAGTGTATTAAACTCTTCGTCTTCTTCGTCACTTAATTCGTCGATATCTTCGAATATATCTTCGTCTTCTTTAATAGGAGGCTTTAGCGTAAAAAAAGAGCTAATAATCTTTTGAGTTGTTGATTAAGTAACTATAGGGGTTTTAAACCTTTTAGTTTAACGCTCGATTTGTCGTTTTTGAGCTCGTAAGCGTTCTTGAGTACGAATCGATTTCTCTTCCGTAATAGTATGCTTTGGAATATAAGCTCCTCTTAAATCTATATATAAGATTAATAAAGATACTTATTAAGTAAAAAAACAAGAAGATAATACGTACTTAAAGAAGAGCTTATAATTGCTTCTTTAAAAGGTAACTTAAAGCTAAGTTTACCTTTTAAATCGATAACTAACTGATTAAAGAACTTAAAGTTTTTAAACTCTTCGCTTACTTCAATCTCAGCATCTAATTCGTTAGTATCCTCCCTATCTAGCCTATCCGGGCCTAGCTCTTTAAGATCTTGATCCAAATACTCGTTATTACAAGTAATATCATCTTCTTCTTCACTCTTACTCTCTTCCTCTTCCTCGCTCTCTAATTCGCTAATCACTTAAGCTAGCGTATCTTCTTCCTTAGATTCTGATTCGTCGACTTGACTACTATTAAAAGCAGTAAGTGTAGAGGTAGTTATAGGTTTCGTAAGACGTAAGGGTAAGGGAAGTGTAACAAGGATTCTGGTGTTTTTTTACAACGACGCTTTATGATTAGCTTATTAGGCGAATCAGGAGGTATTTTAGCAAGCGTATTACTTCTATTACGCTTAGAAGAAGGCATATTAGCTCTCACGAAAGTGGTGGTGGCGGTGGGTGTAAAAGTAAGATAAATTAAAGTAGGTTTAACGTTAAAGTTGACGATATTTTATCTCGCTTACGAACCTGGATTCTGTGAAATAGAGAATGATGGTGTGAATGATGATTCTATTGAGGGGGCATTTCTAGGTCTATATAACTACTTTGAGTACCAGGCTTTCGCATCGGTTACTAGCTTTATTAGCTTTGTATCAAGAGCTCGCATCGGTTATTAGCTTTGTATCAAGTTATTAGCTTTGTATCAAGAGCTCGCATCGGTTATTAGCTTTGTATCAAGTTATTAGCTTTGTATCAAAAGCTCGCATCGGTTATTAGCTTTGTATCAAGAGCTCGCATGGTTATTAGGCTCTTATATGTGGCTAGTATTCTTATAGATTCACGGGTCTGTGCGCCACAGGCTGTTTAGCGAGACACTTTCAGGCTTTGAAAACCTGAAGTCGGCAACCTGACTTGATAATTACTAAATAACGATGTAATCTCTTAACTTTTTTCTTCGTGTATATTATAAAGAAGGAGCGTATTAATGTTTCTTTTAACTAGCTTTTTGAATTATATTTTCTAAAAAATACTTCGATTTTTGATTTGGCTGTAAAATGCCCTGTGGCGCACAGACTACTGATTTCAGGTTCGTTAAGTGCTAAGCTCTGAGAACCTTATTAATTCTTAAAATTTAAAACTCAACATTTAATAAAAATATTTAATCTATATTATAAGGAAAGCTTATCAAAGACGATTCCCCTTATTAGTTTTTTTTTGTAGGTCTTATTAATAAAATTATAATATTATTAAGAAAAACCGCCAAAATATTCAAACTCTTTTTTTTTGTAATATATTTACTTATAAATTTTTATGTATTTAATATTTTGTAAAAACTCAATATTTAGATAAGCCTTTTAGACTATTTTACACGTTTTAATAAAAAAATATTTTTAATTTTTTGAAGTCTAAAAATTTACCATGTTTGAAGCGGTCCGACTGTAGTGAGAGGCCTTCCCTCGACATGATTTTTCCAACTGTTGGTATCTAACTAATGTTTCGATATCTGATATCAGGGTGACAAAGAATATAACAAGTGAAGTTTAATTAAGTATATTCCGTGTGTCCCTTTCGTACGAAAGGGAAAGCTACCTTAAATACATCAAGTACCAAACCCCGTAGCTCGTACAAGCGTTACTCGTACGAAACCAGGAGGCAAGGTATAAAACCAAGCTTCATTAGGCCAGGAGAGACGACTGTCTTTGGAAGCTATCAGTGTAAGAGAATGCCCATCAGCTAAGGCTATCCCAACAATTTGTTTTTTATTAGCTGCAAATTATTTGAATAACTCAAAGTTAATTCGTCTATTATAACTTTTCGATATAAAGGTGGAGTTTTTCTATAATATATTAGTATATAATACTTTGATTAACGAGTAAGTACTTACTTATTAAGATACTCTAATAATCTTTGGAAATTAATATATTATTTGAAATAATATAATTTAATAATAACTTTAAAAAGTAGTCTTTTTGGAAATAATTACTTTTTGTGTTATTATAATCTAATTGATTCGTAAACGATTGTTGTAAGGTTAATTGATTATTAAATCCTCTTTATGTTAATAAGTCTTTTATTAATATTATTAGTATACAATTATATTTTTGACTTTTTTAGAATAAACATACCTTCGAAATTTAAATTAAGTGCTTTATGTGTTTCAATAAGGTGCTTTTTGTAATTACTTATTGCGTTATTAATTCATTGTTTTTTCCACTTTGTACTATAAATAAATTAGTATTTTAATAACTTATTAATTAATAATAAATTAACTTACTTGCAGCCTTTAATTAAACACTTAATAGTAACAGTTCGACAATTATCAGGATCTAAAGTTTGACTTAAAAATCCTTTTTTAAATAACTTAGATTGTTGACTAATATCTTTTAAAGTAAAATCAAATTGATTTTCTTTAATATTTCGTGCTGAAATAGAGGTTTAAGATATTGTATAAAGGTAAAATATAAGTTATTATAATAAAGATATTAGTTAAAGTATTAAGATAAAGGGTAGTAGTTGTTTTAATAAAGTAAGATTTTAATCTTAGAAAAAGATATACTCTCTTTATATAAGAATCTCTTTAGATTCTAGAATATTCGAGTGCTTACAAATATTTTATTGATTTATAAGTTATATTATTTAATTTGCAATAAATAGATTATTCATATTATTAATATTATTAATAGATTTATTTAGAATCTACGAAGAAATTCTATAAGGTTCCTTATCGTTCTCTTCGCTTGATAAGCTTTAAGCGAAACGCTTGACTCGATTCGTATGTAAGAAGCGGGAGTACCCGTACGCCTTACGATTTACGGCTAGACCTCGTGCCTTTATACCTGAGGCATAAACTACTTAATTACTACTTAAATATACTTAATTAGTTATTAAGTAGAATAGAGTAGGTAAAAATTACTACTTAAGTAGAGTAGAGTAGTTATAACTACTCTATTCTACTCTACTTAATTTCTCACGCTGCGATAGAAGAACCACAATAGTAGAACCACCCTATAACTACGGAAACAGCACTACCGGAACCCTCTAGATTCCACATACATCGACAACAGGGACGAATACTATTAAAATATAACTTCAAGATATACTTTTTTACAGCACCAATGAATTATTATTCGACTCTATATCCATGAACACTTCAGAACTTATAATCCAAAATCTGCCCGCCGACTAGCAATCCTTTATTATAGACTCACCACCTAGACAACAGCAAAGCTACTTCGGAGCCACCAGACCCCAGCCGCAGCCCAAAGCGCCGTTCTATTCCGATAAGACTCTAACCTTAATAAGACGACGCAATACAGTAAACCATATAAAGAGCGCAGGAGAAAGTCACCGAAGCCGAAGCAAGTGACGCCTAAGACCCTAACAATGGCGGGGACAGTTGCCTTTGTGAACCTTACGCCAGATAATAAGAAGGAAATTATAACCGGGGTAGCGCCCAGTAAGTCATCAAAGACCAAGGCGAGAAGGAAGAAGGAGGTGATGAGAAGAGGAAATTGAGCCAGGCGGCCGAGAGAGTTGCAGAGGTGATGATGAAAGCGTTTCTAAAGCAGAGATGTATATGAATGGGATGGGAGTTTAAACATAATGCATGATCTCAACAACCCCCATTCCAGGCATACACACAACCGACTACGACCGCGATCTTTCAACCGCAGCAACGATCTCAAGCGACATAAGCGGAACCACTTAGCAGTGAAGCCTTCCCCTTTCGGACTTTGCTAAATAGGCCTGCTGCTCTGTCACCACAGGCGTTTAGGGCCAGGCAGCTTCCTCTCGGGTGCTGTCCATTCTTGATATAATATCGCCGATAGCGAGACCTGTTCTTCGGGTGGAAATGGCTGGTACGGAACTGCTGGCGGTACTGGTTATAGATATTTCGTGATTGTATTAAGGGAGAGTGAGAGTGTGTTAGAGAGCGAGATTGCGGCTTAAAGATTCACCCTCATAGAATTGTAGAGAGGGTAGGCTTTTGGGCGTCAGCGAGAGAAGAGAGGGCTGGAGCCGGAGTGGTGTTGTTTAGTGAATTGGGGCGAGCGAGCTCTGTGTATTAGTCTGCGGAGTAGTCGTTGCCTTAGTGAGAGGCACTTGCTGAGCCGAGGTGAGCGTGCCGCCTAGCCTCAATCCTCGAATTGATACTGGATTTTGTGGGACCTTTTGTGCCGAATCAATTCATCGGAACGAGAAAACCGCTTTATGCAGCCATAGTATTGACATGTATAAGGCTTCTCCAGTATATGCGAGGGTATATCTTGTCTGATGTTCCAGCCTCGAAAGGTTTTATTGCCGACAAGAGCCCCCAAAGAAAAAGGTCCTTTACCACAAATTTGCTTGTCGTATCCTACTTACCTGTTATAGTGGTGATGATTTACGCGTTTCTGACTCCGCCAATTTAAGGACGTCTCTGAGGGAGTGATGTGTTGTAGACGCCGCCGGCTCTAGCAGTGTCTTGTTAGCATATCCCCTAGTATAAGGTCAGCCTTTGTGACCTACTTTTAGGTGAGTATTCCCTGCCCTTCCTTGTTTTACTGCCCTCCATATCCGCTGTTGTAGGCACATGCACTGCCCTCCTGGGCTTCTTAGGGCTGGGCGTTTGCGGTGATGGGTTCATTGTGCTGAAGTTTTCCGTTCATGGACAGAAATTCGACAAGGCGGCGGGGGCTATATACCAACGTCTGGCGCCGCAGGGGTGTGGTGGGTGCCTACCTCAAGCTTTGTAGCCAGTCAAACCCATTTCAAGAGCTATCCGGCTGTAAGCGAGATAAATTTCATTCTTATGCGCAGCGTGGAATGGGCATGAAGATGTGGTACGGTTCATGCTGGCGTGTGACGATGTCGACGCAGACGGAAAGAACGAAGTAGGCCAGAGCCCGCTGCTGTGCGCGGCGAGGAATGGCTATGATCGCGTGGTACGGCAACTGCTGGAGGAAGACAGTGTTGACTCTAACTCCCATGACGCATGCCACCGGACGCCGCTGATGCTTGCAACATAGAAGGGGCATGAAAGAGTAGTGCGGTTACTCTTGAGCAAGGATAATGTTGATCCCAACCGTCGAGATAAACATGGCAAGACACCGCTGTGGCGAGCGATATCGCTTGGAAAGAGAGCGATAGTACAACTACTACTGGAGCGAGAGTCGAGCGATAAAGTCGTATCATCGACCGCGCGTATGTTATATGAGGCGATTCTGCGGCGGGTATCGGAAGATCAGAGCGTCAGCGTAGAGTCCAGAGAAAAAGCCTTGAGGTTCATCGCTCGTGCTAGGAATGAAATAGTGGTTGGATTACTTACGAAACGGATTCAAGAATCTCCCAACAATCTACAGGCAGCCGTATCGGGAAGACCTAAGAAGCAGATATTCGACGAAACGAAGGATAAACTTGCGTACGATTTCTTAAAGGAGCTGGATGATGACCTTTCCGGCGGCAAAATAGCTTCAGTAACCGCATCGACGGGAGGCGTCAAGGTGATCTGGAACAAGAAATTCAAAAGCACTGCTGGGCGTGCAAGATGGAGAAGGGAAAAAACAACTGAGGTCGCAACCGGCCAACCTCCCAAGGACACTGGCGGCCCATCAGTCACATATCGACACGTTGCATCGGTTGAGTTGTCGGAGGAAGTAGTTATCGACGAGGGTATGTGGAAAATCTTTCTTCAAGCCCGTCACTAACCACTTGTGTAGATCGCTTGCTCAATGTGATGGCTCATGAGTACTGCCACCTTGCTACCTGCATGATTAATGGCGTCGGTGATGATCATCTACAAAGCATTCATATGCTATTGATCATAAGTATATTTGGGAGTGCACATCTTGCGGGACGAAAGTCAAACGGCACTCGAAATCGGTAGATCCAAAGCGGCATAACTACCGCCACTGCAAGTCCACGTTAGTGCAGACGAAACCGGATCTCGAGCGAGCACCGTCCCCCAACACACAAACGGTCATTAGTGTCGAAAAACGAGTGGAGACAAGCAGCGATGGTAATTTGGGCTCTATTATTGAGATTCTGCATCGTCTCGATCTTGGAGGGGCTTGACTCGTTACAGTATCAAGGCAATGAAATCCTCGTTCATTCATACCGTTGCAATACTGTCTTAGTCTATGTTCTTTTCGTTTGTAGGTTCCGATACAAGGTTACCGATTAGGCTTAGTTTACTAGATCGAGATCTGGCAAATAAGTGTTTGGCCCTTATCTTACCATACATATATTAGTTATTCTGGCACTTTTGCACAGTTCTTGGCATCGCACATCTCCTATTATGCTAGAATAGATTCATCTCCGTCATGGATGCGTCCTTGAATTATCTTGGCTTAACATTCCCCTAGGCACCTTATCACTCTGGGGTTTTCAAGTCGCCTCTGAATCGTCCGACACTCATCTTAGCCACAGGAAAGAGCAAACTTCATCCTTGGCTTCATTGGAGCCAATGTTTTCAAAGGCTTTCTGTGAACCATTATGAGGAGTCAGGGACCGACGCAGCGTTGGTGCCCTCGTCTTAGAGATAAGGGAAACCGTGCCCTGTTATCTGCATGACATCCTGGTTTTTTCCTCCCCAGTTGTGCAACATCTCCTGGCTAGTGCGGTAGCCATGATTCAAAGATATTCTTGATGTTTCATAAATTCGACGGTCCGAGACGGTATTCCGGTTAAAGAGAGTCAAGAAATAACTTATAATCATTTGTCGCACGCTTTTGATATCCATAATCCGGAATCTATCCAATAACGATACATTAAAATGTACTCGCTCGAAAATCAAGTTCCAAGCAGCATTTACTAATAGCGACATTTCCGTCAGCCACAAAGGCTCTCTCCCCATGACCTCCGAGCTCTGGAGCTGGAGCTGAGTAATCACAACCCGCGAAGTGAATTACCGGTTGGCACTGGGACCCCCGAAACCCTCATCCTTCCACGATTGAACAGCGCTGGCTGGCAGCACGTCACGGGACTATAGTAGGGAACGGGAGACGGGGAAGGTTTCACACGCATAGGCTAGCTGTTGAGGGCTAACAATAACGGGGCAAGACGCCCTCTTAATACTGTGCCGAATAGGGGCTATGTGCTATTGATGTGGGATTTTTAGTGTGGTAGAATGAGATAGATAAGCACCGCCTGAGGCCTGGTGTTTTCTTGGCTCGAGGCAGAGAGGACCTCACATAGTCTTACATAATCGTGCACCTGACAGTAGCACTAGTAATGAGCCCCTTCGGTAAGAACCGCAGGGCCAGTCTCTTAGTGTCCCCCTGGAGCACGATTAGTCGACGACTAATACAAGACTTTAAACAAAAAATAAAAATAAAAATAAAAATAAAAATAAAGAAGTCAGTAATACGGTTTCTCTCTAAGCCCGAACTAGCGCTAACCTTCGGTGTTCACATTACGTGTATTTCTGGAGCTTAAAGCTGATACTCGAAATTAGATGAGAATTTTCATCAAAGTTGAAAACGTCTTGCATGTAGCGTAAAACTACTCCGGTGGCTGCCTAAATCAAGCTCGCTTCTCATTTGAGAAGTGGCTCTCAGAGCCAACCGTCTCCAATCTCCACGCGCATGCATGTTTCAATAACTACCCTCCGGAGCCATAGGAAGGCTTGAACAGCAAGGGGGTTCACGTGCTGGCTCAGCTTTGATCTTGGTGCTTCTCCGAGCTCCAGAGCTCGGAGTCTATTTGGGCTAAAGATCGAAAAAGACGTCTCCTCGCCACCTTACTAGATGCTACTCACTTATCTATAGGTCCCTGAAGGTTGACTAATTAGGCTTAGTTTCCCAAATCATTATTGGGGAAAGGCGTATACGAAATAACCTCTCGTGTGTATTGAACAACATAGCGCTTAGTCAGCGTAGGTCGTGATGATCTATTGGTAAGCTGGGTCTATTTACTAGGAACGGTGGCACTGAAAAAGACACCATCCAAAATTGGCTCCTGCTGTGAAACACTAGGTCCATGTCGAAAGCGGTGCCTTGGATATATACACAATAAGGTCGCAGGAAGCAAAGCTTGAAGGATAGAAAAGAGTGAGTGACACCCAAGGCATTGGAACTGAGCAGAAAGAGGAAAGAACCAGAACGGAAACAGCGAGGATGGGACAGAGGATACGATTAACGTGGTCGCGACGGACCACTACAACCAACACGAACGGAGATCAGCTCGCACCTCAAGGACCGCATCGGGCGACGAAGATCCGAGGGCCGCAAAAGCGGGGGAACGTCCTGCAATAAAAGCTGCGGCTTTGAGTCAATGGATATCTGAGAAGGCAACCACAGCTGTGAACGAGACCCGGTCTACTAACGAGCATAAGGTGCACTACTACTTCATGTCCGTCATGTGCTACGGATGTCAGAGCGTTTGTCGCCTGAAGGGCACTGAGACAGATGTTACAAGATAGGTTGACGTAAAAGAGGTCTTCTACGTAACAATGGAAGCGAGATGAGAGTGCCATTACGTAATGACGCTCCGCTGGCCTTCGCGGGGGGCCACTGCGTGGAGCTGTCAGGGGATGAAGCTATTCAGAGCTACGCTGTGGCTTCGCCTGCCTCCGGCGGTGGTATTTGTAAATTCAAGCTGATTCCCTCGTGAACCTTAAAGGCAGCTAGCAGGCAGAATACTGGCAGCCGGTGGATGCAATTGTGCTGGGGATCTCACATGTTCGCCGACGACGCACCACATCAGCTCCATTGTAATCGATGCTTGTGATGGCTGTTGGCAGTACACACAAACGCCCGATGCTGCGGATTGTACTGTCACGGGTCGTGGAAGAGAGCAGATATCGCAGATGAAGTAGGTAGAAGGCATTGGGGGTGGTCCAGGAATATGTCCTGCTACCAATTGTGACATGTTTGGGGTTGGTGATGGCGAACCGCTAGCACGAGCAATCGTTCGATGGCCTCGTTGGATAGCTGCACGTTCTCTCCTAGCAGCAATCTGGTGTGGTGTCTCCTGGCTCTGACCGATCGGTGCGTAAGGATTGAGGCCAAGAGTAGGTGATTTGCGTCTGGGTGTCTTTTGTGCATAGGAGGTCTTGCGTTTCTTCGACTGTTTAATGTTAGCTATGTTGAGTAAGTGCAAATGGGTAGACAAACGGGTCCCACAGCCTCTGGCTCTGCCTCACCCATAACAATATTCCCTCCCATGCCGGCGTCCACCACGATAGTGGATGAGGTGACAGACTCCGCATTGTCATCTTGCTCCCTCGTAAGACCGCTTCGATTCTTCTTCTTGGCTTGATATTGGTAGGGCTTCCAGTTGTGGCATTTTCGACACTGTTGTTCAATAGAGCTATCGAATGCAATTCTAGTCTGCTGGGAGATCATTTACTTTCTTCGGAGGCATGATTGAAGGTGTTTTGAAGAAGTATTGCACTGGGATGGATATAATTTTAAACGCGACCCCGACCTCGCGACTGAGCTATGCCTAATTAAGCTGCCAAGCGCCCATACCCCTCAAAGGCCCAGAATTAAGATTTCACCACAATAACAATATTAAATAAGAAAATAAGTCCCATAATAGTAATCTAGGACTCAATTATAGTAATCCTGGAAATTTTGAGGATTTTCTGAGCACGTTGTAAAAATCTCAATTTTTTGGTGTTCTCCTGAACCCTTGTGTCTGCCAAGTACTGCCAGTAGCTGAATGAAAATTGACCAATCAGAGAGCAGATGTTGACCAATCAGAGAGGGGCTTGGCAAAAAGTCAAAATCCAATTTTTTTTTTTTGAAAGCCCCCATGGGAGTAATAGGTACCTCGCTTCCAATTATATTCGCAGAATAAGGTTTCAGGGCGGAGAGGGGTTAGGGGGGCAAGAGTTTTGACACTAACTCAAGCTAGGCATAGTCTCGTCAGCACGTGATTTTCGCCTTGGCAAAAACGTTTGGTACTGCGCAGTCGCCGCCAGCGAGCCTCCTCCTCCCTGCGGGGTAGTAAACCCTTTCACTTCGTTTCAGGGCTTAAGTCAGAGATTTCCTTACGAATCTCTTTCTTTCTTGTAAACAATCATTTTGCCCAAGTCGCATTTGACCTCGTTCGTGCTCCTGTACCGTCACATATCCCTCACGCTCGCTATAGTCAGAACTCCTAAGACAGATAATATTGTCTCGGAGTTCAGGGGGGATAAATTCTCCACTTTAGCCATCTATTATAGTATAGTTAATAGTGAGGTCGCAATACAGATAGTTATATTAAACAAGATATTATAAAGCCGCGAGAACCTTAAGGTTATCCTTCCGAACTTACACGAACGGCTTAAAATCAGCATCGGCCGGCGCTCGTTTTCCTAGCCAAATAACTTTAATTAGATTATCTAGCTTTAGCCCAGTACTAGGAAGGATCTAGAGAAGCGGGCCTAGATCTTACGGAATTACTAAAGATATACTAGCTACGATTATAATAGAAGTTAATAATTATAATAGGCCTAAGTTCCCCGGCACTAACTACATTCCTATCTTCCCTGTCACTAGGCGATTCGAATACAAAAAACATGACTGTTCGCGCACTAACTTCCCGTTACGCCCCTGCTTATACTATCACGGTACACAAAGTACTATCGTTAAAATAAGTCGTCTTAAACCTGGAACAGAAGGATCATGTCCTAGGATTGTTATATATTGCTATATCTCGAGTTAAGAGACTCTCTTTTATTATATTTAAGACTCCTTTCGATCTAAGTCGATTCGTAACCAAAGAGAGCTCGAATATAAAAGATAAGGCAAGTGATTAGGATCTGCGTACACTCTAAGGCTTGTAAATTATTAGATTGACGTATTATAACAAATTTAGTAAAGTAGAATTTAAGTACATAGACACTAGTTTGATACAGAGTTGTCTTATTAATACTATAACTAATAATGAGGCTGCCTATCTCCTGCTAAGGAGAAGCCCCGAGAGGTTAGAAGATACCTGCTCCTGAGAGTTTCGACGTCTTGCCCTATTTCTAATACGTCAAGTAAATAAGAAAGCGAAGTAATTTGAGATTGGATTTCGATCGATCGATTAAGGGATTAAGAGGGCGCAAAGGTTATTCAGTCTGCTAGGGACTAAGCTGTCGTTGCACTCGCCCTTATAGAGTTCTATACTATGTCGCCAAGACCCTGCGGAATCCAGGTCTCAGTTTAGTCCCAGACAAAGTAATAAGTAAGACTTAACACTAGCTCAATTACTATTATCCTTCGAGGCACCCTCTCCGCCAACTCTCATCTCCTCTAACCTAATAATACTCTTTTTAAAGTACCCCTCTAACTCATACCGCTCAATATTAGCCGACTCCCCCTTTAACTCTTTAACTACACTCCTAATCCAATCCCTAACTTTCTCCTACGTCTTCCTCGCCTCCGTAAACCTCTCCTTAATCTACTTAGCTTTCTACCTCTTAATCTGCCCCCTCTACTACTTATTTAGCCTTCTAGTCTTAAACACACTAACCTTAATATCACAACTCGTTTACTTATACCTTACACTCAGCAACTTTACCCCCTTATCTTTCCTAACATAATTAACATCCTCTCTTAATATAATAATCTCTAATATAACCTTATCTAACTCCTTATATAGTTCCTCCGACTCCTTAAACCCGCACATCTTCTACGACGCCTTAAGATCCCCATAAGTATACGGCCTAATATAAAGTATAATATTAAACGCACATCTCGCTCTATCTTAACTTATACTTATAAGTTTTTATACATCTTTAATATACTTCAATATCGCTTCGGCATAAGTATCTAAAGTGATTAAGCGGCTATTAAGACCCATTTTCTTGACTCGTGTATTTAAGCTACTAACTTTCTTATCCACGTCGTTAAGGATCTTCTTATAGAGTTACTCGGCGGCTTTCTTTCCTTCGACTACTTTCTTTGTAAGCGGCTTTTTAGTTATTAGTGCATTTTTAAAGACTTTCCGTTTCTTAGTAGAGTTGTCTTTAGATTCGGAGTCTAAGGTATTAATAGGAATAGTAGTACGTTTGCGTTTTTGGGGTATAGCGGGCTTAAGTGTATTAAGCACATTTACAGGAGCTAGCTTTAGTTATTTAACAAAGGAGTTTTATTTCGGCGGCATTATAGATTTCTGTTAAGGGAGATTAAGACTCGAGGTTTTAGGAAATCTAGACTTTATTTTATTAACAGGAACACGCGTCCGCGTTTTGGCGTGTTTTTTAAGTTAGTTAAAGCAGAGCACGTGAAAGTGTGTAATTCCTTTAAATGTTTTATAAATCTTATCACAAAGGATTAAAATAGTAATTCAGTATCTCTGATAACAGATATAGACATAAAAGGATTAGTTATTAAATAGGTTCTAATAGTACTCGGGTTCGAAAGGTCCAACTCGATAGGTCGAAATTCCACGCGAATATACGTGACTTATCCCCTTTTAAGATTCTGAACTACACCGTTGAGTTCTAGGCCATTAAAGCAGGGAGTTTTTCCCGTAGCCCTTATACTTCAGTACTATATTCCCGAGAACCCCGTCCAATGATTAGTGACATAGAACCATATTAGTCAATTATGGAAAAATTCCAAACCCAGATAAACGCTACTACTACCATTTCTAAGTCCAATGATTCCTAACGATTCACAGACCAAACCGCGAACATTCCTTTCCTCCATACTGTCACGATCTGAAGGATCACGTGTGTCTTGGCCCTGAGGCTCGGCAGCCTTGCTGCACAGAGAAGCCAAGGCGTTTCCACCTTGCCCGCTTGATGCAGGCGACACTGCAAATTTGGTGTCGAGAGACAAGGATGGAAATCACGGGAACCAGGTATCACGTGATGGACCGCTGGGACCGCTGTCGGTCCAGGACCGCCAGAGGGTAAAAACTTCACAAACAGCGAGAACGTAATTTTTGGAATTGAACAACGAAAACCGCATCTAATAGCCCTCCTTTTGACTAGTTGAGACGCCTAAGCCTTTACGTATTACTTAGTGTGACATAAGTAGTATAGCGACAACGTGGCCTTAAGTAGCAGTATAGCCCAACGACCCCCGAGAGTATATTATATACTTTAGCGATTACTTTAAGAAAGTACTCGTTTATATTAACTCCGCTAGAGACTAACTAGTGCCGAAGCCTCTTATTAAGACTATAATCGCAGTTATAAGCGTCCTGATTTCTAAGTTCTAGAATACCCTTAACCTCACCGCCGTCGTCTAAGTCATAACAACTCTCTAGAGCGACCTCAAAATAATAATAGAAATAATATAATCTACGGCGATTAAAGTTTAATAGAATATAATAACACAGTAATATATAACTACGTTAAGCCAAGAGACTAATTAAGCTGTAAAGGAAGCTGCCGAGATACGACGAACAACTACTAGACTTTTATAAGAGACAAACGATATAACTAAAGTAATAAATAATATAACTAAGACGACAAATAATATAGTGAAAGTTATATAATGTACTCCGCCTTTTAAGGCTTTATATACGTCGGTATTAAGTAGTAATATGACTCCTCTTAGTAAACCAATTATAATATCTACTTAGACATTATTGTTCATTTAAGTATAACGTGAAATTATCGTAAAGATTATAGACACATCTACTATCGAGAGTATTCGAGCCAAAAACCCTAGAAACTTACAGAACTACGTTAACCGAGCGATTAAATAGAGTAAGAACAAACACATTAAATAGATCCGTGTTATATTAACTAACTAATTAAAGAGCGGAGACCTTAATATTAAGACGTTAAATAGAAACGATATAGAGGCCATAAAATAATTCGCAAACGACTAAATAAACCGGATTAGAAGAGGCATAAGTATACGGCTGCCGACATATAGAATTCTTGTGCACAGTATAAGGACTAACTTAATAGATATAGAGAAGTTCGACGAGATTAAGGCTAAGCTCTTACACGATAATAGACTGTTTATACTTAATACAGACATTAAATACATTAAATAATTATTAAAAGTAGCGAGTATAAAGTCAGCTTTGACTATTATCGTCGAGTTCACTAATCTAGAAGACGCAAACAAGATCATCGACGAAGGTCTCATTTGGCAAGGCGAGGCTTTTCAATGTGCGAGGCTTTTTAATGTGAGAGATACGACAGATAGTGCCGACTAAAGTAATACTATAAGTGTCAAAAATACGGCCACATAAGAACCTAGTGCAAAGCGAGCACAGTATGTGGCTATTATACAGAACCGCACAGCTCAAAAGATTGCCCCACTAAGGTCGACAAGTCCGCTATAAGGAAATACGCTATATATAAGGGAGTACACAAGGCGTAGAATAATCAATGTCCTGTCTAAAAGGTCGAGTTAAGTAAAGTAAAAGCTATATATAATACTTAATAATTATACTATTTTGTCCTATTAACGAAGGAGAAGCTACTAATAAAACACACGATTATTAATACTACGCCAATAGAAGCGGCATTAATAATAAATATAACCTAGAGAGGCAAGACAAGTGTTACTACGGCAAAGCTATTATTACTAACGCTAATAATACTACTAAGCAGACAGAACTCTAAGAGTAAGTCCCTAACAAAAGGAAGAGCCCTAAAGAGGATCTACTTAAGAAACGGGCTCGGTAATATATAAGATAAAAACGAGGACACAATTATAGTCAAGGACAACTAAAAACCGCGGAGGCTACACGTGCTTTTAAGACGAGCACTAGAGTTAATTATAACAAACTCACTACTTAATTCTTAATAAAGTACAAATAAATAATAAACTACGGCGAAGAAGGTATAAAGATCTTATAATATAACATTATAAAGTCGAGGGACGTAATTATAGTAACATTACTACGCAACCTAAGGATCTAAGAGTACGATATTCTAACACTCCAAGAACTATAAAGGAACTCCTT
This sequence comes from Leptodontidium sp. MPI-SDFR-AT-0119, assembly GCA_020726505.1. Lineage (NCBI taxonomy): Eukaryota > Fungi > Ascomycota > Leotiomycetes > Helotiales > Leptodontidiaceae > Leptodontidium > Leptodontidium sp. MPI-SDFR-AT-0119. The sequence continues at coordinate 1,726,792 of JAHLEZ010000017.1, forward strand.
TATCTCGACGACCCACAACCTAATCACACACTCTTTTTATCTCTACTTCCCTAACGACAGTAGAGAAGCACCCGCGAGAGTTTATTTCTTTATTAATAAGAGAATAGACTTAAATAAGTAGAGATTTATAAATAATACACGAGACTTAAGTACACTTGAAATCACGACAATAAGCCTAACTATAAAGGCAATAACAAAGTTCTATATATATAACGTATATAACCCCCCGAGATCGTTAAACTACAAGATAAGTTACTTACTACACTTTAAAACGGCACTCTCTGTTTACTAAGAAAAAGAACAAATTATCTTAGGTGATTTCAACTTACATTACGAACTTTAAGGCGGCCTTACAGTACGAGAAAGAGATCTAGAATTAGACGACTTAATTAATCTCGTCGAAGATTTTTAACTTAGTAATCTCTTACTAACTAGTTGTCGTGCACCAGGACTAGCAGGGCCTACGGTAGTCGCTAGAACTAACCAAAAGCTGCTTATGTAACTAGATCTCTGGAGCTCTCGTATAGCTAGGGAGCTACCCCTTTACTTTATAATTCAAGACTTTCAAACTACCTAAAGCTCCTCCCTACAGTACTCGACAGTTAAGAGCCACACTGCCTCGTTCCACGAGCTACTAAATACGTACTAGACGGTACCGTAGGTCGAGAAGGAAGCGTAAGTAAGTATTAAGAGACACTTATATTACTACTTAGAAACCTCTTCAAAAGTTCCCCTCAATCGACTAATAACTCCTCTAAAGCGACAGTATTAATATGTCCTCCTCTTAAGACAAATCTATTAATAAAGACGACGCTCTCTTAAGCCAGCGAAAACAATAGCCACAGTAATAGACGCGTTTCTAGTACTATACTAAACTTAAGGGTATTTACGATTTTATTGACTTAGACGGCAAAGACGCTAAGAACTTCTTAGAGACACGACTAAGGGCTCCCGACATCGACGAATATATATAAAACAAGACAAACTAGCGCTTTATATAATAAATGGCGCAAATAAGCGACGCCGAGCGAAAAATATACTAAAAGTAGAAGTCGTTTATAAAGGAAGAGAAGAAGACCCTTATAGAGCCATAAGCGGCTACTAAACTAAGGGAGGCGTCTTTTAGCGACGTTAAGGAAGTTTAAGAAGCCCGCACTAAAGAGTTCCAGAACAAGCTCGCTTAATAGACGATACTTAGTACTAGGTATTAGTACCTCTTTAATTAAGTTAACAGCACCGTTAGTAGCTCGATTCTTACTGACGCTATTAACGATAATAAGTCAAAGGGCTAAACTAGCCTATGAGCGTTAATTAAATTAATTAAACGAGACCTCGCTCCCTTAGACGCCTTTATACTCTTATTAGTTATCTTAAACTACTAAGAGGCACTCGTAAACACGTCAGGCATAAGAAGAAGAGGAAAGATAGACCCTTAGGCGTAGTACAAGATATAGCAGAAACATTACTATCTTACTAAAGCGTATAACATTTCTAAGATTAAGGGCGTCTTAAGTATTAAAGACTTTCTCTCCGTAATATTAGTTTACGCCGAAACATAAGCTACATAAGCTTCTGCCGACGTAATAAGAGACAATACCCTCAGTCGACTACACCACATAACGCTTAAAGAGTACGGCCTTATATTCGGAGCTATATTAGAGGAATATTATAAGACGGGACATAAGAGTGGAAAGACGCCTAATAAGTTATATGCGTTTCTTAGTAGTTAATTTAATACTTTAGTCGGCTCAGGCGGCTCTAGGAGACGCTCCGGCTTAAATCTAAGGAGCTTATTACGATTAAACCGTAGTAATAGGAAGTGCCTTTACAAAAATACTTATTAGAACAACGGGATTAAGTATTAAAGAGTTAAGTACGCCTACGACGGCGGCTGCGTAAACAAGTTAAGGAGCCGCCCAAACGACGACGAAATTAAGAGGATCCGCGAGGCTATTAACACGCTCGAATTCGCGACCTTACAAAAAGAAATCGCTAAAGAAGGTTAAAAAAAGCTCCCGGTTACTTAAATCACTAGAACTGTGTCGTACAGGCACGGGCCTACGGCACTATGGCGCTGCTGAGTCAGCCAGCCCCTATTCGTGTATGTAGTCAGTTACTCCTTACGAGCCTCCTTTTACAGAATTTAGACGACTTGATCACTACTTTGAAAGCACCCTACTTTATGCTTTACTTTTATACTACAGTTATAAGCCCCGTTAGCGTAGTAGTTAAAAGCTACACTTCCCTGCGCCTTTATAGACTGCTTTTTATAGTTTTTTTTTAGCCTTTTCTTTTCTGAGGGGCAGTCGGTAACCGAACTATTAAGCTTATAGTCGGGCCGGTTTAATAATTATTTATGCCTTTTTAGGCTAGTTTATGTCGCGCGGGTTAGCGTGACGTTAGGGTATTTACGAATACGGGAACGGATATAGACAAACCACGGGTGCACGTGTACTAAATTAACCTCTTACGTTATAAGCACTTAAGAGCGCGCTATATTTACGTTACTGTCCTTAGCTCTTTTACCTTAAGTACACGTCACGAGACTAAAACGTGATCTAAGTGTCAGAGGTTAGCTTAATTAGTTGACCTCTGGGGGGTGTGTCGTATAGAAATCACGTGCTCGCTTTAGAATAAAGGTTATATATTGTAATCTATAGTTTAATAACTATAAGCCTGTTTTTACACTACAGTTATAAGCCCCGCGCTTCGCGCAAGCTGTTGATTTAATTAAGTGAGCCTTTAAAGGGAGAAGTGCCTTTTTAAAAGAGCGGTGTGTTAATCTCCCTTACCTAGAAAACACGACAGGACTCTTATAATAACACCTTTTAAAGCCTTAATACGACTGAGCTTACTTCTCCTTAACGCACCTTAATATACCTTTGGCTGCTCTCATTATAGCCTTAGACGCCTTCGCTAGCGCCACATTAATTTAGCTCTCTATTGATAAACACTCTTTTCCTTTATAAGTAACTAAGCTTAAAGCTCAAGCTATAACCGTAGGCGCGTGGAGTCAAGTCGACCTTAATAGACTAGATGCTCCGCATACGGCATTAGTTGAGCTAAAGCTTCTTATGTTAATAGACGAGTTAATTAAGGTAGAAAATAAAGTGCGGAGATAAGCTTTAGAGGATTAAGTAGCGAACGTATTAAAGCAAAAGGGGCCCCGGCTAATATAAACGGTTACGCGATTTATAGATATTAAGGAGGAGTATACTTACTGATTACGCGAATACTAAATTTAACACTCTCGCTAGAGTACCTTAAATTCACGGTACTAGGCCTTGTGGACGTGGGTACGCTAAATAGTTCCTCTTATAATACGAGAGCCACTTTAAGAGTAACTGATTCTTAGCGGCAAGCTCTCGTTATAAAACCTTATACGGGCTCTATAGCTAAGGTACGCCTTAATAAAGGAGGATATAAAGGAGTACGTACAGAACTAATACTTTAAGGTGCTCGTTATTACGAAGTTAGGTTCCGTTACTTTATTAAAGTGGCTCTCAAACTAGTTTCTGGCGTATTTAAGAGTAGAGGTAAAGCAGCTCCTTAAGCTAAAGGGGTTTTAATTAAAGAAGGACTTTTTAGAGGCAATAGAAAAGAAGCTAGCCCCTGAGTGGGCCTCCGAGTAACTCAGGAAGGTTAACGAGGCTAATATAATAGGCGAGCAAATATAGTCTTTAGAAGAGTATACGCGTATCCTTTAAGTACACTTTTATCGTGTAATCGACTCTAAAACTTCTGTCTCTTTAGTGTACGTTACCCTCAGTAGTCGACTAAATACCCCCTCTACGACTCCTTCGGCTGCTCTATAACCGTGCCCCTGCTTAGAGGCCGGCGAACGACTTTATTATTGGCCCCCTGCGGTATACGTAAAGGTAAAGTTAACTCTTATAGGCAAGAGCCTGTTTTGCCCCTTAATAGAACTCTTTAATACTTAAACGGTTACTTTTTAATAACGGCTCAAATTACTTGAGTTTATTAAGCTTTGTGAGAAGCTCTAATAGAAGGGCTAGTTAGCCGCTGAGAGCGCAACTTTAGATATAAAGTACTTTAGACACGTTAACGCCTAAGGTAGGGTTATATAGAATCTTAAGGAGCTACGTCTTTAACGACTTAAAGCCTTATAGCGTTGAAAGGCTGCCCTAGAGGCAGTGGACTGCTTACCACTGTTAGACTGGCGCTGACAGGGTAGCTCCCCCTTAGGCTATAAAGTAACGAGGTAGTGGACTGCTCACTACTACTGGACTGGCGCTGACGGGGTCACTCCCTTTTAGGCTATATAGTAACTATTGACACTGAGAGAGTCGCTCTCCTCTTAGGTCACACATACACATACTCTTTTGGCCCCTTGGCGCTTTGGCTAGCCTCTGGGGGGTACGCACAACATGTAACCACTCCTTTGTTAAGCCTTATTAGCTCTCTATTTGTATACTAGCTTTCCTAGCTTTCTCTTTTCTTCTTGTATTTGGACGTTGCTCGTAACTGGGGGGTATGTCGTATAGGCACGGGCCTACGGCATCATGGCGTTGCTGAGTTAGCCAGCCCTTATTCGTGTATGTAGTCAGTTACTCCTTACGAGCCTCCTTTTATAGAATTCAGACGACTTGATTATTACTTTAAAAGCACCTTACTTTATATTTTACTTTTATACTATAATTATGAGCCCCGTTAGCGTAGTGGTTAAGAGTTACACTTCCTTGCGCCTTTATAGACTGCTTTTTATAGTTTTCTTTTAGCCTTTTCTTTTTTAAGGGACAGCTAGTAACCGAACTATCGGGCTTATAGTTAGGCCGGTTTAATAATTGTCTGTGCCTTTTTAAGCTAGTTTGTGTCGCGCGGGTTAACGTGACGTTAAGGTATTTACGAATACGGGAATAGATATAAACGAACCACGAGTACACGTATACTAAATTAACCTCTTACGTTATAAGTACTTAAGGGCGCGTTATATTTACGTTACTGTCCTTAGCTCTTTTACTTTAAGTACACGTTACGAGACTAGAATATAATCTAAGTATTAGAGGTTAACTTAATTAACTAACCTCTAAGGGGTGTGTTATATAGAAATCACGTGCTCGCTTTAGGATAAAGGTTATATATTATAATCTGCAGTTTAATAACTGTAGGCCTGTTTTTGTATTATAGTTATAAGCCCCGCGCTTCGCGTAAGCTATTAATTTAACTAAGTGAGCCTTTAAAGGGAAAGGTGCCCCTTTAAAAGAGCGGTGTATTAATCTCCCTTACCCAGAAAACACGATAGGACTTTTATAATAATACCTTTTAAAGCCTTAATACGACTGAGTTTACTTCTCTTTAACGCACTTCAATATACCTTCGGCTGCTTTTATTATAGCCTCAGACGCCTTCGCCAGCGCTATATTAATTTAGCTCTTTACTGACAAACACTCCTTTCCTCTATAGGTAGTTGAGCTTAAAGCTTAAGTTATAACCGTAGGCGTGTGGAGTCAAGTCGACCCCGATAGACTAGATACTTTATATACGACATTAGTTAAGCTAAAGCTCCTTATATTAATAGACGAGCTAATTAAGGTAGAAAATAAGGTACGGAGATAAGCTTTAGAGAATTAGGCAACGGATATGTTAAAGTAAAAGGGGCCCCGGCTAATATAAACGGTTACGCGATTCGCAGATGTTAAAGAGAAGTATACTTACTAATTACGCGAATACTAAATTTAATACTCTCGTTAAAGTACCTTAAATTCACGGTATTAAGCCTTATGGACGTGGGTACGTTAAACGGTCCCTTTTATAATGCGAGAGCTACTTTAAGAGTAACTGATTCTTAGTGGTAAGCTCTTGTTATAAAACTTTATATAGGCTCTATAGTTGAGGTACGCCCTAATAAAGGAGGATACAAAGGAGCACGTATAAAACTAGTACTTTAAGGTACTTACTGTTATGAAGTTAAGTTCTATTGCTTCGTTAGAGTGGCTCTTAAACTAGTTTCTGGCGTATTTAAGAGTAAAGGCAAAGTAGCTCCTTGAGCTAAAGGGGTTCTAATTAAAGAAGGACTTTTTAGAGACAGTAGAAAAGAAGCTAGCCCCTGAGTGGGCTTCTGAGTAACTTAGGAAGGCTAACGAGGCTAATATAATAAGCGAGTAAATACAGTCTTTAAAAGAGTATACGCGTATCTTTTAAGTACATTTTTATTATATAATCGACTCTAAAACTTCTGTCTTTTTAGTATACGCTACCCTCGGTAGTCGACTAGATACCCCCTCTGCGACTCTTCTGGCTACTTTATAACCGTGCCCTTACTTAGAGGCCGGCGAACGACTTTATTGTTAGCCCCTTACAGTGTGCGTAAAGGTAGAGTTAGCTCTTATAGGCAAGAGCTTGTCTCGCCCTTTAATAGAGCTCTCTGACGCTTAAACGGTTGCTCTTTAATAACGGCTCAAATTACCTGAGTTTGTTAAGTTCTGTGAGAAGCTTTAAAAGAAGGGCTGGCTAGTCACTGAGAGTATAACTTTAGATATAAAGTACCTTAGACACGTTAACGCTTAAGGTAAGGTTATATAGAATCTTAGGGAGTTACGTCTTTAACGACTTAAAGCCTTATAGCGTTGAAAGGCTGCCCTAGAGGCAGTGGACTACTCACTACTACTAGACTGGCGCTGACGGGGTAGCTCCCTCTTAGGCTATAAAGTAACGAGGTAGTGTGGCGGGGACAGCCCCTGATTTCTTTTATCACATGACTGCGCTGGTCCTTCGCACATATAAGGAGCTAACACTTAACTACAGAACGTTAAGAACGTAACACTAGATATATTTTATTTATTAGAACCTTTTCCCTCCCCTCCTTTGCCGATTTGTACTTTTTAAATATGTGATATCTTTAGATTTAATTAATTTATTATTTATAGAGCCTAGAAATCTCCTCTAGTGGCTCGCTATATACTACCCTCTTATTATATAGATTAAGGTTCGTCCCTTTTATATATTTCTAGTGACTTACGCAGGGAGTGAGTTACTACTAGAGGAGGAACTAAGTAAGTATAATAGTGAGGCCCTTATATACTAACTTATATAGGGAGAGTCAGGAAAAACGACAATTGTCTGAACTAAGGGAGTTATTTAATTAGTTATTTCTTAGTCCTTGAGGCAAAACGACGAATATAGAGAATGCGGACCTTTAACTTAAGGAGAACGAAGACTACTAAGGAACCAAGGAAAGTTACAAAGTAAGAGCACTTATAATACTAGAAAATCTGTCTCCCTTAGGCCACTATTCTAATTCTATTATTCCGAGACATAGTGCTTAGCTACTTCGTACTAGTTTCTATTCTCAGCGAAGGTTTTAGTGTTTTTAGACGTAATTAGTATTCTTTAAACGCTAGGAAAAGTCGAGACTTTATAACGGAACTGAAATTGATATATTAGAGGCTTAAGCGGAGTACTGGCGAGCCTGTATTTCGGAGTGTTTGGCGAGACATAGAACTTCTAGGCTAGTCTAAAGCCTAGGTGGCTTACGCCGAGTGTTGATCTCCTTACTTTGTTTTCTTATTATATTTACTTTTATTGTTTTTATAATTTCCGTGTACGAGTCTTAAGCTTCAGGGCGTGTTTGTTTTAGTTTAGTAGTTATTAGTATTCGCCAGGGGCTAACTAGGGAGCACGGCCTTAAACCTTCATTAGGAGTTATTGACATTTATTTCGCTTTAAAGTAAGCGAAAGCCTATATACTTTGTGTTTTAAGGGAGGGGGTTTCCTTTATATTTCTTTAGTAATTAATACACCGTATTCTCAATTACTTTCTTATATTCTAATTAACGACACTATTAACTTACCTCACTACGACCTTCTTACGACAACGCACGATGTCGAACAACGGAAATATCGACTACAGCTACGGTAACCCTAAGATAAGTAAGTTCAGTAATATTATAATGCCCCCTGGCTCTATTTTAATAAGAGTAACTCCTCCGTTTAGACCTAAAATTACTATTAGGCTAAGCCTTAACACTTCTATACTCTTTGAAGATACTACTTCTTAAACCTTAGAGACTTCTTAAAAGAGGAATAAGAGAAAGAAAAAAAAGCAAGGGACTAGTGGCTTTAATTTTACTAATCTTATAGGGCCACACTAATACTCCGGCCTTACTTTTATTATAGACGACTTAAAGAACTTAAAAATCTATCTTAGTTAGCCTATACTTATCGCCGGAACTTTAAATGCCCTTATCTTTAACGGAATCGATGTCAGCAACTACTTCCGGATTCTCGATCGATACTTTACAGCCTATATAGTTACTAATGATTAAGTCAAGAAAAAGTAAGTGGCTAAGTACGCTACTTAAGCTTATATATAGACTATTTAGAAGCTTTTAGGCTTTAAAGAGGGTAACTATACTAGCTTCAAGGATACTGTAATTCAGGAGTACTAGCGCGATAATATAAAGCGCCGCCTACATACTAATAGTTACCTTAACCGACTTGAGTATGACTTTAAGACTCTTATAGGAGACGGCGAGCCTACTCCCGAATAGTGCCGCGACTTCCTCCGAGTATTTAGAGAGGTTACTATTAATTATATTAACTATAATAACCTTATTAATAAGTAAGCCTTTATGAGATTCATCTTCTCTCTTCCTTAGAATTTACGAACTAAAGTTATACGGGCTACTTTTAAGAATAATAGAACTTTAAACATTAATAACATAAACTTATTTAGAAAGATCTACTTTATTATAAAGGCCTACCTTAACTTTAAGAGGGAGCTAAGCGTTATTACTAAAGAGTAAGGCATCATTGACTGAGTATAAGGCAATACTAATAGTATTAACTTATTCGCTAAGCGCTTTGTACCTTAACTAACGACTTATATTATTCCGCCTCGTAGTAATAGACTAGTACCCTGGCACTAATCTGACTTTACTAATTACAGGGATAACTCTGCACGGGACGAGATTTCTAAAGTACTAAAGTAACAAGACGAGGAGCTGTTTATACTTAATTTCCTCCTTACCTTAAAGAAAGTTACTAGGAACTTAAGTAGGGTTAATATAAGAGATTTAGATTTTATTATTAAAGGATTAGAACATATAAGGATTCTCGGAGCAGTAGTTCAAAGAGCCTTTAATATTAACTTCACTGCTGAGGTTAATATGTTTATGTTCTTTAAAGAGGCCTAAGAGTAAGCTGCCGTCGACTACGGTGTAGTAAATTCGAGTTCCTTAGGGTACAATAAACGTGCCAGGGATAATTATAGTTGCCGCTAGTGTATGAATCAACACTAGCTAAGTATAAGACCCCAAGAGTATTATAGCTACATAAACTAATACTATAACTATAAGAAATAGATCAGTCTTAGTATTATTTATAAAGCCGACGACACTAACTACATTTACATCGGCCTATGGCAAGAGGGGAAAAAGTCATACCCCGTCCAGTTTCTCTCGGACGGAAGGTCTAAAAGACATTACATTTTGACGCGAGTCTTAAACACTTTATATAACCTTAACCTTAAGTGACGAGTTAAAGTAATTAAAGAACTCCTTGAGGTAAGAAAAGAAGCTGCGCTTACTAGGGAAAAGGGAGATAAGGGGACATAATCTCCGACCGTTCTTACTATAAGTTATATTAAGCTCATCGAAGAACTTACGAGGGACCTTAACTCGGATATTATTGGTTAATAGGACTATACTGAATACTAATCAGTACAAATCCAAAATTTACTAGCGTATAGTACTAATAGTACTGATTCTAAAGTTATAGTAACTCCGGTCGAGACTAGGCAGCGAAAGGGAGCACTTAAATAAGAGTCGTATAAGACTTCAGACAAGCTCTAAGAGAAGATTAAGTCTTAATTTACTTATAATAAACTAAAGGCACCCCGCGATATTAAAGAACTAGTCAAGTTCGTTAATACTATAAACGTCGACAGCCCAGCGGAGATTAGAATAATACCGCAATAGATTCTAGCCCGTAATAAGTCTAAAGTCTTTAACTTGAGTACGAAAACGACATCTACTACGGCACTGAAAACACCTTTTAAAACATCACTTACTAGTAATATAATAAGAAAGAGAGCTTCGAAGTCTGAGGCACTAGTAATACCATCGGCTATCCTTAGACCTGTATCTCGTATAGCGTCATCCCGAAGTCCTCGCGTGTAAGAGGCGTTGACTCGGAATAGTTATAGGCTTAATAATATCTTAAATAAATTGCTCGCACAAAAGGAGCTTCCCGGAAACCTTATGTTAAAAGAAATTATAGTTCTTATAAACCCGCCTAAAGCATCTCGTCTTTTTACTAGAATAATTAACTGACGTATATAAAAGGAATTAATCGCTAATATTAATACCTTAGAGTTTAAAGAACTAGAGTTGATAACTGGGGAAGATATTATTATGTGTCAAAAACTACTTCACGGCACTTTATATACTCTTTTAAACCTTTATACTATTAATGTTTCTATGACTGCGAACTATAAACAGCGACTTAAGGAAATTAAACGGGAAGGCCTTAAGTTAAAGTATAAGTATTAAGAAGAGCGCATTATAACTCACAGCTTTATCTTAAGAAATCTATTAGTAGTAAAGTTCAGAATATAACAAAGACGCTAGCGACTTTAATTATTCGCATAATAAAAAGCTCTTATTAATAACTTAGTACTATGGCTTATAATTAGCGCTATTCCGGTCTTTAATCTGATCTTTATAGTGTTACTTGGAACTATAATACTACTTAGTAAGTATATCTTTAAAAACTTTCTAACGAAACGCACTCGCGCTTAAGAATTATTATATACTGAAGTAGCTTTACTAAGGACAATAGTTAAGACAAGAAACTTATACTTCTCGCTAGTACTAAAGGTTATTATTACTATGCTTAGCCGAACTAAGGTCATTGATGTTAAAGCTACCCTTAACACAGGAGCTGAAGTTAGTTATATAACACTTGAAGTAGTTACTCTCTTAAAGCTCTTTATTACTAGAAGTTAAACTATAGCTCTAAAAACAATTACCGGAGTTAAGTCCTAATTTATTAGTTTTACTAACAATATTACGATTGTTATAAGCAACTACGTTATTAATAACAGATTCTATATTATAAACGCCCCTAGTATAAAAGTTATTCTAGGCTTTTTATTCTTCCGCAAAGCTAGAGTATTATTCCGCTATCTTAGAAACTATAATAGAGGCATTGTATTAGCTTAGTTTTGGGATTAGTAATTAAGAGACGTCACTATAGTTAAAACTAACAATACTATAGAGGATGCTAAGGACGCTAAAGTTCTTTAGGAAGAAAACGGGATAAGTATAATCTTTTTAAAACAAACGGACTTTAAAGATAGTTACGAAGAAGAAGACTTCTCGGGAAAAGAGTAATTAATTATATATTAAGCGCTACTGTCGGTGCCTTAGAATGCTCGATTAACCCCTCACAATATAACTTTTAACTACTAAAGCTTAAGGGCAAGCTTTATAAAGGGGGGAACAAAGCGGTACTAAGTAATAATAATAAAGGCAATACTATTCTCATCGAGTACTTAGAAAGAGAGTTTTGCGTCTCGAAATCAGTACTTAATGATTTTTAGTAAGAGGCAATCTTAGATATATTCTTGAAGGAGAAGTCAACTACGGAATTATTCTTTCTTAGAGCTTTTAAAACTAGTTCTTTAACTAAAGCCACACTTACCTTCGAATGGACAAAGAACTATAACGATCTCCTGATTAAGAACCCCTTTCGGAGCACTCAGAATATTACTACTTAGATTAACACTATGTATAAATCGAAAGCCAAGAAAGTCCAGCTAGTTGACAAAGCCGACCTTATAGGCGATCCCCTAGAAGGGAGAGATAATTAGTATAAGAGATTAAAAGACAAAGGGACTAAGTAAGAATAATTAAGGAAATATTAAGATTTATTATTATTACGCTTTATTAGTATACCCTGTAACTCCCGACTTACGCCGGAGAGACTAGCTAAACTTGACGTCGAGAAGCTGTTATAACCTAAAGAGAAAGCTCTCTTCGATGAAATGATGATTAACAGAGAAGGAGCTATAGCGTTCGACTGGCCCGAATGTAGTAAATTCCATGAAGATGTCTTTCCCTTAGTCGTCATTAAGACTATTAAGCACAAAGCTTAATAAGCCCTTAACTTTCCGTTACCACGAGCTTTAGTCCCGGAAGTCACGAAGATAGTGTAAGAGTGTCTCGATAAGGGTGTTCTTGAGCTTTCTAAAGGCTTATACCGAAATACTTAGTTTTTAGTAAAAAAGAAGGAATCTAGAAAATACAAACTCATTAACTTAACTACTATATTAAATGCCGTCACACGAAGGGATATTAATCTTCTACCTTTAATAAATAAGTTCTCTGAAGAATTCGCCGGTTGCCACGTCGCTAGCCTCTTTAACTTGTACTCCGGCTATGATTAATAAACTCTCCACAAGTCTAGCCGAGACATAACTGCCTTCTATATTCTAAACGTAAGCTTAGTCAGGAATATAACTCTCCCTTAAGGTATTATAAACTCTATTACTTAGTTTATTAAAACGATTACTGTCGGTATATACTCGTCTGTAAGGGGGTAGTATCAAAAAGGTGGCACGTAGCACGAAAACCTGTGGTTCGTATGCTTTGTTATGCCCTTTATTTTGTACATCTTTTCTAAGAAGGAGCTCGAGGAAGAGCTCCCTTATATGCTAGCTAGGAGGTCACGTAGTACACGTGACCCCGGCATTTAGGCTTGACTATACATCCCAACACTGGCAATTCTTACTTTCTTGTCGTCGAAAGCTATAGTCAAGCTCGTACAAGATCAAGAATAACAAAATTCTCCTTTTCAAACCTTCTGCCAATTCAACTACTTTAAATAAGGGGTCTGTACGAGGTCCGTACGAAGTTGAAACACCCTTAAATAGTTATTCCTTTAAACCTTCCTTCCCCTTCTAATTCACCCGTCTCAAACGCCAGATGTTGCTAGCTGTAACGTACGTATAATCATCCTGTCGCGGGAGGGGGGGTAGTCGTTCGTAAAGAGGGGAAAGAATATTCGCTGTCGTACTGAGGGAAGTCGGTCTTTCGTTGTACTATTGAATTGACGGCTTCGTGCAAAGGGAGGGAGGGGCTCCTCGCGGCTCCTGAAGACTCAATTAAGAGCTCAGAAGGAGGTCTTCGCTGGCTGTTCCCACTACTTCGTACGATGATTCATAGCCCCACTTCACTTCCCTGCCTCAAACTCAGAATGCCGCTAATCGTAAATCTGACGTCTCAGATCCCTTGGCAGTGTTTTGTCTTGAGCTTTGAGGCCTCGTACGGCAGGGAAAAAAAAGGGGGGGCGGGGGGGCTCCGTAAGCTGGTCGTGTGAAAGGTGACGGCTTCGTACGAGAAGAGGAAGAAGTCGAGTACTCAGCGAAGAGCCTCGCAGAGGGAGGAGTGTTGTTTGTGTCGTACGAGGGGTGGCGTCTCGTACGGAGGGTGCAGAGCTCAGCGAAGAGCTCGCAAAGGGAGGAGTATTATTTGTATCGTACGAGGAGTGGCGTCTCGTACGGAGGGTGCAGAGCTCAGCGAAGAGCTCGTAGAGGGAGGAGTGTTGTTTGTATTTGCGTTTCGTGAATCCTCAGATCGTACGAATCGTCTTTTTTTTTTTTTTTTTTTTTTTTTCTGCTAGTCGCCGACGCAGGGTCTGATCAGTTTGCCTCTCCGGTCTGTCTTTGCAATTGTCGTCGTACAAAAGTATTAGGCGGTGATAAAATACGAGTTTGTGCTCGTACGAGCTCCCTCTTAAGCTCAGAACATCATCTTCTAGTCGCTAACGCAGGGTCCGATCAGTTTGCCTCTCCGGTCTGTCTTTCCGATTGTTGTTGTACAAAAGTCTTCTTCTGCTAGTCGCCGACGCCAGGGTCCGATCAGTTTGCCTCTCCGGTCTGTCTTTCCGATTTGTCGTCGTGTAAAAGTTTTCTTTATCGTTGTACGGAGGAGGGCGGTTCCGTACGAAGCGTGAGGTTGTCATGAGGTATGATCTAGGTGCTAGAGGCGAGCACTCTCCGTACGGAGCTCCTAGATCGACAGTCGGCGACGGCGAGCATAACCTCGTCCTTGAAGGTCCTAAATACGAGTATTAAGAACACATTCATGAATGTCGGTATATACTCGTCTGTAAGGGGGTAGTATCAAAAAGGTGGCACGTAGCACGAAAACCTGTGGTTCGTATGCTTTGTTATGCCCTTTATTTTGTACATCTTTTCTAAGAAGGAGCTCGAGGAAGAGCTCCCTTATATGCTAGCTAGGAGGTCACGTGGTACACGTGACCCCGGCATTTAGGCTTGACTATACATCCCAACAATTACTTATATACTAAAGCCACTGATTCCTAGCGTGTTTATATTATTCTTGGATAATATAAGAGTTAAGGGACTATATATAGACTATAACTAAGAAGAAGCTCGTCCCGGAATCCGAAGATTTATCTTAAAGTATATTTAGAACCTCGACAAGACACTAGAACGCTTAGAAAGAGTAGGTACTATTATTAGCCCGAAGTCTTAGTTTTGTTTAAATAATATGGACATTGTAGGATACGCCTGTAACTCTAAGGGGAGAGAACCTTTGGCGAGACACTTAGTTAAGATTAAGAACTAGAACTTATTAAGTAACTTGACAAAAGTTAAGGCATTCTTAGGCCTTGTTGTTTACTTCTGAATTTAGATTAAAAACTTCTGACTAATCGCTAAGTTATTGTACGTACTATTTAGAAAAGGAGTCAAGTTCTTCTAGGACTTAGAGATTCACGACAAAGTAATATAAACTCTTAAAGATACGTTATACTTGTTTCTAGTTTTATATTAAATTAATTATAGTGAGGGTACTAGAGAGATAGTTGTCGGTGTCGACTTAAGTGGCACAAGTTAGGGAGGTTTCTTCGGCTAAAGAGACTCTCTAACGAATAAGATACGACTTATAAGGTACGAGAGTAGTTTTTAGAGTAAGACTAAAGCTAAGTATAATATTACTAAGCGAGAATATAAAGGCATACTTTATATTTTAAAGAAACTCAAGATCTAGCTCGTTAGCGTGTACTTTATTATTAAAATAGACGCTAATACCTTAGTTACTTAATTAAATAGAGCCGCTTACGATTATCTTAGCGCCTTACTTACTAGATGGCTTACTTAGATACGCCTGTTTGATTTCGAAGTTCGGCATATCAAAGGCTTAACACACGTCGTTGCCGATTAACTTTCTAAGAGGCTAAGGCATATTAACGACACGCCAGAAAAGAGTAATATAAACGAGGATTAGATACTTTTTGAGTTAGGAGCTTATAAGATTTGCCTTATAGAAGTATCTAACGCTAAAGAACTTACTAATTTAGAACCCGAAGAAGTAATAATAGACCTTAAATTACGTAAACGAAACGATATCTTATTAAATATAAAAGTAAAAGTGTAATACTTAAGAGATAAAGGGGAACTTAGCTCCTTTGATAGTTCAAGCTCTATCGAAGGAGAACTACTTATCCTGGCCAATAAGTACGGCGAAGGGTACTAGCAAATTGCCTGATACCTGACGACACTTAAGACTCCTAAGGACATGATTAGAAAGTAGTTTCGAGTTTTTAAACGGGAAGCTTTAAACTACGGTGTATATAGTCGCCGGATTTAGAGGCTTCCTATAAAAGGTTCTACTGTCAAGCTTGTTATTAATACTAATAAGGAAAAGGAAATTATACTTCGGAGTTATTATAATAATTCTAGTTACAAAGGGAGAGAAAGCACTTACTACCGCATTATTATATAGTACTTTTAGAAGGGACTATTTACTAACTATATAGAATACGTCCGAACGTGTAAGAATTGTTAACTTTGATTAGCAAAACGTCTTAAGGAGCCTCTTTACCCTATAATATCAAATAGACTCATAGAAAAGTAGGCATTAGATGTTACTTACATGCCACTACACAAGGGAAAAGGCTACCTTATTATTACAAGAGACGACATAAGTAGATAGGCTGAAGCTAAAGCTCTCTTTACTAGAGAGGCTAAATACATCACTGCTTTTATTTAGGAAGATATTATTTGCCGTTATAAGTTATTTTAGAGACTTATTATAAATAAAGGAACTAAGAATATAAGGGAAGTACTAGAACTACTCAATAAAATAGAGGTCGAGCGAATCAAGATCTCGGCATATAACGCTAGAGCCAATAGAATAATCGAACGAGGCCATGGACTTATTAAGAATACCTTATCAAAAATAGAAGGACGTTAGACTAATAACCTTTTTATAGTATTGTTTATTAATAAAACTACTGTGTATAGTCTAACTAGTTATACACTATTTTATATAATATACAGTAGGAAGGCGATCTTACTTATCGAGACAAGAAACTTAATATAAAGAACGTTATTTACTAAAGAGGTTCGTAACCGATTGAAGCTATTATAGCTTAGGGTTACACAGTTTTAGATGAGACAAGAACACATCGATGAGGCTATCTTTAGGAAGACTCGGCGTCGTCAAGAAGGCAAGGAAGCCTTTGATCTTAAACACGACATATAAAAGAGACTATTTAAAAAGAAAGACTTAGTCCTCTAATGGGACTTAGTACGGGAGAATGATATGTCCTTAAACCAAGCACTCGACTTCAGGTGGCTAGGTCCCTACGAGATCGCTGAAACTTATATTAATAAAGGTTATTATAAACTTAAGAAACTCGGCGATGATAGCCCCTGGCTACGACAAACCTTTACTGGTAATAAGCTTAAGCTCTTCTACAAGAAGAACAACTTCATTTATAACGATAGTAATAAAGTGAGAGAGGCCTCTAGCGAAGACGATAACTTGACCTCTCTAAATCTTAAACTAGACATTGATTTATAACACCTTAACGACCCCGAATTCTTAAAGAACCTTACGACTCCGACGATATAGCGTATTAGAGACGATAAGATAGTGATTAGAGTCCCTGAATTGTTAGCATAGTAGCGCAGCGAGTACCGAGTAGTGTCTGACTCGGAATAAACATATACGCTCCACACGCTAGTGTCGCCGACAATATTTCTTCAGTTAAATAAACCTGGCCTTAATAACTGTCACTTACTTCCATAAGTAACCGTCGCGACACGAAACTTAAAGCTAACACTTCGGTATTAAGGCTTTAGTGTTAAGGAGCTAGTACGAGGACGCACCCTTAGTCTTTAAAGGGGGGGACGACATATTACCGCACATTAAAATTATTAAAATAATCGCTAAACCGACTTCGTACTACTGAGAACCACGATTCAGGACACCTTAGCACTACAACAAGCACGAAGAAGAGCTTATGTAGCCTTAAGTAAGTCAAAGAGAATATTAGCCTCGTGTTATAAGAACACTTATCTCTCAGAGTAAAACTTAACAAGAAACTAGCGCCCTTATAAACTACTTGCTATATACGAACATACAATAGGTTTAAAACGAGACTATTATTATTAAGCCAACGATATTTTAAGCGGCAAAAAGTAACTTCGTTTAAATGGGCTAATTGTCGGGCTTGATCCGCAGGACTAGATTCTAAAACGGCAAGTTAAACTTATAACTTAAGCCAGAAATTCGAGTCTAACGTGCTAAACACCCCGAAGAATATAGACGTAATATACTTAGGCGCTAACTCTCGGCAATTAATAAAAAGAGAGGAAATAACGAAGTAAGTCTATTATTCCTAGGGATAAAGTTAATACCTATAGAGCTATTAACCCTAATATAGCGTATAGCAATTTATAAAGAATAATACTAAGAGTACTATCGACAAACTAGCCTTAAACTAGTAAGTAGATCACACGATCTATATAAGGCAGGCAGAAGTCTAGGAAATCTCTTAGTAAAGAGCTAATAACACGCTCGGAATCAGAGCCGTGCTCTCTAAAACCTTAAGTTAATAACTACAATATAGTTAACACTAACCCTACCCCACGTATTAGAGATCTAAGTATGTCATCGGCCGACGACCCTTAATTAGTGAACCTTTTAGGGATCGAGTGTTAGTCGACTACTCCTAATCAGCTCTGTCTAAAGTCTCTCGCTTATTAAGTCAGGGCCCCTTTTATATATACGTCGATACTTCTTAGTCCCTTCCCGTTAGAAAGTCTAAAAGAATAAAGACTTCTCTTACTGTTTATTAGTATTAGTAAATAAGAAGTAATATACTTCGTACTTAGAGTATTAGTAAGAGACTATAAGTTATAAACAACTTTTAAATATAATATAATAGTTCTACGATTATAATAAACTTATAAGTAGGAGTGCCGCCATTCTAGGCTCGTATTAATATCGCTGAAGTAATGAAGACTTTATACCCTCGACTTTTAGCTAGGTTTAGTAATAAGTACTAGTAACTAATTAAGGCTAAGGGTGCGACCTTAAGTGTTCTTATAGATGTTTCGTCACCGCTTACTATATTATTCCGAGAGGTGTCGTTAAGTAGAACAGACAGGGACAAAGCTAATAACTTATAGAGTAACTAGTTAAGAGTCAAGTTTAACTTCGACCTCAAGATTAATAATAAGTTCTTTAACTTCTATTAAAGAACTAAAGTAATTAAGAGACCTTAATTATAACTAAACTATTATTCCGAGAAGATCTCTAGTTAATAAGACCCCACAGTATGCCATCTTATACTTAGCTATTACTAGCTTAATAGTACTTAAGTTAACTAAACTCTTTTACTCCTAGAAAGCTCAACTGTTTTAAAGACTCTCTATTAGCTTTAATAATAAGAGGTGACTTACTTATTAAGGGGAGAAGGGGCTATTTCCACTACACTAAGAACTAAGAACTTATTGTAGCCTCCCAACCTTACTCGACGTATTACGACCGTTAGTTTTCTTACTCCTCCCGGCTTTCTACTATAAACCTTCGAAATTAGCGGATTTAGCCTCTACCCCATTTAATTAACCGATTAATAAGAGATTAGTGGAATAATGCCACTTATCTTTAGTAGTGTGACTTACGCAAGTGTAATAAGAGTGTATTTATGGAGGGACTCGAAAATTACTTAGTGATTTATTATTAAGGGAAGATTAGTACGGCGCGATACGCACGTTTTAAACTTAAGGGGTGGAGTTTAATACAAGTAGTTACACGAGGTAGCCTTAATTCTTATTAGTTTACGAACTTAAAGAAGACAGATAGCATCGTTTCCTTGACTTGTAAAGAGAATATAAGTACTGGTGCTGCGAAGAGGTTAGACAGTTTAATACTTAATTAAATAACGTTAAGGTAAAGTTTTGGAGTTCACTTTAGTTACTTCTTAAAACACGAGTTAAAGACTAAAGATAGTAGTCGCATTGCGATTAATGTAAGAAAGGTATTAGCATAATCTATGAATAGTTAGTTAAGTATAAGAGAAGAGATAAGAGTATAACTCACGAAGTTAAGGCGCGTTGAGACTTTTATAGTGTTGACCTTTAGTGTTAAAGCTAAGAGCGTTTAGGCTGAGATAAAGCGAACCGATTTTGATGGCACCTTTAAAGTGGCTGACAACGAAGGACTCTTCTCGAAGGTCTACGACGAGTTAGTAGAGCTCAGATAGTATTGTAAAAGGTCAACTCACCGCGTTGAGGCGACTTGATTTTATACTGAAGTTACTATTTGGAGATTGAGGTACGGAAAGCTAAGGAGAGACTGCGCACAGGTCAACGCAGGTGTTGTGAAGGGAAGTTGTCGGCTAGTAAGAAGAAAAGCAAGTAAGGAAAAGCTCTCTATTACGTCACTTCTGCGGCTAGGCAACAGCGAAGTTGAAGGTATTAAGCTCTAATAGCGCGCTAAAGTTAATGATAAAGGCTAAAGTTATTGCCCTGAAGGTACTGAATGGCGAAGAATTGGCGGTAGAGAGACCTCTGAGGGTACTAGAGTCATAGTAGCTGAAGTTATCGTTGAACGGAAGGAGATCTTGCCTTGGTGGTGTAGAGAAAAGTGATGAAGTCGATCTTGACATGAGCTTAGCGGGGAAGTTTGTTTTCTTTAGAGAATTAGAATAGGAAAAAAGTATAGGAGGTGTTATTTAATTAGTAAGAGAGGGAGTGAAGAAGTTAAAGTATGTTAAGGTGTTCTATAGAAGGAGTAGTATTAAGGAGAGGTTATTGTATTTAGAGAAGTTAAAGTTAGAAGGTTAGTGGGGGAGAGCCAGCCTTATATAGGGGGGCAAGAAGGTACTAAGCGAGACGATTGTTTACTTCAAAGGTAACAAGTCAACTATCACGGGACTTCGCATACACTAGCTATATAATATCCTGCTGACGATTTAAGACGCTCTGATTAGCTGTTTACTTCTTTTTAATATATATTACTCGAGGGCGAGTAGAGTCTTTAAAGGGGGGGACGTATATGGCGGGGACAGCCCCTGATTTCTTTTGTCACATAACTGCGCTAGTCCTTCGCATATATAAGGAGCTAACACTTGACTACAGAACGTCAAGAACGCAATACTAGATATATTCTATTTATTAGAACCTTTTCCCTCCCCTCCTTTGTCGATTCGTACTCTCTAGATATATAATATCTTTAGATTTAATTGATCTGTTATTTACAGAGCCTAGAAATCTCCTCCGGTGGCTCGCTACATGCTACCCTCTTGTTATGTGGATTGGGGTTCGTCCCTTCCACAGTAGTGGACTACTTACTACTACTGGACTAGCGCTGACGGGGTCGCTCCCTTTCAGGCTATATAGTAACTATTGACACTGAGAGAGTCGCTCTCCTCTTAGGTCACATATATATATACTCTTTTAGCCCCTTGGCGCTTTGGCTAGCCTCTGGGGGGTACGCATAATATGTAACCACTCCTTTGTTGAGCCTTATTAACTCTCTATTTGTATATTAACTTTCTTAGCTCTCTCTCTTCTTTTTGTATTTGGACGTTACTCGTAACTGGGGGGTATGTCGTACAGGCACGGGCCTACGGCACCATGGCGCTGCTGAGTCAGCCAGCCCCTATTCGTGTATGTAGTCAGTTACTCCCTACGAGCCTCCTTTTACAGAATTCAGACGACTTGATCACTACTTTGAAAGCACCCTACTTTATGCTCCACTTCTGCACCACAAACTGTCATTTAAAAGAAGGGGAAAAAAGACAAGGACGATAATATCTCGTCGTCCACGCTAGTACTAACACTTACGAAGAGCAAATACCCTAGAAATGTTAATACTGCCACGATCGACCCGAAGCTCCTAGACATAAATAAAGTAATAAGAATATACGCCATAGACTTCGTTAATAGTCTATACGTACTATTAAAGAGTATACTAATTAATAACTATAGTGCGTAACATCTTATTAACGATAAGAAAAAGTTAATTCTAGGTACTTTTGTAAAGTCTTTAAGCGACGACTATATAAAAGCAAGAACGTAGCGCCTCTTAGTTATTAGTCGAGGGAAGTGACTCTTTAAGAACGTGCTATATAATAAAGACGGCCTAAATACTTGGGACTTAATACTAAGTAACGTCGTAGTCGTGATTAGTTTTAACGTTAATATAATCTCTGAGGCGCTACTAGCCGACATTAAAGTGTAATACTCTAGGAAAGACAAGACTTTGAGGTTTAAGGAAGTCCGAGAAAGCGTAGTAGTACGACAGTTAGAGTAGAGATATAACTTGACTTTCTTTAAATATAAGCCTCTTAACTACTTCTGTCGTACTTATAACTTAGTAACTCTAAGACGCTCTCCCGTAATAATATACTTAACTCTTTGTCGTAACTTAAGACATACTTTCTAATTAAGTAAAGAGTTACTAAGCCCTCGCGTTATAACGCTATAACTTTAGCACTTAAGAACAGGCTATCTTAGGGAGGAGGCACTCCGAGTACTTCTTTAAGTAAGTAGAGGGGTTCAATTCGACGGAGTCTTTAAGACGTAGTACGAGGACTACGCTGTCACACACGCCGGGAACGTTATATCTCGACGGGAGTCTAAAAACAAAGTAGTTAGGCCGTTCTATAGAGTCCTTTAAGACTTATTCGACTTCCCTCTAGGCTTTAATAAAACGAAATAGCTACTCGTAATTAAGGACGAGTATAATAAGAAACTATTTAATTAGACTGTCCTAAGTAAGTCGTTAAACTACGTCATATTAGTATTATAAAACTTCGAATAATAAGTTAAATATTAATATAGACTGTTGATTTACGTAATCTAATACAATAACGATACGTTTATAATAGCGATTACTAAAGCGACGCGATATTAAAGTTAGACTATAGAAGAAGGAATAAAGGTAAAGAACCCCCCGGCGTACACTAAAGAACTAGTAGGCGGCTTAGAGCGCGTAAGGCAAGAAATTATTACTAAATCAATAAAAATACGTGTTCAAGTGAATTTACTATTAAACTTATACCTTAAAGTGTGCTACGCGGCGATCTAACTATATAACAAGAGCCCCCTCGCACGACAGAAAATAAAAAGTCCAAACTAAGTACTTTAAGAGTAGTTTCGGGGCTACTTTCAGTAGTATAACTTACTAATCGTAAAGAAGCTCTCGACAGACCTAAGACTAGATTAAAGTGAGGAGCACGCGTATAAGGCGCGCGCATATTTAGTAAAAAGCAATAGAGAGGCCAAGAGAGACAAAAGAAGCTTTAAAGTCAACCCCAGGGCACACGTTAAATACTTAGTTAGTTATATTACTTCTAACTTATATAAGATCTAAGTGCCCTAATTACGCCGTGTCGTCATTACACGTAACGTTCGCTTTAATAAGACAAAGTTTTACTCTCTAGAAGAGGAGAAGTTAGTTAGCTAAACCACTTTTACTTTAAAAGAGCTTATTACTATAATAAAAGAAGACGACGTCGCTTTAGACGTAAGGTTTAATATAAGTAATATTATAAAAAACGTTACGAACGAACGACCGGCCGCGCTAAATACTACTATTAAAGATATAGAGATAAAAGATATACTAATACTACCTCCTTCGGCTTCTGAGCTAGTACTAATAAAGGCATAGTCGCTAATAGAAATTAACTCTCTAGAAATTCCGACTAACTCGGGAGTGACAAAGGGGGCGCTAGTATTATACAAGCCAAGTCTAAAGGCTATAGAAGAGGCGTTAGCCCCTTACGAGAGTTAAAACTCAGGGGTAAACAACGAATTAGCTCTCTACGACGACAGTATTAAGAGTAATAATAAAGCTTTAACTCCTTATAAGAGGTTAAGTCGAGGCGTTCTAAGACTTACTAAAGATTATATAATCGAAATTCAATCTAGGAGGAACGCCCTACGTAGTAATTTAATAGACTTAAGTATAGAGGTAACGCGCTAACGAATATACCCTCAAGTCGTATTGTCGAGTCAGAGGCTACAAGACTTAAAGTAATAAGTCCCTAAGCGATTAGAAGCTCCTCTTATAGCGACTAAGTCGGGCGATATTATTATGTTAATTAGAGAGAGCCGACAATAGCGACGAAGACAAGAACGTAATCATATTTACGTAATATAAGAGGTATAAAGAAAACACGACAGACTCGTAACGAGAGGATATTACTCACTCGTAGTGCCTTTATAATAAAATAGCCACTCGCGGTTAAGAGAGTTTACTAATACATTTTATAATAAAACTCTGACGCGGGCAGACGGCGACGACACTATAACAGTACACGTAATAATAATAACGACTGTCGTAAGTGTCGGAGTAAGAGCTAACTTTACAGTCGGCTCTAACTTACAAATCTTATATTAGAAGAAGCTTCTAAAAGCTCCAAAGAACTAGGCAGAGTTAGATAGTCACGCCTAAGGTACGTAATTTAGAGTAGACGTAAAGAGAGAGATCTCTAACTTAAAAGCTCGAAACTACTAGAGAATAATTCCTAGGGAAGACGTAATAATACTACCGATTCCTTTAAAATAAGTCTTTATATATAAAGTAAATTTAGTAAGACAATTAACGTACTATCGATCGCGCATCGTAGTGCGAGGAGACATACAAGACGACTTAATAATTCTTTTAACTTACGCTGCAACGCTCGCCGCACGCTCTTTTAGAATAGTTATAGTATTAGCGGCCTAGTTCGACTTAGAAGTTAAGTAATTCGACGTGGTTAATGCCTTCGTGAACGCTAAGAGAGACGAGAGGAGCGCCCTAGTGTCGTACTACTTACTAGACGGCTAGAAAAGACTAGGCATAGTAGTAGAGATCGACCGAGCCTTGTATAGTCTAAGAGACTCCCTTGTATTATAATACGGAGACTTTACTACGACGCTTAGTAAATATTACGGCTGGCCAAGAGGTTAATACGGCGAGTTGACTCTAGCTTTGTATTTGGGCCTCTAGCTACGCTCAGAATCGAGAAGAAAAGACAAGGAGGAAAGGAGAGCTTTTTATAAGGGGGAGCTCGAGTATAAATATATAAAGGGCCCTCCTAATAGGGCCTAGCGTAGTCGAGTGCCATTCACGTCAATATGTCGCAGGCTCGCCTCCTAGTCTTCCCTATTGGGCTTAGCGCCGTCGCATAGCCAGCGATGCTACGAGCTTATGTCGGTTAGAATACGAGGCGCATCGTAGGTCGTAACAGTAAACTCTAACTCACCCCACTAGCTAAAGAGCCTTATATATTCACGAATAAGACGAGAACAGTCTTCGTGGCGTTTTACGTCGACGATATTTAAGTTCTATACTACGCCTTAAAAGCTAAAGAAAGACAACAAATCATTAATAAGTTACACTTAGCTTACGAACTTATAGTAATAAGAGACGTAGAGTAGTTCTTAGGAGTAAGAGTAGTTAGAAACCGAGATAAGAAGTCAGTGTCGCTATTACACGATATATATATTAAGAAAGTCGTATAAAAGTTTAGTTTAGTAGACGGGAAGTGCCCAAGTACGCCTCTACTACACTACGACCTTATTAAATATACTAGAACTACTACTTTAAAGTAAATTAAAGAGTACTAAGAGAAAGTTAAGTCGGTCCTTTATATAGCTATTATGTTGCGGCTAGACGTCGCTTTTACTGCGTCTTAACTATCACACTTCTTAACGAACCCGAGTAACAAGCACTAGAAGTAGTAAATTAGACTATTAAATACTTGTTTAACTCGCGATTCCTAGTTATTATTTATTATTACAAAGACAAGGAGACTTATTTAATTGTGGCCTCGGACGCCTTATTCGCTGACGACGAGCTCACACAGCGTTCTTCTTAGGGATTTATTATTATACTATTCGGGGGTACGATCGTTTAGAAAGCCTTAAGATAAAATACTATAACTACTTTAATGACAGAAGTAGAGTTACTCGCGGTAAAGTGTATAACAAAGGAGGTTATAGCGCTCTAGCGCTTCTTTAAGGAATTAATACTTAATATAAGAGCTCCGTGGAATATATTCTGCGACAATAAATAGACGATTCGCCTAATAGTTAAAGAGAACTAACGTATCTTAACTAAATTACGGCACATTGATATATAAAACATATAACTACGACAGGAGTATAAGAAGGGGAGTTTTCAAGTGACGTATCTCTTAATAAATAATATATTAATAGACGGCTTAATAAAAAACTTACCTTAACAGAAGTTTAAGACGTTCGTAGTACTACTAAACCTTTAAGACGCTCGAGCGACTGTCGAAGAGCTCACTTAAGTTACGTGCTACGGCACAATTACACTCTTTTATTTTTATATATTATATTTAGATCACAGTTATAGTAATAGAGAAGTTACAAAACAGAAAGCAGAAGTTGTTTATATTTAGGGGACACGTTCCTAAGCTACTACTTCGGGGTTATAAAGCCGCTCCGACGCGTAAGAAAGACGACAATATAAAGGACACGTTCCTAAGCTACTACTTCTAGGTTATAAAGCCGCTCTAATACACCCATAAGTAGACAAAACACTAAAGTAACGTTCTTAAGCTACGACTTACAGGTTATAAAGCCCCTTTTACTTACAAGGGAGAGAGTAAGAAGTCTACTAACCGCCGAGCGACTCTAGCTAGCACGTCAACCTCCGCGAGAATAAAGGCGCGGGCAGTAGAACGCGCTATAACGGCGGCGACTGACGGTCCACTAATACTAGTAACAATACTAGCACTAACACTAATAAAGCCGGAGGCAGCCCTAACGCCAAGAACAAGGCGAGGGGGGGGCACAGCGGACTCTTTATAAGGAGCAATTATAATTAAGTTAGACGTCGTCTTAAATTAACAAGGGAGAACTTACAAGCAAGAGAACTAACGACTAGTTTATCTTCCTTTTCCTCCTCCTCCTCTAACGCAGCCTTAATGGCAGCTCGACGGGCGGTGAGGCGCTATAAGTTAGAGTTAGCTTAAGTTACTATAATACCTCGCGACTGTTATAAATACATACGCAAGAACTCTCTAGGAGAGCTCTAGCTACTAAGTAACCGGCGAAGAGGGCCACGGCGTAGCGGGGGGCGGGGGCGTAACTAGCCTTATTGTTTTTATAATAACAAAAACACCGCACTAACGACGCCTCGTCGTAGTATAGTTCGCCTGGCTCTCTTTATATACTACTGCGAATGTAATAAGAGTAGGGGACAGCACGAGTAGCCCTAGCCACGGCGAGACGCCGAGGGGTTAGTAGTAGTTGTTGTAGTAATAGGGGTAGGGGTAACGTGGAGGGGCGGCGGGCGGCCTACAAAACTGACATTAGTACATATTTAACTCTCGATCTAAGGCTTCCGTAGCCTTAAAACAATATTATAACTCTTAAATCAACGACTAAAAAAGAAGGGAGCTTAATACTTACACGCTTTCTTATTACGCGAGTAGCGGCGGCGTTAGCGGCGAGGGCGGCGCGGCCGGCACGAGACTTCTTAGTTATATTTACTGATTTTACGTGGAAGTTACGTAAAGAGAAAAGAACGTTCAGAAGGACCTACCTAAATATATATACTACTACCTCTAACGTCGACATCTTAGCGATATTTGCCTTTTGTGTTACTTAGCCACTACTATTGTCGTTTAAGTTATTATTAGGCACTGTTTACGTTCGCTTACTACTCTTATTGTCGTTTAAGCGAAGGGGGTGTGTCGTGTACTAGGACTACTAGGGCCTACAGTAGTCGCTAGAACTAACCAAAAGCTGCTTATATAACTAGATCTCTAGAGCTCCCGTATAACTAGGGAGCTACCCCTTTACTTTACAATTCAAGACTTTCAAACTACCTGAAGCTCCTCCCTACGGTGCTCGACACTAGTACAATCACATACAACGACAAGAATACACAAAGTTACATAGACCTCTATTACGGCACGTAAGACCTCGTAAATAAAGTTATTACTTATAACGTAGACCCTAATATAAATCATAACTCAGACTACCTCCCTATCACAACTAGGCTAGATCTCAGAATAGTACAACGGCCAAAGGTAAATATACACGATTAATTTAATATAGACAAGAAAGAACTCTGAATATATCTTAAACGTAAGTTACTACTTCTTCGATGCCCCAAGACAAAGACCGCACTAGACAGATATATAAGAGAGGTAGTAACTTCCGGAGTAGAATAACTTCCGTGTCCGTCAAGGATTAAGAGACGATATACTCCCTTCGTCCGGTCCTTTGTATACTTCTCAAAGACGTCCGTAAGCCAGGCAAGGCCTAGAGAGTCTTCTGTCCACCCCTTATCACTTAGTGCAATCGTCCAATCTCATGGGAGTTTATCTGTATACTAAGTCGAAATATAAACCTTTCCTTTAAAAACGACTATTGGCGGTAGGCTCCAGCTAGATGACGATATTGATTCAATAACCGTAACCTATTCACGGTTCCCTAGCTGAATAGATACTGGCCGGCCAGTTCTTTCAGAACCTATAATAACCTTTGCGGTTGAAATAACCCCTATTTGAAATCCAGTCTCGTCAAAGTTATATATATATCCTCGTCTTGAATTTCGTATTTTGCAATTATATTTTGTACAAGTCGAAACCAATCTCGAATGATAGTAGGATCTTCGCATTTAGCACGCTGATAATCGTACTTACGGTTATACTTTAATTAAATGGAGTCGTGACGTTTTATGAATTTGTAAACCTAGTTTTTGCTAACGGTAAGAGGGGTATCGTAGGTAATATTTGATCGCTTTTAAAGAAGAAGATTCGCCATTTGTTAAACAGAGCTATTTCTAACTAGTAAGCCTTATTCATCCATAGATAACATCCACTTAATAAGAGCTATCTCCTCTGTGACTAAAAGCTTAGTATTAACAGGCCGTAAATTATGACGCGACGGGGTTCCTTTATGACGCGACCGTAGGGCTAATTCTAGTATATCAAACTCGTTTACGGCCGCCCGTAAACTTGTAAAATAGTCATCTTTATACGCCTAGAGAGCAAGAGCAATTCGCCCCTCTTTATAAGTCGATTAGACGTCCATTGGTTGAGATATAGAGAGCTAAAGGAAGGGAAACGCGTAAAATAGGTGGGGTGTGCGCAGCTCGGGGGTATGCGCAGCTCGCTAGTGAAGTACGTTACTCTAGAGTAGTAGAGTAGAGTAGAGTAGAGTAGAATTAGGGTAGTATAATATTTTACTAGAGTAGAGTAGAGTAGTGTATACTACACTACTCTACTCTACTCATTTTTCACACTAGTTAGTATATATTAGGGCGGGCCACTTTGACTTATCTCTCATCAGCGGCCGCGAACGTAATTACCACAGTTAGAACTTTCGTAACAAAGCTTACGTTTATAATTCTTAGACTGCTTTCTCACCTTCGGTTCATCGGCTCATGGCGCCGCTGCGGTAGTAATACGCCCAGACTTACCGCCCAGCCGACGCACGAGACAAACAGACATAGCTTCTTATACTTTACAGAATCCTTCCCATGTTCTGGAGGATACCATTAAATATGGGAAAGATGAGGTGAGATCCAATTTCATATTCATACACGCGCTTTGGCCTTGGTCGGCTCGCGGCCGTCCTCACGCCAATCAATTTGGGGTTGTTGACAAGATGATCTAGTATCAAATAGGGGCGTTTGCATGGTTCGACGGAAACTTCGCCGTCTGAATGCTGCAGGAAATGATCAGCCTGATGATCTTTGCTGTTGCTAACAGGCGAATACGGAGTAAGTCGCCAAATTCCCACTCGGTTGGTTTCCGTTCCTCTCTTGGTTAATCTGTGTTCGCTAGACCAGGTTCTTGCGCTGACATCTGGCTTCGATATCCTTGCTCCTGTACTAAAGTGATGGTGCCTGCACGGTACTTCAAAGATCATTGGTCGGCTCGTGACACAACATGTCTTGCGACCGTGGTGCAACGATTTAAGGTTCCTCACGTCTCATCAGCCTGCGCATTAGTGTCACTACAGTGGTTAATTGGAACGATAAAAGTACCCCTCACCCCACGCTTTAATCCCTCAGCGGAATATAGCAACAACACCTCTTCTTATTTTCTTTGACTCTTTGGCTCCGCGCTCGCCTGCGTTATTAATACTAATACTTTGTGCACTATAACCGCCTCTTTTCTTCGCCAAAATGTTGTACTCTAGCGCGTTCGAGACATTTGCTGCGACACCTTCCATTCAAGCCACGGTTACCCTGCTTCTTCTTGGACTCGCCGTACAATGGTATTTCAGTTTACCTCCTGCGCCCAAATTTCCGAAAGCAGACCTGGATGAAAAAGATTGGCATGGCTCGTTAATGAAAGCAAAATCAAAAGTATGTTGCCGCACGTTGGCAACGTGACGACGCCCCAAAAACTATGCCTAGTCGATATCTTTGCATAATGCTAACATGCTAGTAGTTTCAAAATAAGCCATTCATGTTCGGGAGCCGAAGGGAGCTTATCATCTTGCCCAATTATCTGTTTGACGAACTTAAAGACCTGCATGATGCTCAACTGTCCTTTCGCAAGCAAGTTTACAAAACACTGAATGGAAAGTACACTGGACTTGGGAAGAACGTCACTCCTCTCGCCGAGTCTGTCAAGAATGAGTTGACTATGAACATCAATACCACGCTGGTAATCTTGCAAGATGAAATTCGATACGCTGTGGAGGAAGGAATAGGAAATTGCCCAGACTGGACTTCCGTCAAAATATTCGAAAAGCTGCTACGGATAGTTGCTCTGGCAAGCGGCCGTATCTTTGTCGGAAGACCCCTGAGTCGCGATGAGGAATGGATCAAGTTGACTGTCAACTACACGGTGGACTGTTCAAATGCCGTCAAGGATGTTGGCAAAATCAAGCCCTGGCTCAGACCGATCCTCGTCCCGCTCACACCCTCCATTCGCACAGCAATGCAATACCGACAAAAGGTGGCCCAAAAACTCAAGCCGCAACTCAAGGAGATGATCGAAGCCAGCAAGAACATCCAGAAAGAAGATGATGACGATCGTCACGATTTCGTCCCGAGTGATCAACACAGCATGGCGACTTGGTCTATTGTGGGTCTTTCTTGAGACCGCATATCTCTGTTTCTGCGAAAGGGGTCAAATTGAGTTTAAGCTCTATGTCTCCGAAAACTTATGAAGAAATGCGGATCCATACTGACTTCGAGCAATAGGGACATTACCCACCAGGCGAGAATCCAACCGCAGAGACTGTCGCAGATACCATCCTAGCCGGGAGTTTTGCTGCTATTCACACCACCACGATGACTCTGACAAACATCTTGTACGATTTAGCTGCACATCCAGAGTGCCAAAAGGTCCTGAGAGAGGAGATTCAGCGCATCTCTGCCGAAGAACCAAGTGGAAAGCTTCGTAAGAAAATGATGCCAAAGCTGAGAAAACTAGACAGCTTTATCAAGGAAAGCCAAAGAATTCACCCGCTGGGGGGAGGTGTGTCGCCTTTCACTCGAAGTTGCTTAAGCCATGTTAATCCTCTCCAGCAATGCTTATGCGACTCGTCACCGCACCAAAGGGGATCAAACTGTCAAGTGGCGATTACCTGCCTCATAATTCTGTCATTGCAGTAGCCTCAGCTCGGCAGACTAGCGCACTAGACCCCAAATATCTATCACCTATGCCGCCTCAGCCATCGCTGGACGAGTTCCACCCCTGGCGATTCAGCGATCTTCGCTCACACCCAGGAGAGGAGAACAAACACCAGTTCGTTACCACGACGACCGAGAGTACTGTGTTCGGTCACGGGATCTGGGCCTGCCCTGGACGATTCTTTGCATCGAACGAGATCAAGGCGATTCTTATTCAGCTGCTCAAGAGGTACGACATTGGTGTTGGACCAGCTGGTCAAGGGGCAGGTGGAGAGTTCAAACGGCCTAGCACATATAGCGTTGAAATGGGATATTGTAAATTTCCCTGATCCCCTAGGCCAATGCGTTGCTAACAATTTTTTTGCAGATCCTGACCCGACTGCTTCTATCTATTTCAGAGATATAAAGGTTTGATGATGATTTTGCAAAGACTGAACAACAATTGGGAAGAGGAAATATTTTTTGTGAGAAAATACAAGGTAAGAACTACTTGAGGTGAAGTACATGATGAAAGTGACAGGGTGTCAAAATATTTATACTGTGCTCCTAGTCTTCAGATGCTCTTAAAACTTTGGTAGATCATATATGGAATATTTTTTGATAATAAACCTAAAAATAGTTGCTCACTCAGTACCTTGCCTCTAGTAGAGCAGCGCTTAAAGACCTATCTTTGATGTTTTCCACAAGCAAAGAAAAAGGAAGAATAAGCGCTAAGAGATAAAAACTCTTTGCAAGCAAAGGACAAGAGACGTCGGAACCCTAACGTCTATCCCTGCGTGCCGAAAAAATGTTGGATCCTGGATCACGTGATATACTTACCAAACGCTGGTGTGACCCTATTCTCACACGATGGTGCGACGGCACACTAGGCAGATATATACATAGAACTGTAGGTAAAGGTAGAGAATATACATCACACTTGTACTCCTAGTTCAGAGCTTCAACTACAGTCTATTATCTATATAAAGCACCTAGACAGCCAGCTTCTACAGACAAGCATGCTACTATCACTTCTTCTTCCAATCTCTAACTAAAAACCGGTGTGCCGAAAAATCTTTCTAGTTTCGGGATCTTAAATCTCTACCACATAAATATATAAAGCTACAATCTGTTTGCTATTATTCTTTAGCTATTTCTCTGCAAGGACTCGATTTGTAGTTAGAAAATACTGCAGTCTGGTTATACTGTCGATCGTCCTATTGAGAGCGTCAAAAGCTGCTGTAGCTGTTACCCTTTGCTCTATCATGACTATCATCCTGTCCCGGAACTCGGGGCCATAGTATAGAGCTTCTAGTAAGTTCAAGTATAATGCTGAAGTTTGAAGACACAGAGCACAAGGAAACCTGTCTGCCAGATTTATCCGGACAAAATTGGGAGGTACACGAAATGACCTATCTCAATAAGCGAGGAAGGATTTATCGCCTTACCAAATATTGTATTTACAGCCACACGAGTCCTATTTGTTGAAGTGGGGCTCCGGTTAGCGCGTATTGCTTTTTATCGGGTAGAAGTTCTGACACTCTTCTATATAATCGTCGCTTGCCCACCCTCTTAGAAGGGTATGCTTAATTAAGATCATCATCAAATCATACTTATTTTAACACCAAATAGCTGCTTAGGGTGGCCGCCTCTCCACCTCGCAGACAAAGCCGCGTTTGATGCGTGGAGCTACTAACCTACTGCACCACGGCGTCGATGTCGACTGTTCCTGCACTGCCCCATTTGTCTATAGATGTCACTGATCGCCATGGCGCCACGGTGACGCCGCCGCCGCCACCTCACAACTCCGGAGTATCCGTCTCAGCGACGGCTTCAATCCCCCTCGTCTACCGCCTCATACTCACAACAATCGAACCTTTACTCGCCGTACTGGGCGCACTCCTCGCGTTCCGCAACCCAGGCGTATACATTTCGACGATGACGCGCAACTCGGCGTCCTTCGCTGCAAGTACCGCCTTCTTGTACACCGAGCTCGGCGGAGCGTGGCTATACTTTGCGTTTAACGAAGCAATCGTGCTCCGTCTATTTGATGACCTGCGCCTCTGGCGAATTCTATGTATGGGAATGCTGCTCAGCGATGCGGCTTATTGCCATAGTGTTGCGCAGGCTGTTGGAGGATGGGGTGCTTGGTCCACAATGGGAAGCTGGGCGACGGAGGGTTGGGTTGTGTTTTGGACTACGGCGCCGATGGTTTTTGTGAGGATTTTGATTGTCTTTGGGGTTGGCGTGAAGCTTCAGTAAAATGAGAATCTGGGGTAGGAGATAAGCTAGATTGAACAGCTGTACTGGCTTTGGAACAAACACGTAAATGCAACACCAGTCTGGCGCTGTCGCCACTCCTTGAGAAAACCAATACGATTCAACGAGCAAACATGTGCAATATCGGGAGAACAACATCGTTTGCAGCCCTCGACTCCTCGCGTGAGTGATGACTGGACCTTTGTCGGTTTAGTCCGTCTCGTTGTCACCAAACGAAGCTGTCCAACAACGCAGTCGCAATACCTTCACCTTCGTCCCGTCCGCCATTCTACATAACCCAAGGAACTTGACTCACTCTATGCTCCCGATTTGCAGAACCACACCACGACAGAAACACCTCTTTTGTCGGACAATCACCTCACCAGTCAAACCACATCCAAAGAGCGGTAACTAGAGTTCATTGCAATATACAACCCATTTACATCTAGACTCTTTTCAAAAATTGCATAGTAACCCCTCATTCCTGGTGGTGGGTTCTGAGGACTGTCCTTTCCCAGCCGGCCGAGATCCGCTCGAAATGACGCGCCAGGGGGATTCGATTTTCTTCCCATCGCCCTCCACCTCTTAATCTCCAATCTCCCTCAGCACCCGTATCAACTCCTCCGCCGGCACATGATCCGATGTCGTCTCCATCCTATGTACCCACACACATTTCCCTGCCCTGAAGATCCACTCTCCGCCATTCTGACTATAGTCTCCGCCTTTGAACGCCCCAAATCCGCTCCAGATCATTTGTCGCACACTACTCATGATCAGACCGAACAGCGAGTGTTTCATGTAAGTTGTTTTCGAAGAACCAGCTAAGGATCTTTTCATACGGAGCCTTTCGTGTAGGCGACAAGTAGGGTCTGTGAATATTGGGAACTCGCAGGACGTTTCGGTAGTGTAAGGGAGGATGCGAGATGGGTCGCCGCAGCCGATAACAACAAGTCGGGCCGGCCCGGAAGGTAGAGTAGAGAGGGTATCTGGGGTAATATGTGGCGGGAGGGAGCTGATATAATCTTGATCGCAGGCGCAGAAGAAATGGCGGACTTAAATACAGATGGATTAGTTGCCGTTTCGAAAACAGGTGAGGGCATATTGAGGAACAGAGACTGTACCAAATATTGCGATGACCGCTACGACACCATCCCCCGAAACTAGTTCACCAAATGGAGTGGATCTACCGTCATGAGAATATACGGGAAGAGCATAACTCTCAGAGAGAGTCTGTTCCTCGGGAATAGAATGCGAAAACTTGAGAAGAGATGGCTGAGACATTGCAAGCAAGTACAAAGTTGATGACTACAGTATCGTGTTCCAGGGTAACAAATTCGAGAACAGCAAGCCGATTAAGTTACAAGTTATGCGCCCTTAACTTATATCAGTTCGCATCTATGATTTTGTCCTTTACCCCGGCTTACCATATGTCGCTAATAGCGACTCTTCCGCGTTACTTTTAGGGCCAGTGAATTTTAAACTGCGTTTTATAGTCTTATTGCATGTGAAGACGTATTTGCGTGCTGGGATCGGAGGCATGTGAAATTGGGGCGTACCGCTAGCGTACTGTAGATGTTCGTAAGATCATGCCACCGCGGGCTTTGTCACGAGCCAATCAATTAAGCAATGCTGGGTTAGGGCGCGTGTCTTCCAAAGCAGCATTGTCCTGAAAACCATTTAACATATAAGGTTGCGTTTGCTTTTCTAAGTCTAATTTCATTTCGCAGAGAATCTTACGCTTCTTACCCGTCTGTTGTGCAAGAAAGAGAGGGCCAAGAAGTATGCCTTCTATAGACAAATTTCCGACTGTAGAGGAAATTCTGTTGCATTCGGACATCACGCCACCCCACGTAGTATCATACTACGGTGTCTGATATCGTAAGGTATACAACCTAAAAGTGGTATGAGGACTAAGTCCCCACCCCACTATTCCGGCCACCTATTTACACCAAAAACAACGATTTTGAGGTATTAATATCTCCACGAATTGTTAATAAAATTAAATAAAATTTTAAATACAGAATAATGTAATATAGATAACTAATATTAGACATTTTTAGTTGATTTAAATGGCTCAATATTCTGTATTAAAAGCTCAAAGTTGGAATTTTCAGTTTACATACAAATTTGGTGTGAAAAAATAATTTTTAATTCTTTTAATAACTTCATCACTTATAGACTAAAACGCTTAGAATCAATATAAACAATAGTTTATATGAGTCCCCTATTTATAATTCCTAAATAGACTTGGGGTCAAGTCCGTTTACTTCCCTATATAACCTATTAGCGTGGATTTGCCGAGAGGGTCAAGTCTATTTACTTAAGTCTGTTTATTAGGGTTATACTTAAACGGGCTCGGATGCGGCTTAAATTCGAGTATGTGTTGGCCCTAATATATACGACATTAGCCCCGTTGAGATTTTCACTAAAACCCTATTAGAAGGCCAGTTTAACGAAGAGATAGTCGTCGTCGTTTATTTTTGATAGGGGAAGTAAGTGCATAGGCCAAGTCAGCTTAAACGTCGATCGCAAGTATAAAGTAAGTATAAACGTATAAATATATAAAATCGGAAATTGCGCCAGCTATTAAGCGTATAAGGGCAGAGCGTGGATTTATAACGCGTTAAGGAAAGCGACGCGTAAAGTAATTAGAATAACGTAAGAAATAAAAGAATTTTAACCGAAAGAATCAAGTTAATTTAATATATATTTATAAGATAGATCCATTTACTTATTTCCTAGCGCAGGGAGTCGTTGTGTGTTCCGAATGCTAGTATACCGTGTTACCTAGTTATATTAATGCCTATTTGAAGGATAAAGGAAAGTATAAGGCCGTAAAAGCCGATCGAGAATATATTATGCGGGCAATCTAAGGCATTTAGGGTTTAAAGACTAAGAGTATAGAGTTAAATCATTTAGTATTTCCACTAGCGAGTAACCCCCTTATTCCTACATTATAACAGCCTAAGAAAGACGGGTTAAAATGTTAATTATAAGACACGTATAGTAATTAATACTAATACATTATATACTAAGTACGGAAGATTTAAGAACATTGCCGTCAAGTATATTATTAGGAGAATCCGCAAAAGAAAGGCCGGCTAGAGACAGGGAGGAAGGTGCAAATGCCGTGAAGAACCGGTGTCTATTGTTAGTATTTTTTCGTCCAGGGACTAGGGGCATAGTTTTTTAAGGTTTAAGTAGTAAGATCTAGTCTAGTAATGCCGTCCGGAGACGTCGATTTGGAGGCTATTAAAAATCAGTTAAACTAAGAGATATAATAAGCCGACGAGGAGTAGCGTTGTTAAATTACTAAGCTAAAGGAATCCCGGGAGCCAAATCTATAGTTATATTATATAAGTTGGGTTAAGTATTTAAAAGGGTTTGACTGGGAAGAATTACGAGTATTAATTGCCCCTATTAAGGAGGACGAGTAAGAGTTAGAAGTGTTATATTAAGTATTTAATTGGTTAATTTAAGACGTATAATACTATTGTGTTTAGCAAGTAGTAAGGTTAAAGGCATTATTTGAAGCGAATAGAAAGGAGGTAGGTAAAGAAGTCTAAATGCCGTTTAATAGTTAGATAAATATTACTACTGTCGTGCAGTATATAGAGGTTTATAAGTAGTTAATGTGTTATATATTCCGGTTTAAAGGTATTAAGCCTGAGAAGCGGCCGGGATTTAAGTTAACGGAGAGGTAATAGATAACTATTGACGACGTGTAGACGAACGTTAAGGAATTTATATAATAGAAAGAGGACTAAGAGGGGGATTTAAGAAGAGGGGAAGAGGAGAAATTAAACGAGGAGATTAAGTAGATGGGCCGGATTTAGCGGTAGATTTTGCGGTTATAAATTGCGTTATTAAACTAGCTATTATAAGACGACGAGTATAAAAGTGTGTTAATTAGTAGGTTAGCTATTTTGAGAATGCGGGAAGACGATAGGTGGTTAGATGCCGAGGATTACACGCCTAAATATTCGGCCGTGATTAAGTTAGCCCGGTTAATAGTAGTGTAAGAGGCGTATAAGCGGCGACGGGAAGCTATTACATAATACGAAGAGCGTGGTTTAAGTCCCGAGGTAGCTAGGGAGAGAGTATTAAGTTATTACGTTTTAACCTAGGGTTTAGTTCGTTTGTTTATGACTATGGCCCACGATGGCAAAGACCTTAAGCTAATGTAGTGGTTATACTGTAGTCGGTCGTACGGTTTCAAGATTCGGTATACTACTATCGCTAAAGGGAAGATTTAATAGATTAGGGATAATATTTTATATCCTAAGATCCGATTTAGTATAAGCTAATTCTAAGGCATAGTTTATAGATTAGTTAAGGAGGCAAGAGAGGAGTTATTTAAGAAGTTAATAATAGTAAGGATAAGTGGAGACTAAGAAGTGGATGTGAAGTAAGTGTTACTGATTTATTAGGATAAAATAGTAGACTAGCCGTCCGAGACCTAAGTAGGGTGGTCGTTTTTAGACGACGA
Organism: Leptodontidium sp. MPI-SDFR-AT-0119; assembly: GCA_020726505.1. Taxonomy (NCBI): domain Eukaryota; kingdom Fungi; phylum Ascomycota; class Leotiomycetes; order Helotiales; family Leptodontidiaceae; genus Leptodontidium; species Leptodontidium sp. MPI-SDFR-AT-0119. The sequence goes on from JAHLEZ010000017.1 coordinate 1,764,427, forward strand.
GCGGAATTAGTTCGTAGTATATAAGTAGTAGTGGTTATACGAGAGGATATATAAGGAGGAGTAGTTAAAAAGGTAGTTTATAAATAGTGCGGGGAGGTTAAAGAGGGAAGCCGTAGCCGCGTATTAGCGCCACGTGGAGCGGTTTTAGGAGTTATTGTGGGTTTTAATATATTTATGCGGTAGTTAACTAGTTAGAGCACTAAAGTTATTAGGAATGTAGTGAAAAAATACGGTGTACGGTGGCGTACGGAATATTTTTATTAAGGAGGGTTTAGTTGCGTTCGTGGCCACGTATTATAAGGGTTATTAGAGTAGTAGAAATATTAAGATCGTGTACCGGTATTTACTCTAAGAGGTTAGGGAGTTATTAATATATTATTTGTAGTTAGTATTGCCGTTTTAAGAGAAGTTATAGTTTTAGGCAACGGGGAAACCGAGTAATAGTCTATTTTTGTGGGGAGATAGTTAGAAGAAGGAACACTGGTAGTGGACGGGCCTAAAGTAGAAGTAATAAATGTCTAAGGAAAGTAATAACGTTTTTAGAGAGCGGGAGAGAGATAATTAAAGAGAAGAAGACGAGGGCGAGGACTAAATAGGTTAAAAGAGGTTATTAGCCTAATAATAGTCTCGTTCGTGGACGTTAGAGAAAGCGCGGTAAATCTTAAAGTAAGCTACTGTATAGTAAATAGGGGTTAATAAGTTAAATATTAGTAGTTACTATTAAATTATTATTATAATATCCCGGCGGTATTGTCGAGAGGACTGGTTCGAAGAGGAGAAGACGAAGTTAGAAGAGGCTAATAAATAGGATAAAGACAATGCCAATAGGGACAATCTATAGGATTTGTAAGCTAGTCACGGGACTTATGTTACAGGCATAATTTATACTAGGGAGTTAATAGAAGGTGATAATTTTATTATTAGCCGCCGAGAGAAGTTCCGGCGAGTTAGTTACGTATAGTATTGTTTTTAGGGGTTTCTGTTACTATATTAAGGCGTTAGGATAAGTAAAAGAGCTAAGAGAAAGCGGCAGGTGTATAAAGAAGAGATATAAGATATACAGATGGCCCGGTGGAAGCGATTACGGGGTGTTAATATTTATGCGGAATTAAAGAAGATATTAGGGAGCGAGGCCTGGTTCTGTGGATTACAAGAGCTTGTATTAGAAGCTATTATGAAGCACTAGAGCCCTATTTTAGGCGTGATGGCGACGGGGGTTAGGAAGACGTTATTGTTTTAATTACTAACCAAGAGTATATATTTTAGTACTACTATTATTATTAGCCCATTAGTTTTATTATAAGAGTATATAATAAAATAATGTCAGTAATTAAGTATTTTATGTGTGAAATAGGATCTTAAGCAATGTTATTCCCTTAGCTAGATTGTTATTGTCACCCCGGAGTCAGCCGTTAATAAGACATTTAGGACGTTTTTGGACCGGTTATAAGGGTTATATTAGTTAGATCGGTTTGTATTTGATAAATGTTACACGGTTTTAAATAGTACCCCCGAATTCTGTCTAAAGATAAGGCGATTAGGCGAGATAGTGGAAAGGGGGGTGTAAATGGTTTATTTAACGGCGACATTGCCACTATATACCGAGCTAGAATTTATAAATATTATAAAGATCTGGGTCGACGATATCTATATATTCCGATCGCTTATTAGCCGTCTTAATATTGCGTATTCCGCGGTTAAGTATAAGAAGAATGAGTTTAAGAGAGGGGATATTATAGCCGTTTGTAAGTTAGTGGAAGAGAAGTTAAACGAATACCTTATATTAACGAAAATTATTATATATAGTAATAGTATTATTATTACTTAGGAGGTAAGTAGTATATTAGATTGCTACGTATATTACCGAGATGTAAGTGATGCCGTAGTTAAAGATGAGATCCGGAAGGCGTGGGAGAGTTTTAATAGACGTGTTATTATTACTACTAATATATTTGGATTAAGTATTGACTGTTTAGATATTCGGGTAGTGATTTATATTAGGCTTATTTACTAAATGCGGAATTATAGTCAAGAGAGTAGACGAGGCGGGCGGGATAGGTTAAGGAGTTAAACTATTATTATAATACTTGTTAGAAAGTAAAAGGCATTATAAAAGTTATATAAGTAAGTATAACGATAACCGCCTAAGTTTTATATTACTATAACGGCGAAGGAGAAAGAGAGGATTAAGAGGCAAAAGGTTAAGCGGTTTATAAGTAGTACTAAGTGTCGGCGGATTTATTTAGATTAAGAGATAGATAGGAGGATTAATTGGGTGAGGTGTAAGGACAAGGAAAAGCGTTACGATATGTGTTACAAGAGTAATACTATAATAAAAGAATTAGAGGCGAAGCGGTAAGTATATATTAAAGAAGCCCGGAAGGAGTAAGAGAAGTAGGGCCGGTCGATGGATAGCGCCATTAATATCCCATCCAGCAGTGTTCGAGCCGCCGGCGTCCCTATAAACGGATTCGACAGCAGTAATAGTCTATTTCCTAGTTTACCCTCTACATCAGGCGGGCTCCGATTTGACTCAAATCGGCGTCCAAATACGGTAAGCGCGAAGGAACAGGGTTAACGGGAGCACTCAAATCGGAACTTAAATCGGCAGGCGGTGAAGGGCCACAACTTTATAAGAACGTCAGGCTTTAGTATACCGCTAATACACAATATTAACTAAGCAAAGATCTTAGTGCCAAACATCTAACATACTAAATATAAGTAAGTTAAAGGGGTCTAGAGTAAGCTTAGAGTAAGTCAGCTGACTTGGGTTACTAAATAAGCGACCATTCAATAAGACAACAAACAGGACAGCGACGACCAAAACGACAATACATTTGAGTATAATACAGAATATAAGGTCTTATTCTGTACTTAGTATTACACGGGAGTTCGGGGACTAAATACTCATCTCCGTAAGTAGTATAGTCTTAGGAAAGAGAGACGGAAACCGCTACTTGAGAAGTATAAACGTCTACTACTACAGCATCTAAAGGACGTAGAACTACTAGAACCCAGAGGACTACTATTCGTAGTACTAAGGAAACTATTTAGGGTTAGGGTTAGGGTTAGGGTTAGGGTTAGGGTTAGGGTTAGGGTTAGGGTTAGGGTTAGGGTTAGGGTTAGGGTTAGGGTTAGGGTTAGGGTTAGGGTTAGGGTTAGGGTTAGGGTTAGGGTTAGGGTTAGGGTTAGGGTT